>CM075823.1:7427157-7502849 GCA_037975025.1 Excoecaria agallocha | reverse complement strand
AGGCAAGCATAAAGTACTTAGCCTCTTGAAAACAAGAGAAGGAATTGGGCAACCTTAAGCTATCAAGGGCTTTTAACAACTTTAGGCTTAATTGTACAAGTCATGTGCTTCATTTAAAAAGTCACATGACTCACTTAAGTTGTATTATTAATGGGCTAGGCATGTGGGCTTCTTTTGGGTTTAGTTTAGTTAGTTTGGTTATTTATTTTAGTCTTTCTTTTGGGCTTTCATTTAGGCCTATAAGGTTTATTAATTAGTTGTGTTTTAAGTGTGTTTAAGACTTATTTGGGCTTGTAAAAGCCCAAGAAAATTCATGTAAGGCCATATGAGCATTTAAATTAGGGTTTTAAAGAGTGATTTAGGGTTAGCCACCTTATAAATAGGATACCCTAGGTTGTAAACTTGATGAATTGAATCAAATTATAAACTTTTGAGAGTTTTCTCTTGGCTTAGCCGAAATTCTTAGAGAGATTGTGAGTTTTCTTGCTTTCTTTTCTATTGCATCAAGAATTAGGATTACTTATCAATCAATTGATTGTGGCGTGTTCCTATTCTTATTATCCCGATTATTTGCATTTTCATTCACGTGTTGTTTGGGGGTTCAATAGGGAGGGTGTTTGTCTTCTTTGCGTTTTGAGATCAAAGTGTATGTTCAAGGGGTTTCGGGTTCTTTAACCTTGGGGTTCCGCATCACAGATTTAATAAGGGAAGTTATCTCGCATGATTCTATAATTGCCTTGTTCAGAGAATCTCTAGCCAGAGTAATATGCCAAGATGGATAGAGATCCATGGATGGCATTTTGGTAAAAATGGTTAAATTAATAGAACATACATAATTAGATTTATATGATTTGACAGAAATCCATACTCATAATCTAATTGAGATAAGAGTGGTGGAAGGAGTTGTAGCACCCTTATCCTATAATCTATACATATCACTTTATCCATCTCATTACACATGTATTACTGTGCAACATAAACATATACCAACTACACCTAGAACATATAATCAAACATAATACATAAGAGTGCTATACTTTTAAAAACTTTTCAGTGTACGTTAAAGTCTCTTTACAAAATACAACAACTGTTTAACATTTTTACATATAATATCACCAATACCACTATCCTATAATCTTTACTATATACAAAGAGCCAAAATAAAAGTCTATAAATGTCTCTCTCGTTGACTTGAGTTGGCCATCCCGCTGCAGATATCACCCCAACAACCTACACGGATGAAACACCCGTGCTAAGCTATAAAGCTTAGTGGGGAACTAAATCATGATAAACGACCACTCACAGTGATCGCCAACAAGCACACAATATGCCTCAAATATAACAAAGCTTTGTTTCAAGAAATAAACAAAATGCAGCAGTTAATTCATACTACGAAAATCATAAAGTTCAGCAATAAAATTTGCATTGATGCTTTAATCAACATATATAACCATGTAAGCTCTAATGTTCTATAGCTTTAAATTCAACTAATTATCATGTGTCTAGTTTCTGAATTGATACTAAACCGTAAAAGCATAAATATCTATTATCTTTTCATCTATTTAACATGTCTTTGATATATACACATTAGAATTAAATAGCAAATCCACACTTCCAATTACTATGAGATTATTATATTACTATAGGGTTATTTTATATTCCACAAGTTATTCATGTTATAACATATTAGATGTATCATAAAAATAAGCCTTTCAACTAAACATAAACACTTATATATCATTATCATAAATAGCAAATACACGTTAAAGAATGTGTACATGCAACAATGTGAACACATATATATAATCATAAGAAAAATATTTCAAAACAATGGTTGTTACTATCTAACCTTCATAATCTACACTATGAATATGCACTTATAAAATTGTTGCGCACATTAGACTTTTATAACACTCTTGGACTTAATAAAAATTCCTTCATCAATCATGTATTGGCATACATATAGAAATAAGGTTTATGATCACAAAGGCATATATATATATGATCAATTTAATCAAAATACTAATATGATGCAAATTCATCAATTAACGATTAGCATGTATTTAGGATACTAGCAGTATAGATACATATACTATTGCACATTCTTATAGATGTGAGTTTTATGTGCAATAATAGGAATTTCATATGTAGAATAGTATAAAGTCAATTAAGAATTTGTGTGCCTTATTAGACTTTTCTTAACCTTTGACAATAAAGCCTGCACTATTCTAAAGAGGTGGATAACAGTTATACGATGGTACTCGAAGGTACTAGGTCACCCGAAGGCACCAAAGAGATACCCGGAGGTATTAAACGATGATCCCTTGTAGGGATAAAACTGTATGATAAATCGGTGGACCCAAATAGGGTCAAACAAATAACATGGACCCAAATGGGGTCAATCAAATAACATGGACCCAAACAGGGTCAATCAAATAACATGGACCCAAACGGGGTCAATCAAATAATATGGACCGGTCAAGCGGACCCAAACGGGGTCGGCTACAACCCACACGAGGGTTGTTAAATTAACTTTAACTTTTAAACCCAAACAGGGTCACTATACTTTTAAATTCAAGTGGACCTAAATAGGTCTAAATGTTCAGAAGCAGCTGCAAAGTACCTTTATAGGCATGCCTATCTATCCACTTCCTAGACTCAATGCAGGCAGTAAAATCTCTTTACGTTATCTTTTCTTTATTCATTCATATTCTTATATGCACATGTATACTCTTGTGTAACAACGAACAATGTACTCATATACATGCTCATGTGTAACTTTATGTAAACCTTTGAACATGCTCACTATTGGATATTACTATTCTGTATTTGAAATCTTTTTCAATCATGTAACTATTTCGTATAATATAGTTGTATCTATATTATACTTTTTGCTCCTGTGCATTATATATAAATATATATCTTCTCTAGTGCATCAACATATAAGCATAATTCATAAGACAATTTATACAATTTGCTCATGTAAATAATCAATTAAAAGTTATACCTTTATTAGTGGACATACATGTATACACCATCTCATCAAATATAAACAATTGCAATCATGCTCTTTGCTCAATTATCGCTAATTAACGTACTTCCATCTAACCATGCTTTATCCATTATTTTCTTTTCATATAGCAATACTTTATATTTTATTGTCATTGTAATTTTACTTTTGGCATGAGCATAGAGGCATAACATATAATCCTTATATAGCGATATATTCATATTATTCTAAGTAGGTAAATAATAACTCACCTAAACATTGCAATCACCATACACATTCTTCATCACATAATCATGCCTAATACTTTACATTTATATATTATTATATAGTTTATACATTTAGTTCCCTTTATGTGCTGCTATAATATATTATTATATAGTTTATACATTTAGTTCCCTTTATGCGCTGCTATAATACAAAAATACTCCAGAGATGTTTAAAATGGTTCTTGGCAAACTCAAATAACAATTCTGCATAGAGACAGAATTTCAAGTTCATTTTAAAACCTATTTATGTCATATCTAAAGACATTTGTGGTCGAAATTATCTTTTAAAATCATGATTCATTATGTTTCTAGTTTCAGGAACATTAAAAATAACATCAATATCTTTTTTACTTTTTAAAATATTACAAAAACATTGAGAACTGTTCCTGAAAATAATGTTGTCAACAGTCCCAAATTTAGGTTACTTTTTGAAATATTTAGAGGCACAACCAAATCATGATTTCTCCATAAATATGGTAGAAATTTAAGTCTAGTTTCATTATAATTTCGATTCATAGCATTTTGACCTCTACAAAATTAATTATGCATAAAATACTGCAAACTGTCCACTGAAAAAGTGCTGTCAACAGTTCCAAATTCGAGTCACTTTTTTGACATATTTAGAAACGGAATAAAATTATGCTTTCTTCACAAAAGTTGTAGATAAATAAGTCTAGTTTTATTACAATTTTTAATCATAGAATTTTGACCTATATAAAATTAATTATACACAAAACACTGCATACTATCCTATGAAAAGTACTGTCAACAGTTTTGAATTCAAGTAATTTTTTTGACATATTAAGAAAAGAATCAAATTATGTTTTCTTCATAAAAGTTGTAGATATATAAGTCTAATTTCATCAGAATTTGGAATCATCTCATTTCAACATCTATAACAAGAGATACACTCAAATTACTACAGTCCATTCTCGTTTCCTAGGCAGCACTTTACTGCACCCAATTCAGTTTTTATCACCAATTAATAAATTCATATAATAAAATAGGTACAGAATTTAAACAACCTTCCTTCATGAAAATGATGCTCCTATGAGTCTATTTTAACCAGAATTTTGTTTCAATGGATTTCGACTTCTCAACAAATATTTATAGCAAAAATACTGTAACATGTTCTTAACAACTAGGTAGCAGCTCAGTCCGAATTTTAAATTAATTTTAGGAGCACTTAGAGGCAGAATTAAATATAGGTTTCTTCTACAAAAATATAAATCCATGTCTTAAGTTTAATTAGAAATTTATATTTCCCAAATTGGAGCTATAAAACTCGAGATATCCACAAAATTCCGAAACTGGTTCATAGAAACTTAACTCAGAATTTCAAATTCATTAACTTTTCTTCTTTCAAAGGCTACTGTTTTGGGCATTTTTGAGGACATTAGAGGCAAAATTTCATTATTGTTATTTCTATAACATTTGTAGGCACAGAAGTCCCGGTTCTAACCCAACAAGTAACATCAAATTCGGAGTTCAAAAACTCAACTTATGATCAAATTAGTCATTGAAGGTCAATCCGAATTTCTGGACAGCACTTTCACATTAATGACTAATATCTTAATTCAAGTCAATATACTTATAAAATCCATAATCAACACAATATTAATGCATGCAAGAAATAATAGTTCCCAAACCTGGACATGCAACTCAAATCTTCTTTAAATTCTCCTTGCTCTTTACTCTTTGTAACTACTTTTCCTTTACTTGTTTCTACCCTCCTCTTCTCCTTTACAACCAACATCATCATTCATTAACTTAACTTCCAGCACTTTTTCAGCATTTACCTCAACCAAAATGAGAAGAGGAAGAAGAAGAAGATGATGAAATTCAGTAGAGATTAATTACCTTAAAGTTATACACTTAATTGCCTTAGTAAACCATCATGAATTGTCACTTAAATTGCTTGAAAAATTCAAAGACTTTGAAAGAAAATGAGAGGAAGTAATTTCTGGTTTTTCTCCTCTCAAAATGCCGACACTTCACTCTCTCCCACACCATCTCTCATCACATGCTTATATAAAACAAGGTAAAATTCCCTATTTGGTCCTTTAAGAGTTTGCATGTCACACTATGAACAACCACCTTTTTGCATGCTATAAAGTGACCCCTCCACTAAATCACTTTTTACCTTGATGAGGAGTTGAGGAGTTACATTAGGTACCTGAGAGGAGACTTGATGAGATATTTAGAGAGTCACTCTAAAGCAATTTGTAAATTAAGATGGGATCAAACAGACTCGTGGAGGTTATAGCACATGTATTACAACCATTGACATCAACAATGCTAGGCTTTAGGTTTATATTTGAGCAGGCAGAAGAGCAGCCACCTTTAGCACCTCAAGCCACAGGACTAAACTAACCTCCCAAACCACAAGCTCATAGGCTGCTACCAGGACCAGCCTATCACAGAGCACCTGGATCAAGGCCCTCTCAGTGATCTCTTTATTTTGTATTCAGGGAGTTTCTCTTCTTTTTTGTAAAACCTTTGATGTATATAAGTGAAATTGTATATAATTTATATTATGTTATCTTCATGTCTCATTTCATTTATGGCATTTGAAAAAAAAAAGAATGGGCAATAATGAAATTTCGTTAGATTGAGAAGATAATCAATAAAAAACCACACTATGACATGACATAGATAATAAAGTAAAAATCTAGAAATAGAAAAAAATGATGATAAAAAGACCAAATTTAATAAGTAGTACACTAATATTCAACACTTTTTCATGACAGGTGCTTTGAGTCCACACCAGGGGACATATTTTTTACTCATCCAAAAGTGACGCACATTAAAAAGAAGTATGAATATTTTCGAATTCTTAAAAGATCATCCTTGTCTTGGGGATCCATTCACCATGGGCTAAACCTACCATTCATTGGAGCGAGGAATATTTCAATCTGAAAACATCAGAAATTGCAAGGCTGATGTTGATAACAAAGAACTATTGAATAAGGACCGAATGTAAAAGGAGGATCAACCGCCTTTCTGATGATGATGGTTTTCCCTATATTGGTGATAACCCATAATTGATGATGCCTTACATATGCATATTTGCTAGAATGGTTTCAGATATTCCAATGAGTTCTTACTGATGCACTCTTAGCAAAAGTCTCCTTAGTGGATGGACACATATTTGCCAAAGATATCCCCAATGAAATACTACTACAAGAAAGTAATCATACCTTATAAAAGGCAGTAGCCAAGAGGTCAGACAAGAAATACCATGGATCAAATATTAACCTAATCACCTTACTTGATGTTGTAGATCCTCTTTAACCTCAGTCAAGTACAATAAGCTATCTTGATCATGCATGCCCCAACCCCTAATCAAATCCAACTACAGTATTCCGATTCTGCATGCCCTAAGCACTTACCAGATATACTCGAGGAATACAGATTTTGCATACCCTAGGCGAGAATAGATCTTCTTCAAGCCGTCTCGATTTTGCATACCCCAAGTAATAATCAGATGCATTCAAACAACCTGATTCTGCATGCCCCAAATGCTAATTAGGCAAAAAGCATTATTTCTTATCTCAATTTTGGATGCCCTAGGTGTTAATTGGAAAATCACCACCTTCAATGGAGTTTGTCTTAAGTCTTGATTCTATATGCCCCAAGTGTTAGTTAAGCAAAACCTTTTATTATCACAATTATGCATGCCCTAAGTGCTAATTGAACAATTGAAGACTCACCACCTTATTTTGGGCCTTCAATGGTGATAGACAGCCGTCTGTCACCTGAGGGGTGCCCATCTATGAGTACCTTTCTCCTGTAGGGCCCACTTAAAGGGTTTTTTTGGACAAACCCCTGGATTAGTGATGAGTGATGGCCGTCCCTCATTAAGGGACGCCCATCCCTCACTCAAAGTCCAGTTTTCCCACCTTTTTGGGTTTTTTAAAATGGTATTTTTAATTTTTAAGATTTTTTCTTGATTTAGAGGGGTTTTACTCCCAGATTTGGACTGATTTAAAGGATTTTCAACCTAAAAGTCTTTCAAAAGTATTTAAACCTAAATATAGGGTTTTTGGGGGAGGAGGAATCAATTTCTTTTGAGAGCCGCCATTAAAGAAGAAGAAAAGTTTCTTTCTCTTTAATACTCAAAGTTTTAGATAACTTTTGTTAAAAACACATCAAGCAAAATGAATTTTAAATTTGATTCTTGAAAATAAGAAGCATGATTTTGAGTTTGAGATCTTGACTATCATCTTCATCGAGTCAGAATATCTTCTAAGGGTAATATTTTAGGCTCTTCTTCTATTTTCTCTCTTTAGAATTTGATTAACATTATCACATGATTCACTGATGCATATTGGCATGCTTTAATTATTATACTTGAATAATATAAATGGGTGCATGAGATATGATTCATTTTATAGGTTGTATAACATGACAGAGGCATGATGGGTCTTTTGGTATTCCTCCATGGTTGTGCATTTAAAGCTTGGTTTATAACTCTTTTGATCTTGTAAATGTATGGTTTTTCATGTATTATATATATATATATCTCATTACAAAGACATGTTTTGACATTATTTAAGTTGTATAAATGTATGTTGGTGTTAGAAATAATTTATGTATGATTTTTTTGCATTTTTGTTGCCTTTCTTTGGTTTTCTATTTTATCCAAAGGTGACAAACGGGAAGGAAGGCCGATGGATGACTGTTTGTTGTTGACGGATGGGACATCCTTAGCCCATCCTTCCGTTCCATCCCTCACTTCTCTTATGGCTATCCCTAACATTTTTTGCCATCCCTGATTGATTTTTAAGGCATTTTTTATATTCATGGCTTATTTATGCATTTTCGCATCATTTATATGTCTATTATAATACTCATGCATAATTTGACATCTCTTTGCTCCTATACAACATGTATTTGTGTTTGAAACAGTTTTGCTTGTGTAAAAAATTTTGTGATTATTTGTACCTTTTGTCCTAATTTATTTAACTTATATGATTTTTTTCGAGTGATTGGTGCATTTGTGATTCCGAAGGATTTATGATTTTTTGCATGAAAAATCGTGCTTCCCCCATTGGTTACCATCTCCATTCCCTAGTGATGCTAATTATTTTATTTTCCTCATTTATTAAGGTTTTTGATTGGTCACCTATTTATTTTTGCATTATTTATTGTTTATTATTCATTTTGGATGTATTACTTTTTTGGGTTGTAAGCTAATAACTAGTATAAAAAGGGATTTTTAAGCACGATAAAAGAAAAAGACACTAAAATGTTTTCTATTGAATTAATCATGTTTTTTTTCTAAATATAGACCAATGTCCGATTTTTAACCCAAAATTCATAAATTCAAAATCCTTTTTGTAAATATGTATGAGGTAACCAATGTTCTCAAGCTAAATAATAACCTATTTTATGTATGATATTTATTCTCTCTTTGTACATTATTCTTTTGGGACAGTTTGTTTATGTAATAATCATAAATAGGAATTTTACTTTATTTATCGCTTTCTTTGTTTAATTGGGGTGTTTATTTAATTCTATCACTTGCATCGTGTGAGAGAGAAGAGTAGATAAAATTTAAAACTCATTTATAAAATAACATTTAACCAAGATGCCTAATAAGAGGGATGTCCCGAACACCAATAACTGATCGGGCATTAAAATGAGGTCAAGAATCAATTTTCAATGTTCTGTTGGGTGGCAACTTCATGATACCTACCTTTTTGGGCCCACTAGTAGATGCCTTTAGAGGTTAACCATTAACCTTAGATTGGGTTTGATCCCTATTTATAGTTAAATGGCCAATTTATAGGTTAAGCAAGCCTTCTAGAGTTTTGGAACTTAAAAGCGAACCTCCGAGAATCCAACTAAAAATGAAAGACATCTTTGGCGTGCATCATAGACCCCATCACTAACCACAAAATAGCTAAATGGCCATCATAAAAACATCAGAGCCCAAAATCTTTGATCTCTTTTAAGAATGATTGAACTAAATGAAGGGGGATAAGTTGTAATACCCTGAAAACTCATAGGGCCTATAAATAGCCAACCCAATGAACGCCTCTTCTAGCTAGTTAGTTAAAGCATGGAAAATGAGGCCATCCAATTAGACATGACATCTCTTTGATATGATTAGGCTATCTGACACATGCCATTGTCCAATCACCATTACTTACACTATAAATCATACCTGCTTTAGAGTAGGATGACTATTTAAGAACACTATCCAACCTTTTTGACCTCTATAAATAGCAGGTCCATTCTATAAAACAAAAGCTCTTTCTCTCTAAGATTTATCTATATTTTTTTCTCTAAATTTCTGTCCAAATTGCCAACTTAAGCATTGGAGTGATAACGCCTGGTACAACCGGACAAGCACCTTTTACAGGAAATACTTTCTTTAGTCCAATTGGAACCCACTCTTTCAGTGCATAGGGATTTCTCCCTCATTTCTACATAAGACATGCATCTTCCCTTAATGAAAATTTATGATTTATCAATATGCAATATATTAAGTTGCCAATCTCATTAGCCATTTAATTATAATTTGCTAAAGAAAATAAAATGAAGATAATTTTAAACTAGCTAAACACCACACCAAGAAACTAATTAGAAAACTAATTACAGAAAAAAATCAATTAGAAAATTTTATAAATATTATGATTTACATTACTAATATTTTTACTACATCTTATTACTATATTCCTATTATATTATATATGCATTATTATTATTATTATTATTATTATTATTATTATTATTATATTAATTTCTTTTTGCTGTTCCTTTTTCTTTCTTCCTTCTCCTTTGTTTTCACCTTCTTCTATTTTCATTTCATTTTTTTCTTTTTTTTTGGCTTTTACTATATTGTCTTCATCTTTTCTCTATAACATTAGGGGTTGTTTGTTGTTGTTTTTCTTTTGTTCTAGTCTACATTCAATTTCTACCTATTATCTAAGGAAATGGCCTAACCTAAATAATAGATACTAAAAACAACTAACAGTATAGGTAAAGACAAATGAAAATAAATTAAACGGATAGCAAATTTGATTCTAGCAGCATAATTGATTAAGAAAATGAGCTCATAGAACAAATGCATCAAATAGGTACAGAAAAATTCCAAGAAAATTAAAAATTACTAACCTGAAGCTTTAATGGTAAAATATAATCTAAAAGGCAAAACTTGATGAAACAAGCAACCATGTGTTCACAGCTTGATCACGACTCTAAAGGGACCAACAATGCATCGAACGGAGCTTAGAGTGAGGAATTATGAGTAAAAAATACTTTTTGGAATGTAAGTGGCATTTCATGTAAATAAAAAATGAAGGAAGAGGAATAAGAAGAAGGTTATTTAAAAATCCAATTTTTAGTGAGTCACGGTCTAAGGCAATGAGTCACCTAGCGAGTCATAGACTAAGGGAGTGACTCACAAACAAAACGACACAACATAAGTAAAAGAGAAATGAGTCTCGACCATAGGGGCTGCGAGTAAAAAATGACTATTGACTTGGTCCGTGAGTTATGAGGGACGGTCAGTATTCATGCCTGATAGCCGTGAAAATCGAAAAGAGACGATTAATGAACATAAATGCCAATTAATTGTAATCAATTAAATTTAAAATTAATTAATTAAAATTTAAATCAATTTTTTCTTTTCTTCTTATTATCATTTTTCTAAATCACTTTATCTATTATTAATCCTAACACACATATATATATTTATATTTATTTTTTCATTATTATCATTTTAATTATTATCATTATTTACTTTTATTTAACTAATTGATCAATAAATAACAATGGATAACTTTTAATAAATTAATTAATTTTTTGCACATATATTACATTTAATAGTATTATTTATTCTCCGAATGAAGTTCCAAACTCTTGCAATGGCGACACTTTGTTCCTACAAAATCAAAGAAGTGGAGCAAAGTTAACTATGCAAATGCATGCCCCATGCAAAAGGAAATGCATCATCCATGTAGTTTGGAATGACTCAAAGTCCAAAGGAGTAAGTCAAATAAGTCAAGGGAGTGACTCACTTTTTGCCTATAAATACCCTTAAATCTCTTCATTTAGTCTTCAGTGATCTTCACACTGTATCCTACTTCAGGTAAGTGCTCTATTTCACAATTTTTATTATTTAAAATTATCTAATTAATTAATTTTTAATTAATCTTTTTAATTAACTACTTTGCTATTATTATTATTATTATTATTATTATTATTATTATTATTATTATTATTATTATTATTATTATTATTATTCACATTTCCTTATTTTATAGTAATTACATACTATTAATATATACCAATTTTTATTAATTGTCCCTTACACATATTTTGTTACAAATTGATAATTTTAAATGATGGAGACATTTTACACCAAATTACACAAACTTCTCAATGCCCTTAAGATCTGGGAAAGTCCAATTCTAGCTCCATATTTCGATTTGAAATTTTTGTGAAGAATCCGGCTTGACAATAACCTTTTGTTGGTAGCTGCTCGATATTGGGATCCTCGATTTTGTGTTTCCAAGTTCACCCATCAAGAGTTATGTTCTATAGCTGAGGAATTTGTCAAAATCATCGACGTGCACTTCCATCATGGAACCTTGCCTTGCATTTCAAGCTGTGTACCGTATTACCCAAGAGATGTAAGTAGAATTCTGGGAATTCTTTCCTCTGCTATTTTCAAATTGGTACCTCAATAAGGACTTATCCCTTTGGGGCCATTACTTGATACACTGGATGACTTTTTTAACACACCTACTTTCTAGGTTAGCGTTATTTTATTAATTTGTCTTACTTTGTATTTAACAATGAACTTGGGGGAACTAATCGGTGATTACTGACTACTCAGCATCATCGACGGCATATGCAGTGGTTTGACTTCCTTACTTGTCATCTTCGTGGAAACCATCCTCAACTTAGACACTGTTTATTTTGATCCTGTTATAGCTTTCTTAGGGAGCCCTTTATTACTCCAGGTACATTCATTGTTTTAAAGGTATGCGCCCCTTATGGGTTTTTGCACTAACTTTTCTTGGCAGGTGATGCATCCTTTCGAATTTTCACATAACCATGTGCCTTATTTTTTCTTGGGATAACCCTAATTCAACCCAACGGCTCTTTTTCATTTCATTTTTTTTCATTTTTCATTTTTTTCATTTCTTTTATTTTTTTATTATTTTTTAGGTGTGGTTGTAGGAGAAATTGAGGGTTCCTTGAGGAACCTCCTTCTAGAGTAATCAGCACATACTTCTTGAGACATTACCATCCTAAAAAATGACTTTACAATTTTGGCTTGGTATAAGAAGGCTCTGCATGGCTAGCGACAACAAATGATAGTGATATCAACTTTATGTACACATAGTTGGTACCTAATTATGTAACCCAGGACGGTCAGTCTGGCTATGTTCCACTATGCAGCTTGCATAGAGCCACTTTCTAAGTAGTTTCCTGCTGTGCTCGCCAATTTGGGGAATGACAAGACATAATAAGGTGTCCATTGTCATTTTAAAGAGATATTTTATTTGTCACTTTTGTTTCTGGTTACCATCACCTTTGATCCAACTTTATGCCAAAGCTGACATTTGAAATCCAATTGACTATGCCTTTACCACTTCTGCTGCATATAAAAGGTGGGTGTATAGCCCCGAAGTCGACAACAAAGTACATTGGCTAAGACAAAGCTCAAGTGGGAGTTGTAGAGGGTGATCTATAGACTTAAACGTATGATGTAGAATAAATATGTACTACTTTTTGCATAAAATAAGATAACTCAGAGTATGAATAATAAATTGCTCTTATTTATATTAATGTATGAGTTTGCATTACATATGATAATATTTTTGCATATTTTCATTATACATGATCACTATTCTAACATTAAGTTTACAAGTACAAAACTGTACTCATTCATGAGATTAAACCAAGAAAGTATCTTTCCCCTGTTGTTAATAAGCCTTCTAGGATTATCTTGGTTGAGTATTTTCACTCCGCATTTAATTTTTGCTCAAGATGCCTTTTTCGATTTTCACCTTGATGAGGCGCCCAATTTTAGTAAGGCCATTGTTTACTGATTTTCGATCCGCAGGGCTATATTCTTTTTTTTCTCTTATATATATATATATATATATATATATATATATATATATATATATATATATGAGTCTAGCTGTAACATCCTTATCTGAACAATCTTTTTCGATACAAAACTAAGCGGTAAGCCAGAAAGTTTTTTTAACCAAAATTAATCCATTGACTACCAATACTTATACACTATTTAAATATATACATTTAACTTATCGACTTATAATTGTTTGAAATACTATTTATTTTATCAAAAATTTGGCAGCATAACGACTAGGAACTTACTAGCCTCTTGAAAAACCAGACCAACCACAGCCTCTCAGAGGCAAAACAGTCTATAACAGTAAACATAATCACATCCAAACATTTACTCATAGATTGAACATATCCATTCTAAATCATTTACTGGCAAATAAATAATTGTAAAATAACAATATTAATTATTCCATCAAACGGTAGCTCAAATACAGTCCAATTCTTTAATTCTGCTGTCTAAGTATATACATGTTAAAAATACTAAAATAATCATCACTGACCATTCCTCTTCAATTTTTGCTTCACTATGTACCATGCTCCCGCTGTAATGGCCTCAACATCGGGTCAGCCATGAACAGTACTTTTCGATGGTGAATAGCATTTTTCGGGCCCGAAAGGACATCCGAAAGTTAAAAATATTTTATTGGACCATCGGAAAGTACGGGTCATGGTGAGTCAGATTGAAATTTGAAGTGAAATTGAGGTCAAATGGGCCTTCAAAGGTCAAAAATACGAAAAATGTAGTGAGTCAATTTTCCTGGTAAGAAAGGTGAATTGATTTTGCATAAATTATTAAAAATAGTAAACGAACTCCGAAAGTTGTCATATTTTGCATGCTTACATGAATTTTTATTTAGAATATTTTAGTGATGAGAATGGAATTTTTCGGTGACACCGACAGTTGTTGAATCGGACCGATAAGTTTGAATCAGACTGATAACGGACTCCGATTGAGCTAAAAATTTATGTGCTAGCTATTTTTGATGTGATAAGAGTGTTGGAATTATTTTTAGAGTGATTTGATGGCTGAAAGAGAGAAAATTTTGATTGGGCTTTAAAGAGGCCTAAATAGGCCTTAAGAAATAATTGGGCTAAGCCCATTGGTTTGGCCCAATTTTGGGTCCATTAGTGAGGCATATAAAAGCTTAAATTTTGAAGAAAACTCCAAAAAATTGTTGTGGCTTCTCCTTTCTTCTCTAGGCCGAACCAAGTGCTTCTCTCTTCTATCTCTCTCTTGCTTCATAATCACTCAAATTTCTCCTTAGATCCCAACTTAAAAGTTGTAGTTCCATCTCTCTAAATCACTAAACTAGCTTCTCTTGATTGATTTGGGCAAAGAAAGTGGAGAAAACAAGTAGAGAAGGAAAAAGGGATAAGTTGAATCTTGGAAAATTTAAAGATTTAAATTGATTTCTTAGTGTTTTTCCATAGATTTTGAGGTGTAGTTTGTGATTATGAGCTTGGATTTTGTATTTAAGAACAAAAAAAAATAGAGAAATCTAAGCTTGAATGGCCGACCCTATGTAGGTGAGCAAGAAGAGAAAGGTTTTTCAAGGAGTAAAGGCAAAGGAAATGAGGCTTAGGCTTCCTAATTCAAGTAAAAATTATAAGTGACTAATTAATCTTTACATTTTATAAGTTTATGAATTTTTCTCAATTATATAATTAGGATAAAATTTTTTAAATTTGTTAATTGATGCAATTATGTTAGGGTAAATGGAATTAGACATTAAAGAAGATGAAATGAAAGCTTTAATGGAAGAAATAGAATTTTTAGGAAGGATTTCCTTAAGAGGTTGAATTTTCTTCTAGGGTAAATTGATGGAATTTTGCATGAAAATGACATATATTAGCCTCAATTAATTATAGAAATAATGTATAATATCCATGAATTTTTAAAGAATTTTTGAAATTTATTTTGGAATTTTTAAGATTATGTAATGTGTATGTATTTAGTAGAAATTGTGAAATATAGTAAAATAAGTGATGATTTAAGTGAAAAATGATAGTAAATAATAAATAATACATAAATAAATTTTATTAAGGTTTATTGAAATTATTAGGATTTTATTAAAATTTTAATGTTGATATGTATATTGAAAATAATTGAATTATTAGTGAACAATTGCACTAAAATATTGAAAAAGGTGAATTTATATGAAATTAAAATATAGTAAATGAAAAGAAATAAAAAGTCAATCGATGAACTTTTTGAAAATTAAAAGAGATTAATAAAGTAATTGTAACTGTGCCCTTAGAATTAGTCTGACAGTAAAAACTAGTTCTAGATATAGTTGGCTAGCCATAGGAACACCCTTTACCGCGGTGTAAGTCATAGCGACTTGCTATGCTATGGGTAGGATCTTTGATCTCCGTAGCTTAAATGTAAAGTGAAAGTGAAAAGTACAGTGTTATGAAAATTGTTCCTTGGGAATCATTTCTCTTTTAGTGGGGCCCATGGGGTCTATGTACCATGTATCCGGTCTGAGATTTTCTGCCGAGTCTGTATTAGGGGCATAATGGAAATAAATTGATAAAGAAGTGAAAAGACAATGAAAAGTATAAATAAAAGGTGAAAAGGACTAAATTGAAAAGAAAAGAAAGTTTAGGGGAAAAATAGTAATTTTTTTCAAAGGTGTAAAAAGTAAGTAAATTAAGTAAGAATTGCTTAAATAAAGATTAAAAAGTCAGATAATAGTTAAATTGCCAAAGAAGTGAGTTTTATAGTCAATAAGGACTAAAATGTAATTTTGCATCTAAATGTCAAAATAAGTATATAAGAATGTAAAACGCTTCAATTATTGTTTAAAGATCATAAGTAAGCTTTTAATGGCAAAATTATAATTAAGCGATTAAAATGAATAATATTATCGAAAAAGGTTAAATCGATATTTGGTAAGTAAATAAATGATTTTATGAGATTTTATAAGTTATTATTTCAATATAATGATGATAATGTTAGGAAATGTATCAATTATTAGTCACCACTAAGCATGTTGAGTGCTCAGCGTGTAGTTCTTACTGCGCGCAGGTAAGCAGGAGCAGGAGCAGGAATACACTTTACAAGACTTCTTTCAACAGCTCTTGTTGTATAAATTTTGGCATGTATATATGAATATAAACTTTACTTTGGATATGTAATGATAAACTGAAGTTATTTTAGTAAGCTGTATTTTGGTTATGAATGAAATGGAATGAATGATAGTGACTGGATATGGTTAGTATTATTGATTATTGTGCCTCTTAGAGGCTGTGTGATTGTCTATGTTTTAGGGGGTTTGTGCTATGTATAGACGTCATATTGTAAACATTTTATTAAATGCATAGTAAATTGGACAGTTACAGGTCATCGGCAAATTGTTAGTAACTTAAGTAAAAGTATGGTATATTCAGGTAAAGAATAAGGTGGAAATTTTTTTTTCAGTCTTTGGTTCACCGGTACAGTGTTAGGAGTGATAAGGGTGTTACATTTTGTGGTATCAGAGCAGAGGTTTAGACGGTTCTAAGATCGGAGTGGGTGCAATGTTTGATTTAAATTAATTATATACATGCCAATTATTATTTTGAGAAGTTGTTTTGGAATTAATGTATTCTTGCTCCTTTTTGTTTTATAGTGAAAAGATGTCTAGAGAGAAAAGTCGTGAGGTGGGAGACAATAGGAGTGAGGCCTCTAGTAATATAGGGCAACAGGAGGTCCCACAACAGCAGGCACCTCTGCCAGTAGCGCCTCCTCCACCTCCTCCTCCTCAGTTAGATTTTCTCAACTTAATGTCAAACTATATCCAGCAGCGACTCCAGGCTGCACGAGCTCAGGCACCGCTGCCAGTGATATAGGTTCAGCCACCTGCTCCGCCTAGAGGAAGCCTATATTGGAGCAGTTGAAAAGATTAGGGGCTGAGGATTTTTTAGGTCAGGATCCTTTGACGCCAGCAGCGGCAGAGGGATGGTTATTTAAAATAAAGAGGTTATTTGAAATTACCCCTAGTCATTTAGAGGAGAAGTTCAAGGGTATAATTGCTCTACTGCAGGGTCCAGCTTTCGTTTGGTGGGACTCAGTCAGGAGGCACACACCTACAGACCAGTTGAATTGGAAATTCTTTATTGACCAGTTTGAAAAGAAGTATATTGGGTCTGAGTACAAGATTGCCATGCAGGATGCCTTCTGGAGATTGAGACAAGGAAATCGGACTGTGGCAGAATATGACAAAGAGTTTGAGCGCTTATCTGGATGAGGGTTTGGCTAAAAAAGAAAGACTATGTCAGCAATTTGAGAGGGGACTGCACACGGAGTTGAGACAGTTTATTGGGGCCCAGCATTATCCTAATTTGCGGTCTATGATAGATGCGGCTCTTAAATTAGAAGCTACTCATTCTGAGCGAGCAGAGAGGTAGTCCCAATTTCTACAGAAGAGAAAGAAGGGACAGAGCAGTGAAGAGTCAAGGTAAAGTAAAAGGCAGAAAGGACAGCAGACACCTCAGGGCCAGCCACCAGCAGGTAGAGGATAGGGTAGCACCTCCCGTGGCAAGTCTACTGCCACTTCAGCATCTAGTACACCTCGAGGCACAATAGTGGGTCAGCAGTACAGTGTGAGCATTGTGGTAGGACACACCCTGGAGAGTCCATATTTCTGATAGGAGCCTGTTTTAAATAGGGTTTAGAGACCATCAGATCAAAGATTGCCCTATGATACATACTGCTTCGGTTGCTTCACCAGCTTCTGGTACTGGATCTTCTGCACCACGTGGGCGTGGTAGGGGAGTTTCTCCTAGACCTTCAGCCTCTAGACCAGTTGGCTAGTCATCTCAGGGACAGAGGTGGTCAGAGGGACAGACTTGTGCTGTCAGAGCCCTTGAAGAGGAGGATGCTTCTGATGTGATAGTGGGTAAGTTTATCCTGTTATCTAATTTTGTATATGCATTTATAGATCCTGGCTCTACGCACTCATATATTAGCACATAACGGGCATGGGGTAAAGGGATGAAAGAGGCCTACTTGGACCAGGACATCTTGGTGAGTAATCCTCTAGGGCATAATGTGGTAGTAAATAAGATTTATAGACAGTGTCCTATCGGTGTCTAGGGACCTGTATTCCTGGCTAATCTCATTGAATTGCCTTTCCTCGAGTTTGATTTGATTTTGGGGATGGACTGGTAATCCGCCCACAAGCGACTATTAACTGCAGAAGGAAAATAGTCACCTTACAGCTTCAGAATGGTGATGACATCACTGTTGTGGGTGTGAGATTTGAATTTCTATCTAACATGATATCAGCTACTGCAGTAAAAAGATTGATCAAAAAAGGCTGTGAAGCATTTATGTGTTATGCAGTGGAAGCGAAGAAAGATAGCTTAAAGGTGTCAGATGTACCTACTATTAGGGAGTTCCAGGATGTGTTCCCAGATGTGCTTTCAGGCTTACTACCTGACAGAGATGTGGAATTCTCCATTGAGGTCACTCCTGGTACTACTTTTATTTCTATTGCTCCGTATAGAATGACACCTACAGAATTGAAAGAATTGAAGATTCAGCTTTAGGAATTGCTCGATAAGGGGTTTATCAGGCCTAGCACTTCTCCTTGGGGAGCACCTGTCCTATTTGTAAAGAAAAAGGATGAGACTCTCCGACTGTGCATAGACTACCGGCAACTGAATAAAGTGACGATAAAGAACAAGTATCCCCTCCCTCGCATCGAAGACCTGTTTGATCAGCTTAAGGGAGTGGGTGTTTTCTCCAAAATAGATTTGAGATCAGGTTACTATCAAATGGGAGTAAAGGAAGCTGATGTGCCCAAGACTGCTTTTCGTACTAGGTATGGCCACTATGAGTTTTTGGTCATGCCATTTGGACTTACAAATGCACCAGCAGCTTTCATGGATTTGATGAATAGAGTCTTCCACCCTTACATAGATCAATGTGTGGTGGTCTTTATTGACGACATCCTGGTGTATTCCAAGACACTGGAAGATCATGACAGACACTTAAGGATTTTATTATAGACCTTGAGAGAAAAGCAGTTGTTCGCCAAATTCAACAAATGTGACTTTTGGCTGAATGAAGTATCCTTTTTGGGCTGTCATTTCTGCAGAGGGCATTAAAGTAGATCCTTCAAAGATTGAAGCAATCCTTCAATGGAAGCCACCCAAGAATGTGACTAAAGTGTGGAGTTTCTGGCTTTGGTTGGGTATTATAAGAGATTCATTAAAGGCTTCCCCACTATTGCAACTCCTATGACTCGACTACTACAGAAAAATGTTAAATTTGTATGGACTGATAAGTGCCAGGAATGCTTTGAGAAGTTAAAGACTACGTTGTCAGAAGCTCCTATCCTCACTCAACCTGAGTCAGGCAAGGATTTTGTGATCTACAGGGATGCTTCCAGGAATGGTTTAGGCTGCGTTCTGATGCAGGAGGGCAAGGTAATTGCTTATACCTCCCGGTAACTCAAAACTCATGAGAAAAACTATCCTACTCATGATTTAGAGTTATAAGCCATTGTTTTTGCATTAAAGATTTGGAAGCATTACTTATATGGAGAGAAATGCTATATTTACTTGGATCACAAGAGTTTGAAGTATCTGCTTACCTAGAAAGAACTCAATCTCAGACAAAGACTCTGGTTGGAGTTGATTAAAGACTATGATTGCTATATCGAGTACTATCCAGGAAAAGCAAATATAGTGACTGATGCGCTCAGTAGAAAATTTATGTCAGGTAATGTTAGTGCTTTTGAATGAACTTGTATAAGGCATTGATAAGTGTAAATGATTAATAGTGATCCTTGCAGCTTTTTGGGCAATGAATACTAGCTTGAGTTTGGCAGGAGATGGAGCTATAATAGCTAAACTACGAGTCAAACCAGACTTTGTGCATAAAGTGAAAACGGCTCAGAAAGAAGATGACAGATTGATGGCTATTGTAAATAAGCTTTAACACAGTAGTGAAAGTGATTATTCATTGTCTAGTGATGGAAGCTTTTGTTATAAAGGAAGACTTTGTGTGCCAGCTCAGGATGATTTGAATAGAGAGATTTTAACTGAAGCACACCATAGTAGCTATGCTATGCATCTTGGAAGTAACAAGATATACCAGGATTTGAAAGTCTACTATTGGTGGTTGGGCATGAAGCGTGTTGTGACTGAATTCATGGGTAAATGTCTAACATGTCAACATGTAAAAGTAGATCATCAAGTTCCTTCTGGACTTCTTCAACCACTTGTTATTCCAGAGTGGAAATGGGATCAGGTGACCATGGATTTTGTGACTGGGCTACCTATGACTCAGTGGAAACATGATGCCATTTGGGTAATAGTTGACCATCTCACCAAATCAGCACACTTTTTGCCAGTACGGATGGATTTCTCTTTGACCAGGCTGGCAGAACTTTACATAAAAGAAGTAGTTAGATTGCATGGAGTACCCACATCCATTGTGTTAGACAGGGATCCCAGGTTTACTTCCCATTTTTGGAAGAGTTTTCAAGATGCTTTGGGTACTAGACTTTGTCTTAGCACAACATTCCATCCTCAGACTGATGGTTAATCAGAACGGGTGATTCAGAGTTTGGAAGACATGCTCAGATGTTGTGTTCTTGAGTTTGGCACTAGTTGGGAAAAACATTTACCATTAGTTGAGTTTGCCTACAACAACAATTATCAATCTAGTCTGAAAATGGCTCCATTTGAAGCAATGTATGGTAGGAAGTGTAGGACTCCTTTGTGCTGGACTGAACTGAGCAAGAGGAAGCTTTTGGGTTCAGACTTGATTCGTGACTTTGAAGAAAAGGTCCAAATTATTAAAAGCATATTGAAGGAAGCAATGGATCGTCAGAAGTCATATGCAGATTTAAAGAGAAAAGACATTGAGTTCCAGGTTGGAGATAAGGTCTTTCTGAAAGTATCTCCATGGAAAAAAGTTCTGAAATTTGGAAAGAATTGCAAATTAAGCCCTAGATTCATTGGTCCATATGAGGTACTTCAACGAGTGGGTCCCGTGGCCTACAGGTTGAAATTGCCATCTGCTTTGGAGAAGATACATAATGTTTTCCATGTATCTATGCTCCGCAGATACAGGTCTGATCCTAGTCATATGATAGCGCCAGAAGAGATACAGGTTCAGACTGACATAATCTATGAAGAAAGACCAGTAAAGATTTTGGCTAGAGAAGTTCGACAGCTTTGGAACAAACAGATCCCATTGGTGAAAGTTCTGTGGCATCACCATAATGTCAAGGAACCAACGTAAGAACCCAAAGCAACGATGAGACAGTAGTATCTGCTACTCTTCAATTCAGGTAAATTTCGAGGAAGAAATTTCTTTTAGTAGGGGAGAAATGTAATGGCCTCAACACCGAGTCAGTCATGAATGGTACTTCCCGATGGTGAATAGTATTTTTCGGGCCCGAAAGGATACTCGAAAGTCAAAAATATTTTATTGGACCATCGGAAAGTACGGGTCATGGTGAGTCCAGGGTTGAAATTTGAAGTAAAATTGAGGTCAAATGGGCCTTAAAAGGTTAAAAATACGAAAAAGGTAGTAAGTCAATTTTCCTAGTAGGGAAGGTGACTTAATTTTGCATAAATTATTAAAAATAGTAAACGAACTCCGAAAATTGTTATATTTTGTATGCCTACATGAAATTTTATTTAGAATATTTTAGTGATGAGAATGGAATTTTTCGGTGACACCAGCAGTTGTCGAATCGAATCGATAAGTTTGAATCAAACCCATAACGAACTCCGATTGAGCCAAAAATTTATGTGTTAGCTATTTTTTATGTGATAAGAGTGATGGAATTATTTTTAGAGTGATTTGATGGCTAGAAGAGAGAAATTTTATTGGGCTTTAAAAAGGCCTAAATGGGCCTTAAGAAATAATTGGGCTAAGCCCATTGGTTTGGCCCAATTTTGCGTCCATTAGTGAGGCATATAAAAGCTTAAATTCTGGAGAAAACTCCTAAAAATTCTTGTGGCTTCTCCTTTCTTCTCTAGGCCGAACCAAATGCTTCTCTCTTCTCTCTCTCTCTTACTTCATAATCACTCAAATTTCTAATTAGATCCCAACTTAAGAGTTGTAGTTCTATCTCTCTAAATCACTAAAATAGCTTCTCTTGATTGATTTGGGCAAAGAAAGTGGAGAAAACAAGTAGAGAAAGAAAAATGGGTAAGTTGGATCTTGGAAAATTTAATGATTTAAATTGATTTTATAGTATTTTTTTATAGATTTTGAGGTGTAGTTTATGATTATGAGCTTGGATTTTGCATTTGAGAACAAAAAAATTAGAGAAATCTAAGCTTGAATGGCCGACCTTATGTAAGTGAGCAAGAAGAGGAAGGTTTTTCAAGGAGTAAAGACAAAGAAAAGGAGGCATAGGCTTCCTAATTCAAGTAAAAATTATAAGTAACTAATTAATCTTTACATTTTCTAAGTTTATGATTTTTTCTCAATTATGTAATTAGGGTAAAATTCTTTAAATTTGTTAATTGATGCAATTATGTTAGGGTAAATGGAATTAGACATTAAAGAAGATGAAATAAAAGCTTTAATGAAAGAAATAAAGTTTTTAAGAAGGATTTCCTTAAGTGGCTGAATTTTCTTCTAGGGTAAATTGATGGAATTTTGCATGGAAATGACATATATTAGCATAAATTAATTATAGAAATAATGTATAATATCCATGAATTTTTAAAGAATTTTTGAAATTTATTTTGAAATTTTTAAGATTATGTAATGTGTATGTATTTAGTAAAAATTGTGAAATATAGTAAAATAAGTGATGATTTAAGTGCAAAATGATAGTAAATAATAAATAATGCATAAATAAATTTTATTGGGGTTTATTGAAATTATTAGGATTTTATTAAAATTTTAATGTTGATATGTGTATTGAAAATAATTGAATTATTAGTGAACAATTGCACTAAAATGTTTAAAAAGGTGAATTTATATAAAATTAAATTATAGTAAAAGAAATAAAAAGTCAACCAATGAATTTTTTGAAAATTAAAAGAGATTAATAAAGTAATTATAACCGTGCCCTTAGAATTAGTTTGATAGTAAAAACTAGTTTTGGATATAGTTGGCTAGCCATAGGAACACACTTTACCACGGTGCAAGTTATGGCGACTTGCTATGCTATGGAGAGGATCTTTGATCTCCATAACTTAAGTGTAAAGTGAAAGTGAAAGTGAAAAGTGCAGTGTTATGGAAATGGTTCCTTGGGAATCATTTCTCTTTTAGTGGACTCATGGGGTCCATGTTTCGTGTATCCGGTCCAAGATTTTTTGTCAGGTCTGTACTAGGGGCATAATGGAAATAAATTAATAAAGAAGTGAAAAAATAATGAAAAGTATAAATAAAAGGTGAAAAAGGACTAAATTGAAAAGAAAAGAAAGTTTAGGGGCAAAATAGTAATTTTTTCCAAAGGTGTAAAAAGTAAGTAAATTAAGTAAGAATTGCTTAAATAAAGATAAAATAGTCAGATAATAGTTAAATTGTCAAAGAAGTGAGTTTTATAGTCAATAAGGACTAAAATGTAATTTTGCATCTAAATGTCAAAATGAGTATATAAGAATGTAAAACGCTTCAATTATTGTTTAAAGATCATAAGTAAGCTTTTAATGGCAAAATTGTAATTACGTGATTAAAATGAATAATATTATCGAAAAAGGTTAAATCGATATTTAGTAAGTAAATAAATGATTTTATGAGATTTTATAAGTTATTATTTCAGAATAATGATGTTAATATTAGGAAATGTACCGATTATTAGTCACCACTGAGCATGTTGAGTGCTCAGCGTGTAGTTCTTACTGCGCGCAGGTAAGCAGCAGGAGCAGGATTACACTTTACAAGACTTCTTTTAACAACTCTTGTTGTATAAATTTTGGCATGTATATATGAATATAAACTTTACTTTGGATATGTAATGATAAACTGAAGTTATTTTAGTAAGCTGTATTTTGGTTATGAATGAAATGGAATGGATGATAGTGAATGGATATGGTTAGTATTATTGATTATTGTGCTTCTGAAAGACTGTGTGATTGTCTGCGTTTCAGGGGGCTTATGCTATGTATAGCCGTCATATTGTAAAAATTTTATTAAATGCATAGTAAATT
This sequence comes from Excoecaria agallocha, assembly GCA_037975025.1. NCBI lineage: Eukaryota > Viridiplantae > Streptophyta > Magnoliopsida > Malpighiales > Euphorbiaceae > Excoecaria > Excoecaria agallocha. The sequence goes on along the minus strand of CM075823.1, from coordinate 7,478,336 downwards.
GGACAGTTACAGGTCATCGGCAAATTGATAGTAACTTAAGTAAAAGTATGGTATATTCAGGTAAAGAATAAGGTGGAAATTTTTTTTTCGGTCTTTGGTTCATCGGTACAGTGTTAAGAGTGATAAGGGTATTACACCCGTAACACTTTCGTACCTGCATGCAGTAAGCACTACATGCTGAGCACTAATTATGCTCAGTGTGGTGACTATTAATCGAAAACTTTTTTCAAAATAGCATAATTACATTAATTACGCTAAAAATCATTTTGGACTTATTAAAAGCTCTTTTAACATTGTTAACAATGTTTTCAAAACATTTCAAGAATTTTAGCAACTTATTACTTTAGTTTTAAACTTTTCAATTTGTTACAAAAAATACCCTTTTTTTTGCAATTTCAATTATAAATTTTGGCATTATTATTCTTATTTTTACTTTTACTTAACTTTTGACGTATAACTTGTTAATTGTACTTAACTTTGACTATTTAAGTAGAATTTCTTATTTAGTCAGTCCGGTACAATTATTATTCCGTTTGGCATTTTATTCTATTTATTGCCACTATTATGGCAAATTTCAGTTTAATTCTCGATTTTTCACTTAATTACAAAATTATTTTTTTATCTTTGAATTATGGGTTTGACGTTAGTTCATTTATTTTCACTTTGACTTTTTAATTATGTTTCACAATACAATTATTAATACTTTTAATATTTAATACCACGTAATATTATTACATTGCCAACTTTGCAATTAAGTTTTTGTTTCTTCATTTTATTACAAAAAGGTCATTTTTACATTCTTATTGTAAAATTTTTATTTTTACTTGTTAATTGCAAAATTATCATTAACTTGCTTATTTTTACCTTTTAGTTGACTTTTAGCATACAAAAATTATGTTCAATCTTTAGTTGGACTCTTTAAACAATATTTCACATTTAATCTATAATTTCTTGAATCATTACGGTATTGTTACTTTTGTCATTTTAATTACAATTTTAACTTTATTTACAAATTTTCATTCTCAAAGTAATAATCGGTATACAATATAGTAATTGGTCCTTATTTTAACTTTTTTTATGTAAAATTACGTTTTAATCCCTTTTCTTTATAAAAGCATATTTTTGGATTGTTCGATTATAAAATTACCATTTTACCCTTGTAAAATATTTTCTTTCCATTTTTGTTCATTAAATAACATTTTTGAGACAATTACGTTTTTTGGCCCCAAAACTTTTTATTTCTTTCAATTAGATCATTTTTCTCTTTTGATTTTTATTTTTAGCTTACTTTTTTGAAATTTTTATTTATTCTTATCAATATGCCCTTAGTACAATTTGACAGGAACTCTCGAATAGGATATACGGGACGTGGATCTCACAGGGTCACAACAGAATAAGAAATAACCCCAAAGAATCATTTCTCATAGAACATATGATAGTACGTATGACAGATACTATGGAGATCAGAGATACTATAAGATGTCTCTATGGCTAGCCAATTATATCATAAGCAAGACTTTTATTGCCTGATTATTGCTAAGGGCAAAAATCACTTTCTTTGAAAATACTTTTCAACTTTAAATAATTACAAATACTTTTTCAGTCAGTGCATTTTTTCAATTAATTTCTCAGTACTTTTTCAGAATCTTACACACAAATTGTGAATTATGACATCATAATTCACCACGATCACTTTACATTTTACACCTTTCAGTGTCTTTTCACTTCACTACTTTAGCCAGTTATTATTTCAGTACTTTTTATATACTGTATGAATTATATCATTATAATCCACCATTTCTTGGCAAATTTATGAATTATTTCTTAATGATTCAATATTTTGACTTTACGTTTTATTTTATTTTTAACTTTTAACAATTTTCTAACTTTTTCTGTATGAACTTATGATAGTTCGGAATATACGATATTTCTATATGATTTGTGAATTATTTTATAATAATTCACCATTATATTATCGATTTACGAATTATTTCTTAATAATTCATTTCGGTCATTTTATACATTATACTTTTTATGGTTTTTTTATTTTAATAAATTAGCCAGTCACTTATTTCATTAATTTTGGAAAATTTATGAATTATATCAATATAATTCATTATTTTTCACTTTAATTACAATTTATAACTCAATAATTCAATACTTTATTTTGTACATATTTAAATATTTCTTCAAAAATATTTAAATAAATTCCATAAATTTTATATAAATGCATAAAAATATTATTTACTCATTTCATGCATTATTTCACAAAAATTCACTATTTTTCACTAATACATAACTAATTAATTAGTCCAAAAATATTCTAATAAATTCCATAAATTCTCTAAAAATTCATGGACAATATATTTCATATTTATCATCATTCTATGGTTTAATTTCATTGAAATACTTAATATACACATTATTTCCTTTAAACATGAATTCGGACAACACAATAATTATACTTTAAAAATTCTTTTAAATTTATTTAAGCTTCCTACTATGTTTAATCAAAGTCCAATTATACTTTTATAATACCAATTTCAATTATACATATTGTTATTAAATTCTTTCTTATAAACCCTAAAGGAAAACCATAAAATTTATAGGGAAATAATAAGATTTGATAGTCACTAACCATTTTTCCATACTTAACCTTCCTTGGGCTTATTTTTTCTTGCTTGAAACCATAGAAAATCATTTTTCTTCAAAACATCCCATCATAGGCCGAAATTTTCACCCTCAAAATCACGAAGATAATAACATTTTTAGCTCAAATAAACCACAAAAATGGACTCAAGGCACCCAAAACTAGTAGTAGGCACCAAAGACCAAAATTAAAATTAATAATTTCTCTTACCTCATTTTGACCTCCAAGCTTTTTCCACTTGTTTTCTCTTGATTATCTCTCTATAATCCTTGGTTTGAGATTAGATCCACTAACTAGAGAGGCTGGAAAACATTTCTTGTGTTTGGATTAAAAGGAAAAAGTGAAGAGAAGATGAAGAAAAAATGGTGGAAAATAGGGCTATGATGGTTCGGTTGATGAAGAAGAATAAGAGAGCTGGAAATCTGCTTCCCACATTGCTTTTCTGCCTTTTATACTTCTCTAATGGGCTTGGGTTTTGGGCTTAGGTTTGGGCTTGGATCTTGGGCTTAAATCAATTAACTAAAACACATTAATCACCCAATAAGCAATTTTAATTAATTTCTTTCACTTTCCAATTCCAAATTACTTAAAAATTGATTCCATCATTTTTATCACATTGAAAATAGGCTGTACACAGATTTTTAGCTTAATCGGAGTCCATTTTTTATCCAGTTCAATTAAATCGGTCTGATTAAAAAATATCGATTTTACTAAAAAATTTACTTTTTGCAACCAAAATAATCTACATATTATTTTAGGCATATCTGTAATTTTTGGATGAATCAGAGACTATTTTTTGGTCTGGCCACTTTTACCAGTCTGATAGCCTAATTTTTTGCATAACTAAAAAATCAAATTTTCTTTACCATATGGTTCTACATCTCATTTAATGTAGATCTGAAAATTATGGTAATTTTTAGAGATCATTAGCTATTTTTTTAAGTTTCAGACAAACTTTCAGTTAACCTAAGCACCCTTTTAACTGAAACTATGACTTTTTCCTTATTTTTAACTTTTAAAGGTCTATTTGACCTCAAATTCACTTCAAAATTTAACCCCGAACTACCCATGATCTATATTTTTCGATGATCCAATAAAATATTTTTCACCTCCGGATGTACTTTTGAGCTCAAAAGATACTATTCACTGTCAAAAAATATTATTCATGGCTAACCCGGTGTTCAAGCCATTACACTAGCCATGAAACCTTTTCAACCTATCAATATTGACTAGCTCCTTGAACTCATTCCCATCACTGTCTCTTAGTATTATAACACCCTTGGACAATAGCTTTTTCAACACGAATGGGCCTTCCCATATCGGTCTGAACTTGCCTCGGATGTTAGGCACCTTCTTTCCAAAAGATCTTACTAGCCTTTTTTAATAAATCTGATTGTAATAATAGGCTCACATTCTTTCTCTATCTAATAAGTTAAGCTGCAACAACCTTTGCCTAGCCCATTCCATTTTTAATAGCTTAGCCTCCAGAACTATTCGCAATGACTAATGTTCGATTTCTATTAGAAACACAACTTATGTTCCATACACTAAAGAGAATGAAGTAGCTCCAGTTGAAGTCATGGCTATAGTTCTATAACCCCAAAGTGCAAAAGGTAACTTCTCATCCCAATATTTATAAGTTCTAACCATTTCAGCCAAAATCCTTTTGACATTCTTATTGGCTGCTTCAACTACTCTATTTGCTTGAGGATGGTATGGCAAAGATTTATGGTGTTAAACTTTATATTTCTTGAGCATTCATTCAGTCTCCCCTTGAAAATGGGACCTATTATTGGATATGATATGAAGTGGAATTCCATATCTGCATAACAAGCTCTTTTCAATGAATTTCGCATTTCCCTTGCACCTAAATTTCTGCATGATTTTACCTCTATCCATTTTGAGAAGTAATCAATAGCCATAATAATAAACCTATGTTTGTTCGATGCCAGGTAGTTAATCATCCCCGTAATGTCTATACCCTAAGCAGCAAAGGGCCATGATGAGTTAAGATTGCACAATTTCGACACAGGCACATATCTTAGATTAGCGTATTATTGGCACCTAGAGCAATCTATATCCATCGTAAGCCAAAATATTCCATGATACATTATCTTTTTAGTCAAGGCTAAACCATTCATATGAGCACCATAAACTCCAATGTGAACCTGTTTCATAACTTTTTTGGCTTCTTTTTCATCTATATACCTTGGTTGGATTCCATTAGACTGTCTCTTATAGAGCACCCCATCGATGGTGATGAATTAAGTGGATAACCTGTGTAACATATTTTGATCCTTTTCTATGGCATTTTTTAGAAATACAAAACTTTCGAGGTAATTTTAAATATAAAAGTATGAAGGATTCCCATCATTTACCTCAAGATCCATCACCTGTTGTGCTTTGAAACATGGTCTATGAAATAAGAGATGAGTATGGACTTCATGCTTACTCCTTCTGGATTATCCCATATTGACACAATGTCGTCAAAGCATTAGCTAATTGGTTTTCATCTCAAGGAACGTACTTGAAAGCATAGACCTCAAGTTGATCACTCAATGCCTTTAAATGGCTTAAATAAGGCACCAACCATTCTTCTTTTATCTCCTATTCACCTTTCGCTTGGTAGATCACCAAGGATGAGTCACCATAGATCTCAGCACTCTTTGCTCCCATAACTAGTATGGCTTCTAACCTAAAGATGTATGCTTTATATTTGGCTTCATTATTAGTAGCTTTGTATCTGAGCTTTTTGGTAAGTGTAATTTTTCTCCCCTAAAAGTTACTAGAATTAATCTTATCCATATACCTTTATTATTTGCAGCTTCATTAAAGAATATTTACCACTTTGAACTGCTATAGCTATGATATTTTCATAAGGGAACTCGTAGGATATCTCTTCTCATTTTAATGGATGACCTATTAAGAACTCTGCTATAGGCCTTCCCTTAATGGTCTTTTGGGTAATGTACTCAACATCAAATTCTTGTAATATAATCAACCACCTCCCCATTTTTCCAACAGTGAGGGTGTTTCATGCCATTACTTGAAAGGATTCTGGTTGGCTAACTCCTGCACCTTGTACGAATGAAAGTAATGCCTTAATTTCTTGGAGGCTTAAATGATCGATAAGCAAATTTTCTCAACTTCCACGTACTTATCCTCGTAAGGTAGGAGCTTTTTATTGAGGTAATACATAACGTATTCTATTCCAAAATCATCCTTTGAGCTATCATAGCCCCCATTGAGCTATCTTTTATAGCCAGATACAAAATCAAAGGCCTTTCAGCCCTTGATGGTCTCAATACCGGTAGATGCAAAAGGTATTCTCTAAAGGTGTCGAAAGCCACCTGACAATCTTCATTCCATATCATGGCTAATCTTTCTGAAGCAACTTGAAGATAGGTTCACAGATAGAAGTTAACTTCGTAATAAATCGACTGATGTACTTCAACTTGCCTAAGAACTCTCAAACTTCCTTTTCTTTATGTGGTATAGGCATTTCCCTAATAGCCTTCATTTTTTCAGGGTCTGCTTCTATTCGTCTTTGAATCACTACATGTCTTAGGAGTATCCTTAAAGTGATCCTAAACACATATTTTTTAGGTTCAGACGAAGGTTGTATTTGTCAATCCTTTGGAAAAATTTCTCAAAAGCTGCAAAGTGAACTTCACAGCTAACCGAATTGACCATTATATCATCCATGTATACCTCAATTTCTTTATGGATTAGATCACCTAAAATTTTTATAGCCATTCTTTGATAAGTAGCCCCTACATTCTTCAATCCAAAGGGTATGATCCAATAAGCGTACATACCCCATTTAGTGATAAATGCTATCTTGATCTTATCCATAATCTTATTCAGGATCTTATTGTATACAGCGTATCTATCTCCAAAATTTTACATTGTATAAATAACTACTGCATTGTCTACCAAGATGTCAATGTGAGGAAGTGGGAAGTCATCCTTCGAACAAGCCTTGTTTAAATCCCTGTAATTTACACAAACTTGAACTCTTCCATCTTTCTTGGCTATAGGAACCACATTTACCAACCAGGTAGGATATTAGATCTCCACTGGAATGTGGCTTTAATCTACTTCTGTATATCTTCTTTGACTTTTTTTGCCTTAAGCCTCCTAAGTTTCTGCTTAACAGGCTTGTACCTAGAGTATATGGGAATGGCATGTTCAGCAACTGCATGATCAATTCTTGGTATGTCTTTATAGGTATAGGCAAAGAATTTTTCATATTTTTTAAATATTCTCTCAAATTCTTTTCTCTCTGTAGGGGTAATATCAAATGCTATCAAGATTTCTCTTAGATTTTCAAGAGTACTAAGATTGAATGGAGTAGTACTTATTGAATTAATGTTGAATATGGATGCCTTATGATCATGATCATATGAAATGAAATTATGCAAAACATCACACAAGTAAGCAAAGTTATTTATATTATTAATATAAGAGAATCAACATACATCATCAATAAAAAGTTCATCTATAAAAAGTGTATCTACAAAAGCATCCTCATCTATATAAGGTGAGTTCGATGCCTCAGACGAGCTCACTCCATCTCTTGCATTGGCCAAGGCTTTCTAATCAATCTCTTCAGTAGTCGCCTTAGTACCCTCATTCAATTCAGGCACAAGAATCTCAAATTTAAGTTTCCTTTTGCCCCTAAGCTTGTAAGTCAATAGCTCTGGAGTTACAATCTCTTCAGGAGCATTATTTAAATCAGATAGTCTGATTATAATCTCCTCATCCCAAAACCTTTTAACAAGTTTGATGGTTCCACTGACCCAGTTAAAGACATCATTGAAGATCTCAAATCCTGGAATAATCTATCTTCAATCATCATGGGCTCAACCTCACCATGATACTGAAACGGAGCAGATGCAGGAATGAAACTATCAAAAAGGTGTGGTATGCCCTCCGATTTTATCGGCCCTGTTTTCTTATCATTGAACCTTTTATAACCAAATCCCTGTTGATTGGTCTGATCTGTAGTGGTGATGGGTTTAAAGGGACCTGAGAATCTTTACCCAAACCATCTCCTGGTAAGAAATTCATTCTCTTCATCATGTTCACCAATTAAGGGATGGATTCCTATTCACCTTCCCTATTAGCATTAACAACACCTATATGGCATTCGTTGAAGGGTTGAATGGCTATCCCCAACACAGAGACTTGATTTTCTCTAATGGATTTTATAGTAACCACTTTGCCTTCATGGGGAATCTTGATCATCTGATGAAGAGTGGATGGAACTCCTAATAGTTTGTGAAACCAAATCCTTCCCAATAACACAGAAAAATTTGCAGGTATCGACAACACCATAAATTTTGCTTCAGCACTGATCTCTCCAATCTTGACATCAGCCTTAAAAGTACTTGCCGCTTATCTATGAAAGTTATCATAGGCTGTGACTACCAGGTCAGACTTATTCAATATCTACTCATTCAACCAGAATGTAGGAAGAACCACCAATGGGCACACATTAATTAAAGAGCTGTCATCCACTATTCGTAGGCCGTATACTTCCCATTGACTTGGGCCTTTATATACAAGGGATGGTTATGCTCCCGACCTTTAATAGGAAAATTCCCATTAGTATATATAATGTTTTTTTCGGCATTTCATCTAACCAAATCCAAGAGTTCTTAAGGCAAAATAGTAGTGGCCACACTGGACTTGTACAAGGCCTCCACTATTTTTTGCTTGTAGGAAGATGACTGCCTAAGTAAATCCCATACAGAAATATAAGCTGGCATCTTATTTAACTACTTAAGAATCTAATCCTCCTTCTGATCCCTCTTTACAAGCGATGGCTTGGCACCACTCTTCCACTTCAAGTGATCGGCTTTACTCTTTACACTTCTTTCTCTTTCTTGGAATCCCAGAGATCTAGAGGTTTGATGGAACCATCATCTTTATCAGGAAATTCCCAATAATTAACTACACATACCTCCATCTTTTACTACTCTTTTACATTTAACTGCTCAGGGTGAGTAATGGCTAAGTACCCATTGACATATAAATCATACAAAACCTGCCATTCTGACAAACCTTAATCAATCATTGCTAGGGAAGGTGGAGTTGTATTGTAATTCCCTTTCTTTTTTTTCCCTTTTTTTGGATCAGTGATATGTTTACTGTCAATAAGGTCTTGAATTCCATCCCTTAGAGTTCTGCAATGATATGTGAGATAACCTATATACTGGTGATATGCATAATACTAATTAGCCTGATGATTAGGCTGGCCTTGGTTGCTTATAGGCTTGGCCAACAGAGGCTGTAGCTTCCCTTCCTTCACTAACTGATCCAATACCCAAGACAAAGACATGCCTAGATTTGAGTAATGCTTTTGAGTGCCTTCAACAGCTAATACTTTGGCCATCATTCCAGTAGTAGTAGTGCCACTAGTTTTTTTAATTATAGTTTTGTGTCCTCGATGCCCAGTACCAAAGCTACCACTACTTGCAAAGCTTGCCTTCCTCACCAGGTATTCACCTTCAATTTTAATAGGAATATCCTTTAAATACTCCTAAGCCTTCAACATTTTCATTTTTAGGCTATCCTTCAAATACGGGCTAGTATTTTGAATGAAAAGCCTAATTTGGTTAGGAGTATCAGGTTTTCTTTTCATCTCCATTACCCTATTCCTCCACTTTATAAGATATTCATGAAAGGATTCATCCAATTTTTGATGTAGCAACTCAAGATCTTTCAAAATAACCTTTATTATCATGCTACAGTCATACTATCTTAAAAAATCCTCTATCAACATATCCCAATCCTCTTTGATATGCATATCCAAGCCATGATACTAGTTAATAGCAAGACCAGTAAGACTAAAGCTGAAATATTTAACCTTTTATCTTTTGGTAAGAGTGGTACCCTTTATGACCAAGGTATACTGCTTAATATAGGCAGATGGATTAGATGTGCCATCAAATTTAGGCAGGTCAGACATTTTAAATCATTGAGGGAGTACATCTTTCCTTTCTAAATCCCCATCTTTTGGCTAACCCCCTTTTCTGCTAACATGACCTGAGCCATTGCTTTGATTTTCTCTTCCATATTCTTGAGAACTAGGTCTTCTATTCTAGGTGGCTTCCCTTTTCTAGACTTACATTAAAGGTGGTTCCTCTTCCTCTTCAGGAATGAAGTCTTCTTCGAGTGCAATACCTTTATCATTTTGCTGCTCTACAAAACTGAACTCTTGATCCGACTGCCCTTGACTTAGCCATTAAAGAAGGTTTTGCTTAGGTAGCAATAGGAGTCCTTGCAATAGTCATAGGCTCTCTATAGGTAGTAGCAGCTGTCAGGGGCTGCTAGCCAGCAAACTATGTCAAAGAGTTCATCATATCAGTCATCATAGATCGTATCCTTCTTTCGAACTCATCTAGTCTTCTATCTAATTTTTTACTATCAACGGCTTCAGTCCATGTTAGATCTATCATGTTTGCTCTTTTAGATGCTATCTCAAAGATTTTAGCCAAACCTAAATCTATCACTAATGCCGACTCAAACTGACCCGATAAAGACCTTCTAACCAGACGTCCGTTCGGAATTCTGAACCAGCTTGCTGAATCTATGGTGATCATGATTACCAACCCTCAATTGAGGTTCTAATCTTCTAATACAGCCAAAAGGATTTCATATTTCCAAGATACATCAAACAATGCTATTATGACTTCCCCCTAAGTAAATTCCTAAAGAAATTAAGGCTAAAAAATTATCCAGGTAACACTTTTCTTTTAATAGCAAGTTGAATTCTTAAACCACTTGGATGACTCTATAATGGTAAAAAAGAAGCTTGTTTGCATGATGAATGGTTATTTATTGAATGCATGAGCATATTACATATCATTCACAAAGCACATATGCAAATTAAAACAAACCTTCCCACCTTATTTCTCCCATACAAACTGTCGTGCAATCTCATTCCTAGGTGTGGTTAACTTATGGTTTAATAGAAAACCCAATGAATGGGCATGATGTGCAATAAAAATTGATAGCACGATCTCTCTTAATTTAAAGAACAGACAAATCCAACATTAATCTCTATATACTCGAGTCATTTAGATAAACAAAGATAGGCCCACCGCAACATGATAACCTTTGATATCACCTACATTAATTTATTAGAATTTGATCAAGTATATAGGTATCTAAATAGCAAGCAAAGTATTAAGGTATATATTACCTAAGGAGAGTATCTATACCACTACATGGGGCTTTGGTCTTATATTATAACTTTAAGGCTATCCAAGCATGGTCCCTACCAATGGGTGTAGCTTATTACGAGCATAACGACTGATCAGATCACCATTTAATATACCCATTGGGTATGAGACTTGGGCTGGTGGTCCTCTCTAACATTTCCCCATATTGAGTGAATGTAGGGTTATGCTTTGAGATTACATCGGGGCTAAATGGGGATGCCTAACTTAAGTTTAAGGCAATAGCATGCTTTTAATGCATCTTAAGTTAGAAAAGGACTAACACAATCAAACATAAGCAAATGTTTATATTGTCTCAACCAAGTCACTTTTAAAATGAAATCTCAAAATAATCCCCAGTTGAGTCACCATTATGACATGTGCCGAACCTTGTAGGCATCCAATTTATTCTCGAAAGTCTACTTTTGGGATTCAAGATCGGATTAAGGCTCGTTTAACTCTTGAAAATCAACCGCTTCGTAATGAATAATAATTCAACCTAATACGCGATGCCTTAGGCCTTTAAAAGGTATGAGATAGTTTTTTAGAGTATCCTTACCCATTTGCTAATGACTAACTTAGGAGATTTCTACTGAGCATCATAAGGCATGCATTTATAGGAGTTTCCATCCAATAAAACATTGGAAAAGTGATTTTTATGAACCTTATGACATCGAAACCAAAAAGAGTGTGAATTTCACCCCTATATGCATTACTTAACTAACATTCAATACAAATAATTGCTTATGGTCAATTATGTCAGTCCTTTTCTCATACACTGTAGGAAAAATAAGTAAATAAATAAACGTGCAGGCATATAGAAAGCGATAAAACCTATACATAAATCGTAAGCATTTAAGGATATTGGTCCCAGTATGTGTGAATGAGGAATTATAACTAGTTCATTTTAATTTACAACTTCAAGTAAAAAATCTTTTAATACATATTAAAATTAGTATGAATAAATAAGGGTGTAAACATACATAAAATCGAGATATTCATTTAATTTAGGAAAATTGGTTTTCCACGTATAATTACAAAAAGCCTTTTTAATGCAATTTTTAGGATAAAATGGGACATTGATCCATTTTATTATTAAAAAACCTAATTAATTAGATAAAAAATTTAATGCAATTTCCTCAATTTTTATGCTAAAATACCCTTTTTTTACTACGTTATTATAAATAGATAATAATACAAGCCAAAATACAAATAATTTAAACAAAATAAATGAACTCAATAAATTAAATTCTCAAGGGCCTGCTGGATCTGCTATATTTTTTGAGGTTCTTTCAAATAAATCTCATATGTTCATGCATATAAAAATAGTAAAGATAGTGATTGATTAGATAAGAGCAAAAAGAATTGGATAGAAACTATGCCATAAAGTGGAAACAAACATGCATGCTAATATACACACACACACACACACACACACAACAAGACAAAAGAAAAACACATGAAAAATAAAGGAAACATTAAGAAAAACCTAAGGATAGGCGAGGAGAGTGAGTTATAGACTCACTCCAAGTGAGAAAGTGAGTTACGGCCTAAAAGAGGTCGAGTCATAACCTTGACTGGAATGATTCATGTTCCCTAGTGAGTCACTAGCCATCCTAAAGCGAGTCATGGTCTTGACTCAATGAGTGATTCATAGACCAGGTCTATGACTTACTCATGGACCAAGTCTGTGAGTCAATCCTGGATAGTCCAGCACTGCTAGAACATTGCCATGGTTGAAACTTAGACCTTTAAAACTCAAATTAAAGTCCAAAACTCATAAGAAAAACATCACCAAACTTTCTAAAAACATCATACAAACTTAAAACAAGATTAAAAGGCATCAAATAACATAATTTATATGAATTAATCAAGTGAGAGACAGTGAGCTTTAGAGAGAGAATAGCCATTAAAGACATATAACTCATCCAAATTAACAAATAAATTATAGATTCATGTATAACTCATCAAAATGCACATAAACATGTCAATGATGCAATATTTACACAAAGAACATAAGAAGTTTATATGTACAAAATATCTACAAAGAGGCAAGGCAAGAACAGAGCAACTTAAAGATCAAAGGAAAAAAACCAAATAAATTCTTAATAAAATCAAAATTTAAGGTGTGCTCTAGACTAAAATTTAAACTCTTACATTACCTTCAGTAGACCTATTTTTCAGAATTAGTGAGAGTATTTTCTTCTTTTTTTCTTGCTTCTTACGAGATTTTTCTTCTTAAAAACCAAAGTTTTTTTTCTTGCAAAACTAGTCTATTTTTTTTGTCTCTCTAGTTTGTTAAAAGATGATTATTGTTATTGTTAATTCCAAAAAAAAATCCCATCCTGTCTCAATTACTTTGGATTAAGATCAAGGGAAATTTAATGATTTTTTTAAAGTTGAAGTGACCCCCTATCTTGTAGAAAGAAAATCTAGCATTTTGGTTGGAAAAAACCTAGTTATGAATTAGTGGGGCCTAAAACCTTTTTAAGTTAAATTTGGTGAGTCACGGGTTTAAGTTTTTTTATTTGTTAGCGAGTTATGAGCAGAAATGGAGAGTGAGCTAGCTATTTAAGACAGTGACTTAGAGATAAGTCATGGACTTGATCGATGAGTTGATTTTGTGACTTATTCCTAAGTCAGCTAATGGCCCCCCATTATATCCACTTTTCCCCATCTGATGAAATAAATGAAAATATGCCTTTTAAAAGAATATTTTCCCTTCAAAACTTAATGAAAATATTTTTTCATAATAAATATCATACAGGAGAAGAGAGAGCATTGCTACTTCTTGACTATCTCTAAAATAGCATAATCCTTATTAGGTAACCCTGACAGAGGTTGACTCAAGCCCAGTGTCTACAATTGATATATAATTCTATTTAACAAAATAAGTAAAAAGATGATGTGATTAAGTTTTGTTGTGCTTTCATATTCCTTTTAGGGGTAGGAGGGTATTACAAATAGTGTCATTCGAGACAAGAATAAGATTTTTTCAGGCTATGTATAGTGCCATTTTGAAAGAAATTCAATGATAAATTTGAGGAAAAAATAAATATGTTAAAGGTGCTTAAAACTAAAATTAAAATTCGAATCACGTGTAATGACTCAAAATTTCAATTTTTATGAATAGTACTCCTCGGATTGTAAATAGTGATACTGAGATGAATAGTACCACTCGAAAATCCATAAAAAATTTTCTTTACCATTAGAAAGCTTAATACATAACGAGTCTGGTGGTATAATTTGAGATAAAATTGAGGTCAAATAGGCCATCAAAAAGTATAATGAAAAATTTGATCGGCTCTTATCAGGGTTGATCGAAACTTTGACCGAACTTGAAAATAATGCTAAAGGCCTTTAAAAAATTAATTGAACACATGGATTCACTTTAAATATTATATAGGAGTATTTGACAGTGAAGAATTAATTTTACAGTGACACCAAAAAATGAGTTATGGTAGAAATTTATTGGATCGAAGAATGATATTAGATTTATTTAAAAATATTCATGTAGTCTAATAAATCTTTTTTTTATAATTATGGATATATTTTTATAAGAAATGATGCAAGAGAAGTGGTAAAAAAATAATTGGATCAAAATATTAAGTAATTAATTAATTGGGTATAATTGGTTGGCTCCAAAGTGGTTGAACTTGATTTGGCCTAATTGGGATGGATATATAAGGCTAAAAAATAAGAAATTTTTGGCAAACTCTCCCATTTTCTTATCCTCTCTAGATGTCCCTAACATTCTCCATTTTTCTCCATTTTCTTTCAATTTCTTCCATCTAATTCCACCAAATTTCACACCTTAAATAATTTTTAAATCCTAAAATCATCTTTAGACATCTCAAGAACCTATTTTAAGTAGAGAAAGTAGATGAAATTGTGAAAGACAGGTACAGGGCAATAATTCAAGTAAGCTAATTTAGTGAAATTTTAATGAGTTTATTGGATTTTTAGGTAGATTTTGAGGTAGAGATTAATGTTCTAAGTATGTTTTGAATTATGGAAGAAGAAAAATTAAAGAAAGAACTTATGAATGGTTTGGTCAAGGAAGAAATATGAGAAGAATCAAGTAAGACCAAAGGAAGAAGGAAGGAAAATGGTGAAAATGAAGAGAAGATAAAAAGAGAGATTGGAAAAATAGGTATATGGATACCTAAACTAATTTATTCCATATAATTAAGGTTATATAACTTGGAGTTTTTATGTGTAAGATGAGTTTAAAATTAAATTGATGATAAATAAATGAAATTAAATGTTAAACAATGTAATTAGTAAAAGCAACTGCATAAAAGTATGATTAAATATAGGAAAGTGGTATTGGAACCTATTATGTAACTTAAGGATTCTCTATATAAAGTGTATTTAAATTCAAATTAATGGTAAATAAGTGAAATTGAATGATGAATAATGAAATTGATGAAGTTAAATACATGAAAACATGATTAAATATATAAAGTTAGAATAGAAATATATCATGTAAGTATAAGAAATTAGGGTTATAGTAGAAATTAAATTGATTAAATGTTAAAAATATGTTAATTAGGCTTCAAAAACATGTTTAGAATGACTTACGTGAATTAAACAACTTGATATGGTTAAAAGTCTATTGTGACCAAATGTTACTAAGGCAATCCAAAATGAAATAAATGCCAATTATAATGAAATAATAGTACATAAGCATAATTCAAGCCTAAAAAAAATGATGAGAATAACTTATGGCATGAAAAAGTAGATGAAAGGTTGTATATACATAATGGCCAAATAAGTATACTTGGAAAATTTTGATGGAATAATAATGAAAAGATCTAAAATATATGTTTTAAGATGAAATTATAGGTAATTTGATGAAATTAACCATTATGTAAAAAATGTAACATGAAACAAATGTGAAATAAGTGAGAATAAGTAATGGCTAAATTAATAATAAAATAACACTAAGGGTAATTTGATAAAACCATAGTAAAAATACATGATTTAGACACTAAAACAAGATTAGAAATTAAGATGAAAATACAATAAATGGCAAATGAACATTGGTTGGTTGAATGATGATGATGATGAGTGAAACTATAGTTTTTTAAGGTAAAATGGCGAATGAAAACTTAAAATGTATAAATGAATATAAACATAATGATGATGAATGGGAAATTAATGTATATGATGGGAATACCATATGGGCCGAACCATGAATATGTGAAATGATTATGGATATTTGATGAGTAATGCCAAATGAAGGCATACGATAAACCAATGAACATGGAAATGGTGAACCAGTATGATAGAATAATATGTATAGAAAAGTCACATAATGTTCATATGGTATATGGTGGCTATTTGATGCGAATGTATTGACATAATTAATATTAAATTATGAATAGCGATAATTTGATGAATATAATTTATATGATATGAAGTTTATTTGTGACATGATGTGGAAGTATGAGCAAATGTGAGGGTAATGCATATTTCATTTGAAATTATAAAAATGGTTTTGCCTTTAGTATTTAGTAGTGAAACAAGAGGTATAAAATATAATTGGCTAGCCATATGGATATATATATTGCGGTAGGATAATGAGTTGAATTTGGATTGTAGATCATCATCAGTCTACCTAATTATGATGTGTATGTTAGAATATTAGCTGAGATATTGATCACTCCATGTGATCCCTCAATATATACCGAGTCGTTGATCACTCTATGTGGTCACTCCAGCTTATTTTAGGTCTATGGGGTTTATATCCCACGAATCTAGATCGAATGTTTCCTTTACTAAAGACAAAATAGGAATTTAATTGGTAATTTATGATGAAAAATATATAAATATGTCAATCATTAAAAAAAAAGTGGATAAAGATGTAAATGAATGTTAATCAAAGATAAATATGTAAAGCAATAGTAAAAAGTGGTAATTATATAAATAAAGGATAAAAGGGGTAAAAATATAAATAAATAGCAAATAGTGAATAAACATGTAAATAAGTGATTGTAAATGGCATAAATATAAATAAAATATAAAAGTGGACAAAAATGTAAACAAGTGGATAAATAATGGTAATTATGGAAGTAAACGAGAACAAAAGGACAAAATATAAATCAACGCTAAAACATGATTAAAAAGGGTAAAATGGTAAAAAGGAAAAAAATGTATGAAAATAAAGTTAACAGGGACCAAATGATAATGTATCATTATGTAAAGAAACCATAAGGAGTAAAATGTAAATTGAAGAGAAAAATGCAACAAATGGTATGAAAAGGACAAAAGAGTAAAATTAATATGGTAATAGGTGGAAAATGGAATAAAAGAAAAGTTTAGGGACTAAATTAATTTTTCACTTAATTGAGGAATAAGTAAATAAAAGATAGAAGTGAGAAATAAAAGGGATTAAATGGTAATTTGGAGGTTAAAATATGAATTTGATTATAAGGGATGAAAATGGAAGTAAATTAAAGATTAGGGACTAAAGGGAAATTTTGGCATACATAAATACTTATAAGGTAAAATGTAAATAAAAAGGATTATAAAGACTAAGGGTGAAAATTTAGCATTATAAGAGATTATCTTGTATGAGAGCTAAATTATGGAATGAAAATTAAAGTTTATTAGTATAATAAAAAAATTGGCAAATTAAAGATAAAATAATTAATTAAAGGATAAAACGGTAATTTGGTTGTAAAAAAGTAGGGACCTAATTGTAATTAAGTAATAAAAAGGGGTATTTTGTGAAATAGGGATAAGAGTTAATATTAAAATATAAATTGAGAACTAAATGAAAATGAAAGGAAGAGTGGAAACTATATGGACTAAGTTATAATTTGACAAAAGTAACGACCTTTGAGAGAAAGCTAAGAAAAGATTGTAATAGGAATAAATAGTAACGAAAAATATAGAATTTTAAATCTTATCAAGTCACATGTGACAATGAAGACAAGAATAAATAGATTTAAGGGGCAAGTATGTACCCTTTACATTATGTTTGGAATAAAAAATTTCAAATTATGGAATTCGTAAACAAATAAATTCTTATATTTGAAATAAAATAACTAAAATATAAAATTAAAAATGAATTTTTTTTATATTTGTAATAAATGAATAAAAAATTAATTTTTATTTTAGTTTCTAAAATAACCTCAATGTCAATTTTGATACTTTTTTCGGTAATAACTTTCAATAATAAATAAAAAAGGTAGAATTCACATGCTACCAAGTGAATTCTATATTTATAAAATGAATTGTATACATTTTTAGTATTAAATCAAGTTTATAATATACTAGTGAACTATTATAATATATAATACTTTTATTTACATTTGAGTCAATTTACCATAAAAATTTTATTAATTTAAAATATAGCAATATTAGACCTCTATTATTTATAGAGCACTTCAATTAAATAAATTTATCCATAATTCTAATAGAACTAATCAAAGTTCTAATTTTTTATTAACAAAATTAAATTTTAGATTTTTATATTAAAAAGTTAATAATAAGAAGTTGTTGTTGTTCTTCTTCTTCTTCTTCTTCTTCTTCTTCTTATTATTATTATTATTATTATTATTATTATTATTATTATTATTATTATTATTATTATTATTATTATTATTATTATTATTCAACAAGATTACTTTATTTAATTTTTGATATTTTGATGATATTTATTGTAACTGTGTTTATAAAAATTACTTAAAATAAATCAAATGAATATATATATATATATATATATATATATATATATATATATATATATATATATATATATATATATATATATATATATATATATATATTTCAAAAATTGTCTCCTTAAAAATAAAGAATATTTTTCAAATTTCACATATTTTGGTGGAATTTGGTAAAAGTGTAATGAATTTCATAGAATTTAATTCATAAAATTCAATTACTTTTTTATTCTTTTCATAAATTTCATAAAAAGTTTATAGAATTCATTTGTTCGAAGTGGACATTTAATATAGAATTAAAGGCATTTAAACATAATTAAGGGTACAAATTAATACAGAAACAAGTAAAATGCTAAAAAATAAATTAAGTATTTAATAATGATACAATTATATATTGTGATAGTAATTTTATTGTCGCATAACTAGTGAAATAACTTAGCATCGAAAAATTTAGTAGTAAATAGAAGTTACTCCCTCCATTCTTTTTTATCAGACACTTTTGTTATATTCACTAGGATTAAGAAATAATAAATCGACTTAAATTTAGTATTAAATTACGTAATTAAAACTAAATTATCAAATCTGATTTGTTCGAACTTTATTGGGAAAGAAAAATAAATTGAAAAAGCAAATTAAATTACATTGAAAGTCTAAAAGTGACAGATAAATAGAATTTGAATTTTACTCAAAAGTGACAGATAAAAAAGAACGGAGGGAGTAATAATATAAACACGAAAAGACAAATAAAATAGAAATTGTTAAATTTGAAATAAAATGTAAGATGAAAGCAAAACGCGTATAAAATGTGGAAAAAAGGATTAAAGTGGAATTTTGATGACTAAATCAAATTAAAAAAATAATGAAAATAATAATATCAAATAGATATGATGAGAAATAAATTTGATATAATAAGTACACTAGAGATAAAGTATTCACCTAGTAGGGGCGAAGTGCGACAAAGAATAATAGTAAAATAAAATAGTAAAGATCAAGTTAAATAATGGATAAAGGAATTGAAATGGTGTAAATGGGATTAAAATGAAGAAGTAGGGATAAATTGTAATTCAATTGCAAAATAGAGAAGTCAATAACCAAGATAAATAAAAGTCAAAATAGTGTTGTAATGGTAAAATGGTAATTAAATGATGATATGTACGTAGTAGGTATAAATTAATAACCTAACACAAGAAAGTGAGATAGAAATAACAAATTGATAATGCAAATAAGAAACCAATAAATCTAAGAGAAAAATATGGGAAGAAAGTTAAAATGATGAGAATAGTAATTTGGTAAGGAGTAAATAAAAAATAAATAAGGCACCAAAAACATAATTAAGATTTAGTTGAAAATTAAGAAAACTGAGCATGAATGGAAATTGACTGAAACCTATAACAATATGGAAATAAGGAATGAAGAAAATTGATGGAGACAAATTAAGATAATAAGTGTAAGATAGTTAAAAATGAAAATTTTAAATATATGCGTATGCATGATGTGAAATTTTTTAGTTGGATATCCACCATTAAACATTTTATACTTAGAGTGTAGTTATTTACTGCACGCATGTACTTGAAGAAATAGATAAGAGTTTGAAGGGGCAAGCATTGGATACTAAAAAAGTCGTATATTGAACAAGAGAATTTTATTTATATGTATATATGGCACGTATATGTATGACGAATAAGTTTAATGAAGTTAGATTATAAATATGTAATTTCATTCTCGTAAGATTTTAGATTTTATATATGTATTTTAGTGGACTAATATTTGAGTTATGTTGTGATGATTATTGTACAAGGTTGATGTTTATCAACATTAGTATGGGTAATAGAGAGAGTTGATGTAACATCCTAAAATTTCATATGGTATGTATAGTAATTTCTTGATCATAATCAGTAACATTAGAATGGTATACGGTGTGATTACATTAGCATAGTACAATATAATTCACATGTACTTAAGTGTTGAACGTGCATGAGCCAAAAAAAATTATAGGATGGGGGACCTACTGGGAATCCTAGTATTTAATTATTAGATAAGATAATATATATTAAATGGAGTCAAGTGGAGTAATTTGAGAAGAAATTGGGCTCAAATAGATTCGTAAAACAAATAGTGAAGAATTTTCCCAATTCCGTTATTCGGTTAATCATAAGTTTGACCGAATTTTAAAATATTCTATAAACTTTTGAAAGTTTTTTCAAATGCAAATGACCATTAGAAATAGCCTAAATGAATGTTTGGAAGTGAAAAATAATTTTTCTGATAGCTTTGGATTTTTGGGTTCCGTAATCGCTGAATTTTTCTACTGGAGCTAGAACTATATCGAAACTATGTCAAAATAATCTTAAATTTTAAACAAACCTTTCTGCATATGTTTTTGCTCATAAGAAAAAATTTCAGAGGATTTTGATGAGGGAAACGTCAAATTTTAAAAAATGGTAAAAAATAGAGGTTATTTTAATTAGTGGTTTTAAAGATCATTTTTATTTGTTCAAGGGCATAAATATCATAAAAAATTGGACCATAATCAATTTCATATAGAAATTAGGCTTGAGAAATTGTAGAAATACATGAGATGATGACAAGTGGCTTAAAAATAAGCCTTTAGATCAAATAGTAAATTTTTAAATCTTGACCCTTCATTTTGGTACACTAAAGAAATAAAAAAAGGGGAGAATTCTTTCCAATTCTCCCTAAAAATTTGCCATCCTCCCCCCTTGTTTCTCCCAAAATTGAACCTCTATTTTTTCACACTCCACCATTTTTTTTTCACTTCTTTCAATTCCCACCAAATCTTAAGCTCAAACTTTATTCTACATACATTATAAGACCTCATCTTCATCATAGAAATCATATTGGAGCAAAATAAAGCTTGGAAAGTGGGAATTTCTAGTGAGAGAAAGTTAACCTAATTCAAGAATTTTCAAGAAAGAGATAAAGCCAAGGGGGAAAAAGGCAAAGACAAAGAAGAGTAAGTGAATTCAAGCCGTTTTGAGGTTAGTGGATACAATTCTTCACTCAATTTCATTTAATTCCTTGAATTTTAGCTTAAGTCCACAGTATGTAACTATGGTAATTTAAGTATAATCATGAAATAAATTAATATATGTTGATAGCATGAAGTGAGAACATTTAGTAACTAGGAATTAAAGAAGAAAACAATCAACAAATGATAAAACCTAAGGTGGACAAATGGTGGTTCCTAAAGTATTATGTGATAATTGATTAATTAAATGAAGATTTTACATAATTTGGATATTATAATGATAAATGAGTCTAGTATGCATAATTAGCGCTTCAAATTTCATGTATACATAATGTACATAAGTGAACATAATGGGTTCCATTTAAATATTAAAAGATTATAAGCATAATTTGAATATATACTTTTAAATAAAGATTTAATATGAATAAAGAAACATGTAAGACATGAAATTACATGGAAATTCATAATGCATGTTGATGAGAAAATATGGCCGAATGGGGTATGGAAAGGTATTATATGATAAATTGTTAAGTAATTGAATAATTAGCTTAAAATAAAAGTTAAAATGATAAATAAACTCAGTATGATTGGTTATAACCCCCAAATTTGATTTAAGCATAATGTAATGCAAACGTACATAATGATGTTCATTTATGTACTAAATGCTTATTAGTGTAATTTGAGTGTATAACACCATATAAAGACTTAAACTGACAATTAAAAGAAGTAAGGAATAATAAAACGTTAGGAAGTATAAAATGTGCATGTGAACATTTGGTGGCCAAATGGTACACATTATGAAAATGGCAAGATTTCATTATGTTTGAATTATGTTCACCATGTTTGCTATGATTCCATGTATGATGAAGATTAACGAATGAGAGATGAGAAATCCAACATGTGACATAATGTGAATGACATGAAAAGTTAAGTGAAAACATGACATAATGCGGATTAAAACAATTGCCCTTAATGTATAGTGGGTAATCCAGGATTATAGGATCTAATAGCTAGGCATAGGGATACATATACCATGGTAGCACCATGAGATATACACATCAGATTGACTATTGAGGCATTGGCTACATCAAGTAGTCACCTCTACATAGTTTGGAGATGCTAGTCACATCAGGTGGTCACCTTCACTCATTCTAGAGTAGTATGATTAGGTCAAGTGAACACTCCAGTCTGATCATATTCGGTTTGAGGGTTTCTACTGGGCACTACTAGGGGTAAAATTATAATTATGCAAGAAAATAGAGATTAAACGGTAAATTATGCATAAAAGATCTCATATGCGTGATTAAATAGTAAATAAAATGAAAAATATGGTTAATTGATTAAAAAGGGGTAAACATATAATTATGTAAGAAACTAAGGGTAAAATCGTAAATTTTTACTAAAAATGTGGTTAAATAATTTAAAATAATCAAATAAGTAAAGAAGGACAAAATCATAATTAAGAAAAATTTTTAGGAACCAAACGGTGATTTACCATCACATAAGTGAGAATAAGGAATAAAACGAAATTTTTAGACTTCTAGTGAAATAAAGGCCCAAAGAAAGCAAAAAGACTCAAAACTAGTGAGAAATAATGTAATATATGTAAAAAGGAAATTTAGGGACTAAATTATAATTTTTTCACTTACGTAAGAAATATGTGAGAAAAATAGGAAGTTAGGAAAAGGAAGGACTATATGTTAATTTATGGCATTAAAAGGATAAATTCAAGTTAAATGGTAATAAATAATAATAAGGGGTAAAATAGTAATTTTGCATAATATGGGTTATGTAAATAAAATTTTGTATAGTGTATCCACCATTAGGTAACATCGTTGCTTAGCGCGTGGTTTGTTTGATTGTACGCAAGGATAGGTATTTGAAAACTAAGTGGAGAAAGGCAAATGGCATGTACATGTGGAGTTCTTGTGGATATAAGAAACTTATGTATTATGTATTAGTTTGGAAACATTGGTATGTAATATGTTATATAATGGATGTTGAATAATAATAAACTTATGTCATAATATCAACCACTACAAAAAAAAATGTAGAATAGTGATGAAAATTAGCGACAATAGTAAAATTCATTGCTAAATGCACCATATTGCGACAACCTTGCGACAAATAATGAATTTCGTCACAAATATTGAAAAAGTTTATGGGAAAACAAATATTGCGACAAATTAGCGAGAACAAAATCTTGTTGTTGCAAATATCACGCTCCAAAATTTTGGCGCAAACAATTCTGACGACAAAAGAAGCTTTAGCGAAAATATTGTTGTCGCTAATTAATGATAACATTGTTGCAGCTAAATTTTATGACAACGATGTTGTCGCTAATTTAGCAAATATACTATTCTGTTCATATAGCTAGATCTATTGGCAACAATATTGTTATAGCAACTTATTGTCGCCAATTACAATTAACGAGAACAGAGTTGTAGCTAATATTGTTGTCGCTAATTCAACAAAATATACTATTCCATTCATATAGGTTTATTGGCGACAACATAGTTGTAGCTAATTAGTGAGAACAACATTGTAGCTAATTGGCGAAAACAACATTGTTGCTAATTTAGCAAAATACATTATTCCGTTCATATAGCTCTATTGGCGACAATATTGTTGTAGCTAATTAGCGAGAACATTGTTGTAGCTAATTGACGACAATAATATTATCGCTAATTTTGCAAAATATACTATTCCATTCGTACAGAGAATCTTGTCGCTAATTAAAGAGAACAATATTGTAGCTAATTGGCAAAAATATTGTTGTCGCTAATTTTGTAAAATATACTATTTCATTCATAGAGATCTCTTGGCAACAACATTGTTGTCACTAATTAGCGAGAACAGAGTTGTAGCTAATTGGTGATAACAATGTTATCGCTAATTTTATAAAATATATTATTCAATTCATATAGATCTATTGTTGTCGCTAATTAGTGAGAACAACATTGTAGCTAATTAGCGACAACAATGTTGTTGATAATTTTACAAAATATACTATTCCATATATATATATATTATTGTCGCTAATTAGCGAGAACAGAGTTGTAGCTAATTTACGACAATAATGTTGTTGCTAATTTTGCAAATATATATTATTCCTTATATATATATCTATTGACGACAACATTGTGGTCGCTAACCAGCAGAATAGAGTTGTAGCTAATTGGCGACAACAATATTGTCGCTAATTTTGCAAAATATATTATTCCATTCATATAGATCTATTGGCGACAAAATTGTTGTTGCTAATTAGCGAGAACAACGTTGTAGCTAATTGACGACAATAATGTTATCGCTAATTTTACAAAATATACTATTCCATTCATATAGATCTATCGGCGACAACTTTGTTGTTGCTAGTTGGCGACAACATTGTTGTAGCTAAACTGGAGGTATTTTTTTTAATTAATTCCAATATTTACTCATAGTTATAATATTTCATTGCTATTCAACTTTTCTTTTGATCTATGCATTATTATTATAATTGTCACGTATTTTTCATTATTGTCAAAAAAAAAATTGTCCTTTAACATTTTTTGTTATATTCTAATTCGTGAAAGGCATTAGTGAGGAAGCATGTTGCGGTTCAATGAAGTTGGTGCAGCTATACTTTTTATATATAACATATAGAATAAAATAAAAATAGTATCTTAATCAATTGAGAAAATTTCAAAATACTTAAATGAATTACCATGTTAATTATTTCAATTTAAATAAAATAAAAAAAAAAATATAGAGGTCTAATTGAAAGAAACAAAATATTAGATGTCTAATTTTAACAAAAAGCAGTTTGCAAGGTAAATTATTAAAAGAACAGTGTGTATATTGGAGGTTAAAATATAGTTGTCTCTATAACCATAATAAGTGCATGGTGGGGTTAGTGTATAAGTTGATTTTTCATCTTCATTTCTTAATTTCATTGATTTCAATTTTCTTTTATCTATTTTTTTTTCCCTTTTAAGTCTGAATCTTCTTTTTGTGATAATTCTTATTGCTGCATTAGTAACCTAGCATCTGAATATTTTACCCTTTGTAGCCTAATGCTGCTACTTATAGTTTATTTTAGTGATGGTATCAAAGTTGATATCACTCTTTCTTTTTCCTAGTTGTTTTCTGGTTTTAAGGTTTATAACCCTCCTTTTGTATTCCTTAACCTGTTTTCTTTTTTCTTTCTTTTACCATTATTGTTAAATTAGAATTTCTAAGACAGTATCTAAATAAGATATATGAACAAATTTTTATATCAGACCAATTGAAAAGTGCCAAATTGAAAGAAACTGAAAAAGTGGTGGATAAATTATTATTAATTTGATGTGCATTTGATTTATGCAATATTTCGTGGATCAGGTTGGAAGAAAAATTATCCCTTTGGGTACTGTAGTATATTTAATGCTGGACTGAGTTAGGACTTTGTCCCCTTCTTTCCGGATAAATTTTCCTGCCGGGCTAATTTATTGTTTTCAAATCAAAGATTGATGCCCTCTCCTCTACTGCAGTTTGGTAAGAGAAAAGTCACTCAGAAAGAACAGTCAATGCATTTGTTTCTCTTTGCACATTGCCTCTGTTTTTTGTCTGGTTTTAAGGTTTATAATCCTGGTATTAAATCATTAATCCGTTGTTGCCTGTTGTAACGAGGAATTGTCTCTTTTCCAATTTTTTTCTCAAGTTATATATTAAATGGGCTTCTTAAAGAGTAATTCATCTACATGTTCCCCGCATTAAGCACTTTTAAAAAAGAAAGAGTGAAACCTCTCATAGTAACTTATATTTGTTCTTAATTGAGAATATTTTAACTTATTTTTTATAGACTCCCGATGTGAAGTTGATATCATGCATATGTTGAAGTGAGCACAATTCCATTATAGCTAAAAATTGGGCCGAATTGATTCGGTTAATTTAATTATTTAATTAATCGATTCACTTTTAATTAGTAAAATACATAGAGTTTTGTTTATCAGTTCAGTGTAGTTATTAATCTAAAGTTTTTTAAAACATAGTTTTTTTTTTAATTAATCTAATGCTAGTTCTATTTTGGTTGGTGAAATTATAAACATTTGATTAGTATAAAAATTGCATTCGATTTTAAATTATGATTTTTACTAAAGTTCAATTTCAGTTATAACCAATAATTTTTTCTTTTATAGTAACTTAAATACATCATCAATCAGGTTTGGAAATTATTAGTCTGGGTGTGGTACGGGCTTAAAGGTGCCTTCCACAGTTGGAGCCCATCCAGGATACCCCGTGCATTTCGCAAAAAAAAAAAAAAATGAGAAAATTGTTCGGCTCGTTGAATTGTTGCATTTAGATTAGTTTTCTTCTTTTTTTTTATAAATATAATTAAATGAGATGCTATATCTTTTTAAAAATTCAGTGGCTATTATCCTTATATTTGATCATTGCTCTATCTTTTCATGATAGCTTAAATAAAATTAATGTGTATCTTCAATGCATAATTTTCCATGGCAGGTTCTTAAATATTTAAAACTACTAAGTTATTATCACCTTCGAATTGTATGGCTAAAAAACCTTTGAGATTTGTCAATAGGTACAAAGTGTATTTTGTGAATGGTTACAAGTTTCACACAATGGGATATGTTTCTACAAAAACTACAATGAATAGCGGAGTTTGCATTCAACGTTTTAACTAGAGTGAATTTATAATGGGGGATTACTATGGAAGACTAAATGAAATTTTAGAGTTGGAATACCCAGGATTACCAATTAAAAGACTGGTTTTATTCAATTGTGAATGGTTTGATAACACCCCTAATGTTGGAACTAAGGTCCATAAAGGATACAAACTTGTTTATGTACATAGCCATCGTCGATACAACTAGTATGAACCATTCGTGCTAGCAATGCAAGCAACCCAGGTTTATTACATGTCATATCCTAGCAGACGAAGGGATAAGGTCGACTGGCTTGCAGTTGTGAAGGTACGGCCTAGGTCAATGTTTGATTTGCTAGATAGAAAAGGACACATGTTTCCTTTCAAGAATATGAAGCTAAAGCATATGAAATTGATGTCACAAATTTAGAAGAGGAACTGCAATTCCTTAATGATTCAAACAGGTTTTTATTAGAGCTTGATGAAGAAGTTGAAGAAGATGAGGAACAGCAATTGATCTTATTAAGCGATAACTCAAGTATTGATGAAGAGAATGGTTATCATTCTATTGGGGATAGTGAATAATTTTGTATGTGTTAATATAGTGGGCAATGATTGCATTCTCTTATCACTAACATAAATATATATCTTATTTTTTTTATATATATAAATGGCAAAAAGGAAGTATGTGCGAGTAGTTGTGGTTCGCGAAGTTCATGCACATAATCCTTTCACCATGGCATTTGTAAAGAAAGTAGATGAGAGATAAAGATTGGTGCAACAACCTTCATCCAATATACCTCCGTAACCTCAAATGGTGCAACCACTGATAGCAAATAGAAATGCATCTCCTTCACCTTTGACTCCAATTGAAGAATCAAATCCATCGATCGAGATAGGGCCTCTAATGCCCTTGGCAACAAAATCTACACATGATAGTGGAGATTCACAACACTTTGCTAATGAAGATTATGATGATAGAACCCCTAATCCATAAGATATTGTCCTTGATGAATCTGGAAAGATAAGAGTCACTATTCGAGATGGAAAGTGAGAATTAAAAAATTTAACTATTTTATTACTGACGATTAATGAAAATTGAGACATAGTCCATGTTTTATAGCAAACCATTTCTTATTTATGTTAATTGTTCTTTCCTATTAACATTATTAATGTATTTAGTTTTTTTTTTCTATTGAGATTTTTAGAGCCAAGCAACAAGTGTGCTCGTAAGATGCACAAGATTTTTAAGGGAAGGCTAGAAGAAGGGGGATTACGTTGGCCAACCATCAACCAAGAGACCAAAGATGCATATTTTGAAGAGTTTAGGGTAAATCACTACATTTTTAAATTAAATAGCTACACATAGTTGCACTGCTTATTTCTTGCATTTCTTATAATTAAGCTCATAATTGTTAAATATGGATGTAGAAATTTTTCTCTTGGGACCCATTACAAGAACAATTGATCAAGTTTGTTTAGAAGAAGGCACTAATTTTATCTCTAAGATGAAAAATAGAAACTCTCGTCCAAATTATATGCCAGAGTCTGTTTGGACTTCATGGAAAAAGATGTGGGGCCATCCAAATATTGTCAAGATATCAAAGCGAAATTCAAAAAATAGACATCGTGGTGATGAAGATGCAACTCCTTTATCATGTCATGTTGTAGGTTCTATCTCGCTTGCCATGCATATAAAATGTTTGGTAAGTATGAAGCTACTTTATTAATAATGATCAATGAATTGATGTGGAAGTTGATTCTTATGATTTGATGATTGGATGAGTTGTTTTGGGGCCTAAAAGTGGCCAAATTGGTTGTTATAAATGAATTGATCTTTATAAAAGTGTAAATGTGAATTTTTTTCAGGTTTAACAATTTGGATATGTCTTGATTTTAGGGAAAATGCTGTCGAATTTTT
This sequence comes from Excoecaria agallocha, assembly GCA_037975025.1. Taxonomy (NCBI): domain Eukaryota; kingdom Viridiplantae; phylum Streptophyta; class Magnoliopsida; order Malpighiales; family Euphorbiaceae; genus Excoecaria; species Excoecaria agallocha. Next base: position 7,449,231 of record CM075823.1, on the reverse strand, counting down.
CTATAATACCCGAGTCTATTTATCTAATTTCTCTTCTTTTACTCTATTTTAGGCCAAAAAGAATCGATGACGGCCCATTGCTTGTGAAGTCTTTTTGCACACCCATACAAAGAAGAATGATGGACAATCTTTTGTTAATAATAGATGCAGGGTGATATATGTAAGTGTTAATTGATTGATTGTAGATGTCAATGTATATATAATTGTAATTGCATATTATAAGAATTGATTGAGCTTAATTTCAATTTTTAATATGGATTTTCAGGATAAAATCATACAGCTTAGGTTGGAGAGATCTCAAAGTGAAGGTGAAAATGTTGATGAGAATCAGATATACTTAGATGCAGTGGGGGGTGCACAGAGAGGACAAGTGTATGGACTTGGAGGTATGACGAGTCAATACTATGCAGAGGCTAGAACATCCAGTTCTCATTTTGCTTTTGAAGCACACATTACAAAAGAAATGGAGGAGAGGTTTGAGCAACATCTATCCACCATAAGGACTGAGCTTCAAGTTCACATTCATACTGAGCTTGAACAAGAGATGCATCAGTGTGTGAAGCAGCGGGTCGAGCAGATCTAGCAACAGATGGAGATGCTGCTGCAGTAGCAGTAGGTCAGCTAGATCCAGCAGTAGATGGAGACACAACAACAACTTTTTTAGCAGCGGATTGAGGAGCAGATGCGTCTGTTGACATCTCATACTGATCGGACTGATAGCTAAAGTACTGCATTGCATTTACACATTAAGTCATAGATATTATTTTGCTCATGCATATTATAGTTATAAGTATATATTATGACATTTTGTATATCATTTGTTACTGCAATATATGCACGTATTATTTTGGATATACAATTAATTTAGATATGGACTTGTAAATAACCTTTTTTCAATAATACACACACACACACATTAAATGTTGAGTGATATATAAATATAAATTTGTCATTTGTAGTTTATTGTTTAAATGATTAAATCTCTACATTAATTTAATAAATTAAAAAATAATTTCAATTTAGTCAGGGATTAGCATATCTGGATAGTAGCTATTTAGCTATAATTTAGCTATAACATAACTCTAGCAAACTTTGCGAGATTATATTAGCGATAGATACTTTGTCGCTGAAATCACATTAGCGACAACATTTTTGACGCTAAATAAGAGGAAAGGTATCATATGGCGACGAATGTATTGTCGTCGCAAAATTTAGCGATAACATTATCGTAGCAAACTTGTGATGAAAATACTGTCATCCCAACAATTAGCATGAACAATAACATAGCAAAATTGCAACAAAAATATTGTCGTCGCAAAATTTTGCGTTAACAATGTCATAGCAAAATTGTGACCAAAATACTGTCATCGAAAAATTTTGCGTTGACAATGTCATAGCAAAATTGCGATCAAGATACTGTTGTCGCAAAATTTTACGTGAACATTGTCCAAGCTATTTGGCGACGAACATATTGTCGTCGTAAAATTTAGCTACAATATTGTTGAAGCAAAATGACGAAAAATATTTAGTAACAATGCTTTGTTCTCGCTAAAATTTAACGACGACGATAAATTCTGCTACAATGACTTTTGTTTCAAAATGATTGTCATCGCTAAATCAAAAAAAAATCAGTAAAAGTCATCTCTATTTTGCATTTTTTTAGTAGTGAGCGTTGATGATGGTTATGTGATTGCATTGTGATGATAGATTGTGACTGATGTTAGAAGTGTTATGTTGTTGTTCTTGTATTGAAGGCAAAGATTGCCTATTAGGAGTGTTATTTTTACAATTTGTAGGTTTGGGATAGCATGACTTTATAGTTGTTGTGTTGCCGAAATTTTTACCAAATTAATAGTAACCTTTCGATGCTAAAATAAATTAAGATTTGAAAGCTAAGTTAAATAACTAGTTATCATCACTAATAGGATAAATAACTTAAATAACCATCCGATGTCACTAATGGTAGTTCACAGCGTATGGATTTATGAGAGAGAGTATGGTGTCATAGTTGATTGGTAATATAGTTGAGTAAGATGTTAATCATGACATCCCTATACTCAATCCAATATTTGGGCATAGGATGTTGCATCACTGTTTTGCAGTAAATAGTAATATGTTTTATTAATTTTGACTGATGGTCAAAGTTGACTTGAATACTGAAAAAATCAAATTGACCAATATGATAAATTATATATGATGTCAATTATGCATTTTAAATTAGAAGATCGAAAAAGTCAGTTAAATTGAGACACTAACAAAGTCAAAAATGAATCTGTTAAACAAAAAATCGAACCATATATATTGAATACTTTATGGTTCTTTTTCATCGTCAAGTCTCCATGTTCACTATCGCACTATGGAATTTGTCTCTCTCTCAATGGATATGTTAATTTGCAGGTTCCAATTCAACCAATTTCTTCCTTTGTCTAATTGAATTTGATTCTTCTATTTGTTAATGAAATTTTAAATTCAATAGCAGAGTATCACATTAGTTTAATATTCAGATATTGAATGTTTTTTTCCCTTTCCCTTTTGTAGGTTCGTAGTGGATCAGCAGGAGTCATTGAATCTTTATATAGTGTTATAAAGCCTATTAAAATTGTATAAGTTCCTATTATTGGGATTTATTTTTTGTTTAACTATTCATGGATAACCTTGAAATTTTAGTCATTGGGCAATATTTCCAGCGAGTGTAGCAATTCAATGATAAAAGAAAGTAACATCTCCGAAATGGTTACTAGTAATAGCTGTTTCACTTCAATTGGCTTTCAAATACCTCAATTGGGCTTTTGACAGGAATAAGAGCATTGAGATTAGACCATCAGGAAAGATTGCTTCAGGTACAATAGAGGTACTTATAACTGACAATAAATTAAACTTGGTTTTAAAGTGAAAGTCTAAAAAAACTTTGGCAGCCGATTATCCTAGGATGCTAAAATAATCTTGATTGAATGATTGTCTATATAAGTTTTCTGGTTCTCTCATGGAATTGTCTCTCATCGTTGTCAAGTGAACAACCTTTTTCTAGTTATTATATCACCATAGATGCAAATTTAGCTTCATGTCTGATGTAGCTTCTACCTGTCCCTTCTTAACTGTATAGTGTATATGCAATCTTGTCTCCTTTGCAATTTTGTAAAATGTTTGATTTCTCTTACAGATACCATTTTCTGTAATTTTGAAACAAGCAGAAGGAGAAAATTTAGAAAGGTTCTATGAGACTTTCCATGGAACGAACATTAGCATCCAGGTGGTTGACTTATAATAATTGCAAATCTTTTTATTGTTTTCTTGCACTTGATAATTAATGAAGCTTTTGCTAGTATTTGGTATTTTGACTGTATTTGGTTATGTTTGAATAGGTGGCTTTCGTGTGACTGGAAGGCTATCCACTCAGAGTTCTTTGTTGGAACCAGTAAGTGGAGAGTTATTGGTCGTTCCATGTGAGGATGGTTATTGGTCATTCCCAACCCACATGCACCTCTTCACTTATAATTTATAATTAAATCAAACTTTTGGGAATTGTTAATTTGGATAGTGGCACATCTCACTACATTTTTGTCCTTTGCCTCCTAGGTATATTGTACATTCCATTTCATATTTCTCTTGAAAATAAAAATCAGATTAATAATTTGTTATCATTTATTACAGATAATTTTTGTGAAATCATAATTAGTTTATTATTATTGGCATAATTAATTGGACATACATACATACATTATAATATAGTTTTTTTTTAGGGTTTGTTTGCCCATTATTATGCTGCATGGGACGACTTCGTGCAAGATTTCTTGAACTGTCGTATTAGTTATTTAGACAGCAATCTGCCTTTTATGTGCCCTTATATATATATATATATATATATATATATATATATATATATATATATATATATATATATATATATATATATATATATATATATATATATATATATATATATATATATATATATATATATAATGGTATGCGCATAAGATCTGAAATTTAGATTTAGGATTTTTGTGGACCCACTAAACAAGTATTTATTTTTAGCCGTACTCTATATAATCAATATAAACTCATTTAGCTGTATTTTACGTAGTCAGTATGTAATGTTAAATTAGTATATATATATATATATATATATATATATATATATATATATATATATATATATATATATATATATATATATATATATATATATATATATTTTAATCAAACGATGACATAATGCATATGGTACGTACCCTTAGCTTATGTAATCACCCTACTTTATTTCTAAATTCATAATAATAGTTTGACATATAATATTAAATAAAAGAATAAATCATATATATACATATATTGGTTCAAGGGATGAAAATGCTTGAAGGTGATGGACAGGCAGAGAGGTGGGAGTGCGTGGCAAAAGGTGGAGGTGGTGCAGCAGGAGGTTGATTTGGATGGAGCTCTGAATGGATCCTTGACTTCATTGAAAATCTCCATGCTATAGAATTATCTGATTCAAGATGACATCTTTATGTTAATTAATAGTAAGAAAATCTATTCACTTGCTATTTTTCCTAATTTTTTGACTGTGTTTGCTGTTTAGATAAATCTTTTATTTTTGGTATTATGATTTACATAATACTTGTATAAATAGAATTTTAAATAATTTTATGTATCATAATGCAAAATATTGTAAACAATATATATTTGTATTGATATTGCTTGTACAGAAATTAGAATGTATATATTGATTTTGAATTATAATATATATTTTCAATTTAAATTTTATACTTTTGTATTGAATTTATTGTGTTCAATTTCGAATTTATAAACAGAAAATAAAAAAATAAATAGAAAAATTTTATGTTAGCAACAAATTATGGACCGAAAAATCTATCGCCATCATTTTAATAATTTTAATATTTATACAAAATATATTTGCCGACAAAATGACCGACGAAAATATTCTGTCGCTGTTTATACTAAAATAAATTAAAAATTTATTCATTAAATTTACCGACGGTTTACCGACGCATTATCCGTCGGAAAACGATCAACGCAATAAATATTCGACGGATTTTTAATAAACTTACCGACGGAATATTTTTAAATTGCCGTCGGTAATCTTTACTGACCGAGTTTCCCACCTGTAAATTACTGCCTACGAGAGTTGTACCGACGAATATATTCCATCGGTAAAATAACAAAACCGTTGGTAAGGTTATTTTCTGTCGGTAAAATATTTTTTTTTCGGTGTAATGGAATACTCGTAAGTTGCATGAGTTATTTTAATCAAATCTAGAATTACAATATACAAAAAATTTATATACAAATAATAAAAAAATAAAAAGGTCATAAACATTTTATAACAAAAATAAATGGAAAGAATAAAAAGCAATGATACAGAATAAGGAATGAAAAACAATCACATGTTTATATGAGTTTCATATGTTAATTTATAACTAGACAAAAAAGAAATAAAAAAAAATTTGAATACTAACCATCATCAGAGTTGTATCAGCTTTTTGAATTCTGTATTTATATACCTTTCTTCTCTAGAAATTATGGTATCATTTATTTCCTTAAATTGACCAATAAAAAATATTTGTATTGATATTGCTTGTACAGAAATTAGAATGTATATATTGATTTTGAATTATAATATATATTTTCAATTTAAATTTTATACTTTTGTATTGAATTTATTGTGTTCAATTTCGAATTTATAAACAGAAAATAAAAAAATAAATAGAAAAATTTTATGTTAGCAACAAATTATGGACCGAAAAATCTATCGCCATCATTTTAATAATTTTAATATTTATACAAAATATATTTGCCGACAAAATGACCGACGAAAATATTCTGTCGCTGTTTATACTAAAATAAATTAAAAATTTATTCATTAAATTTACCGACGGTTTACCGACGCATTATCCGTCGGAAAACGATCAACGCAATAAATATTCGACGGATTTTTAATAAACTTACCGACGGAATATTTTTAAATTGCCGTCGGTAATCTTTACTGACCGAGTTTCCCACCTGTAAATTACTGCCTACGAGAGTTGTACCGACGAATATATTCCATCGGTAAAATAACAAAACCGTTGGTAAGGTTATTTTCTGTCGGTAAAATATTTTTTTTTTCGGTGTAATGGAATACTCGTAAGTTGCATGAGTTATTTTAATCAAATCTAGAATTACAATATACAAAAAATTTATATACAAATAATAAAAAAATAAAAAGGTCATAAACATTTTATAACAAAAATAAATGGAAAGAATAAAAAGCAATGATACAGAATAAGGAATGAAAAACAATCACATGTTTATATGAGTTTCATATGTTAATTTATAACTAGACAAAAAAGAAATAAAAAAAAATTTGAATACTAACCATCATCAGAGTTGTATCAGCTTTTTGAATTCTGTATTTATATACCTTTCTTCTCTAGAAATTATGGTATCATTTATTTCCTTAAATTGACCAATAAAAAATATTTATTACTGTGAATTCGTTTTGAAGTGAAAATATATTGTGATTGAATATTACGAAAAATTAGATAAGCAATTTTAATTTTTGATCAAAGTTGAAACGAAATCAAAAGAAAATATATGTAAATGACAAATGCAGAATTAATAACAGATGAATACTTTTTATTTTGCACAACATAATAAAGACAATTAACAATTATGATTTGAGTAGATGGTTGAGGAAACTAAAAGAACTTACAATGGATATGGTTAAATAATATATTTTAACCTTTCAAATCTACATGTTTATTGTTCTTGCAATTGATATAGTAATAATATATCAAAACATTTCAAGATATTTAAAATAAACAATTAAAATACTTAAGAAATGAGAAAGGAGAAAACTAAAGATATTTTATACGAGTCAATCTCACCCGATATCAAGAAAACAAAAAATAATATCAAGAATACTAAAAGAAATTTACTTGATAGTTTTTTAAATCTTCTTTTTCAATTTGATCTTCATTTTGTAACAACAAATCTATTATTGTTATTGGTGTAATAAATCTTGCAGTATGCATATCAAATGTAAAAAAAAAAAAATAGAAATCAATTATCTCCGCCATTACTAATTGTCTTTATAATTTCAATAAAAATAGATTCCAATTATCTCCACTATGTTAGTATTTTGTTTAAAAAATACCTAGTTAAAATGATGCCACATCAGCATCCAAAAACTCACCTTGATCCACCCTTATATTTTACACTTTGATATGTATTTTTAGATCACTTATGTTATATCCAATTTAGATAAAACTGGTGAAATTGAAACACATAGTTTGTAATCACACATGAGTTCAATTTAAAATAAATTTATAACCCACCAAAATATAAAAAAATAAAAAAAAATCATTGTGTACATGTAAAATGTGATGAGTTTTGTTTTTCATTTTTTATGACTTAATTGGTGGGTCCAATGGTCATTTTAAATTGACATCATATGAGATTAATTAATAGAGCGTGCATTGTAATTCCGTTAGTTTCATCTAAATCGAATCTAATATGAACAATCTGAAAAGTAGACGAATCCATTTTCAACTTTGAAAAGTACTGAAATCTAATATAGAAAAATGTTAAAATCCAAAAAATTCAAGATATCTTTTTTTTTTTTTCATCTTTTAAACACCCAAATTGGAGTGTTAAAAGTATAAAATACTTTATTTTCCAATTTTAGCCTCCTTTGTTACTTATATGGCTCTAGCTATGTTAAAAATCATTAATTGCATGTGCAAAGTATCCACTAAATTAAAACATTCATTATTTTTTGAATTATATAGAAATCTTATTAAGTTTTACATTTTTAAAAAACACATAATTACTATTTTTCAAAAATATAAGCACACAATTGTTAATTATAAATTATAAAATTATTTTTTTAAAAGTACCCTTTATTATTTAATTCCGATTATTTTATATGAATATAAATCTTAAGTTTTAAATCCTAAATCTTAAAAATCTAAATCCTAAAGGATATTTTTTTTATTTGTGCACTTTAATTTTTTTTCAAAAAGTCTAACGTTAAAAACATTGAAATTAAATAATAAAAATGGAAATGGAAATGGATGCTCCGCCGACATCGGTTGAATACCACTATGTCACATGTGTGGTAGTTGTTAATTTTATTGTCTTTTACTTATCTTATTAGTCACTAACATCTCCTTTATATTCTTATTAATTACACTTTACTTGCACTATATAATTCATTATTTTCAAGCGCAATATTTATTGGGTCAAAAGTTACTATTCATTTGTGATATGAGCATAACCAAGCATAATGACAATAAGAAAGATGAACTGACACTTCCTCAAGGATCAATCACTAGAGCAAGGCCCAAAGAAGTTTAAAGAAGCCTTACAAGCATTCTTGAGACCTTATGTGGAGAAGATGCAAGTTCAAGAGAAAAAAAAAAGCTAATTTGGACTTTAAAGACAAATTTAATCTTTATTCCCTATATATGTAACATATGTTTAATTGAAGAAACATATGTTTAATTGAAGAAATAAGGAAGTTGTTTGGAGAAAAGAAGAAATTAGTGCAATTGAGAAAGTGAAGAAGAAAACATGTTGTTGTTCCAGTAGCTTTTCCCTCTCTCGAGGGGATTAAGCCCTCACCTGAGGGGATTAGTCCCTCACTCGAGGGAAGGTAAAAGGAAGAAGGGAAAAACATATCCCTCAACTGAGGGAACCTTATACCAATTACGATAAACTTTGTTATTTTTCTTAGTTTAACTGTTTAAGAAGTTTAGTTTTAACAGGTTTCTTCTTTGTAGGTTATTTAAATGACTGTAAGGCTTGATTATATTAACTTTTGATTATTAATGAGAATTTCATTGGCTTTGCCAAAATTAGTGAAAGTTTAATATTTATTGATTTTTGCTATTGCATGAAGAATTAGACTCAGACAAATTGCATGATTTATGTATGTTTGATTATTGTTCTTCTTGCGTTTTTACTCAATTTATTATAAACATTTTCATTCATATATTTTTTGGGGGTTTATTGTTCTTGTTTATGTTTAATATTATGGTATGTTGACATTCTAGTTTGAATATGGGCTGAAATTCCACATCAATTTGGTAAAAATTTCAGCAACAAAATGGCTGTATGAATTTCACCTCTAGTACTTTCAGTGAAAATGCATAGATGAATTGAATGTGTGGGGCTTAGATCTTTAAGGCCCATAAAAGCACTATTTCACAAATTTTGTCTTTTTCTCACAACTTTTTCTTTTTTTGGTGTGGATCTGCTATTGATCCACTTTCGCGAGTTGTCATGACCAACTACTGTGGTCAATTTCCCTATGACTATCCAATTACATCACATACTTTTGGTTTCTCTGCTAGATACTAAGGGCAAAACAATCCACATAATTCCAATCCAAAAATTTATATCAATCACATTTTCTACACATTACTACATTATGTAACCAATGAATTTCATTCATCATGCATCATTGTTCTCATTTTTCTACTTTTCATCACCTAATATCGTATATAGTATCATTAATTTCCACATCAAATTCATATACAACATTGTTCGGCCACATTATGTAAATATTCATCATTTTTTTCATGGCATAAATCATTCCTACCATGCATTTAAGGCATATTACATGCATATTTATTATTTATTCACTTAAATTTCACATTCGCATGCATAATTCTATATTTATATAATAGGTGTATATTAGGTGTGTTTCATTCCATATTTTTTTTTTATCATTCTAACCTAATAATTACACTTAAATATCATTCAAATCAACTTACTTAACAATTATTTAAGTTATATGTGCTTATTTGATGCGGTGTAAATTTTATTATCCTAGTCTCTAAAAATAAGTATAGAGTGAGTAGGGTGTCAAATACTAGGTAATTTTAGAGTGATTTTGTATGAACCGAATAGGAAATAAGATGGATAGACATTTATAATAATATGAAGTTGATTATACTAACTTTCCTAAGATAAACCAAAATTACAGAATACTCACTACAAAAAAAACTGCCAATTAGCGACGGCACTATTTTCGTCGCTACTTTTGCGACGGATTCGCGACTGTTTCATAATCCGTCGTGAGAATAATATTTTCTATTTTTTGCGACAAATAGCGACGGAATCAATAAACAGTCGCTAATTTTTGGCGGGAAATATATGCGCCATGTTTTGCGACGGAATTAGCGACAAACCAGAAACTTTAGCGACGACAGTTTAGTCGCTAATTTTGGAGGGAAAAGTTAGCGCCTTTTTTACGACGGTTTAGCGACGAAAATATTAGTTGCTAATCCCAAATAAATTAAAAATTAATTTTTTTAATTTCACTCCCATGGTTTATGTATAATTTCAAGTAATTTTAATATAGACCACATAAAATGAATATTTTCTTTTGTAACAGAAAATTATAAATTATTTTATAAGTTCATAATAATTTTTTTATCAATTATACCAAAATCTAATATTATTTATTTAGAAAATTTACATTTTTAATCATAATAATAAACTAATTGTTACGATTATTATATATTTGCGTGTTCAAGATTAATAAAAATAAATATTTATAAAATTTATTATTTCATTGAAAATAATAATAAAAAAATTTGTAATTTATTTTTATTTTATAAAATTTAAATCAAATATTAAATTATTAGGAATTATATTGATTTCTTTATCAATTATCCCCAAATATAAACTTATTTTTTTTAAAAAAATTATATTTCTAATAATAATAATAACAATAGTAATCGTTATAATTATTGAAGATTGATGTATTATAATAAATAATAAATATAAATATTTATATAATAATAATATAAAATTTATTATTTCATTTAAAATGAATATGAAAAATTTATAATTTATTTTTATTTTGTTAAAATTTTGAGCAAATTTTAAATTATTAAAAATTTTAGTTATACCTATTTACAAAATTATCCTTGAATACAAGGATAAAATGATGAAATTTGGTAAGGGCATTTTAGTAATTTCAGAAATTTATCCTATATAATATTATTTTCTTATTTTCAATTAAATTTTTTAAAAATTTATAATTTTGATTATTCCAAGTATTATAATATAAATGAAAATACAAATACATATTTATTGTTACTAATTAAGATTAAAAATTATTTTAAAAAATTTGGGTTTGCACACGTCATTTTATATGGTTTAGAAAAAAAATTACATTTCCAGAAGATTGATGTTTCTTCAAATGCGATCAATGATCAATGTCTGAAAATTCAGTCCTTCGAGAACGATATCCCGTTAATTTCAATGCAATGTCAAATAGACAACTCGGCTGCTAGACTGCAACTTCGATGTTTCATCGAACTAATCGAAAGGGGACAAGGGATAACACCTGAAAAAACATAACCAATTACCCAAGGGCCTCGAAAGAAGCCTAGAAAGAAGGTCCATTAAGCTCCCATGCATCAGCTAAGGAGGCAAACACGTTGATTGAGGCCATCCGATCGGACTTGACATCTCACTAACAGAGTAAAATCTTGTGATACATGCCACCAGTCAATCGCTGTTGCCTAAGAGAATAGGCCATACCTGCTGTAGGAGAGGACACTTTTGTGCACACTGCCCCAAGCTCTCTAGCGCTATAAATAACGAGCTCTCCTCTAAGGAAGGGCGCTTACTCTTTCTCTCTCCACAAGTAAATTGCTCTCTATCTCTATCTCTCTCTAATTTTCTATCCCGATAGCTAACTTAAGCGTCAAAGTACTGAAGTCTGGGACAGCCGGGCTAAGCCCCTTTTGCAGGTTCCTTTCAAGGCGACCTGATCGGATCCTACCCCTGTTCTCAGGTTATCCTCTCGTCTATCATGAGATAAGGATTTCTCATCTCTATAAAATTTTGTGATTTATTAAGATTGATTTAAATCTTTTTTTTGAGTTGATTCAAAAGAATTATAAAAATCATAATTAGTTTATAGTATATTTATCTAATGTTTAAATTCAAGTGATCATTCAATTAAATAATAAATCTAGGAAAGAAGTAAAAACTCACTTTTAAAATAAAATTGTTTTATACTTCTTACTCAAATTCAAAACATAGTTAAAAGGAGAACTCTAATTCATTCCTTTGATGATAAATAACAAATTATATCCTTAAATAGAGATCAACTATTATAAAGAAAAAATACATTGCGAGACATTTGAACTATTCGATTTTTTTTCATAGGATATTTGAATTAAACTTTTTATGGCTTCAACTTTGAGTCAAATTTAATTAAGTTTCAGTCTTTTTCTTAAAATTTTTATTTGCTCCAATTTATTTTATTTTTCAGAAGTTTTTTTTAAATACGTCCAGAACTTAAAATTACTTTAAAATTTTCTATTCAAGAGTTTAATTTCAATCAAAATGAGCATGCTCTGTACTAAAAATTTTAACTCATAGAGACAAAATTATGGAGGTACTCAAAGATTTTTAAAAATTATTTTGGAGTTTGTATTTTAAAATATTAATTTAAATACTGAAAATTCACAACAAAACCATATAGCTCTCTATTTTTAAGAAAATAATTATCAAACTCACTCTATTTTAGAACAATTCTTCTAAACGCTTTCAAGAATTTTCTACAAATTTTTAAATTTTTCAAAAGTTTCGTTTAAAAATTTTTTTAATATGATCTATAATAATATTCAACAGTACTATTACTGAATTTTTTTGTCTACTATGTAATCTACATGAAAACAATTAAGGAATCAACAATTATTGGACATTAAATATTTTTTATTAGAATATTTTTTTATTAAAAGTATATTGAAATGGTATTTTCAAGTGACTGAAATATTATATATTTTTTTTCTCATAGAGAAAAATATAAAGCTACTTTGTAAAAAAAATAAAATATTCGTTAGAAAAATAAACAAATAATGAAATAAATAAATAAATAAATATAGGTGGGCTGCAGAAAATAAGGAAATGTGATGTAATGTGTATATATTTGGACCATTTTAATAATATATATACGGGCGCAACAAGCACGTCCACACTGGATTACAAGCATTTGCTCTTAAGATTTCCCAAAATCCAAGATCAAAACCCTCATCTCCCTTGTCTCTCCTTTGTTTCAATTTGATGGTGGTCTCTTCATCTTCCATCTTCTCTTACACCTCTGATTCGTCATCATCATCGGACTCTTCTTCTTCTCGTCATTGGCGCTGACACCGCAAACGCCGAGATCGAAACAGAGACACTCTTAAGATCCGCAAGAAGAGTAATAAATCCCGCTCCAAAAGAAGCCGTAGACCCCATCACCACTCCTCAGATTCTTACAGCTCCACCTCCGATTCTTACTTCAGGTTTCTTCCTAGCCCTCTCCGCTTCTTTCAGCTCTTTATATTTAATACCGATGTTTATGCAAACTTACACACTTAGATTTCCATGTTCTTCTTTTATCAGTTTGAATGATTCAATTTCTGGATCTTTGTAATACCCCCCAAATAGCGACTGAAATTAGCGTGATGGCGTAGTGAAGCGGGGGGAGTTATGTATCACTTCCAAACTCTGGTAAGTGTCTATTTGATCTGTTTTAATTCTATATCTTGCTAATATAAAGTTGAGATTTTTAGAAGTTTTACTCGAAATGATCCTAACAATTTCTTTTGTACATTTTAAAGCATTATTTTATTTTGCAGGAACACCATATCTGGCCTTGGTTAGTGTTATTTTTCTATATAATTTTTTATCTTTTATCTGCAACTATGATTTCATTTTTATTTTATTGATTGCATAACCAGACATTGTTAATTAAAATATGTTTTTTTTCCTTTTTAAGCTGAAAAAGTATGACATGCATGTGTTCTCTTAGTTTCCAGATATAATAATCCCAATTCTTTTTCTTTAAACATTTGACGAATATATTTCTTAGAATTCCCTATCTACTGCTATATCTGCTTCCCATCGTCTAGACAAACAGCTATTTTCTTTTTCTTTTTTTAACCAATTATTTTGACTTCTATCATATGTAATTAATTAATTGATATGAAAAAGATCCTTTCTTTATGGATGATGTGGATGCCACTGAGACTGTTAAATAAATCCATTGCTAGATATTTTTATTTTCTATTCTTCTAAATGAAACTTTATCTTGTGGTTAATATTATATAATTGCCCGATTATCTTCTGCTGTGGCTCAGAACACTAGATCAACCTCACATGCCGTGAATTATGAAAAAAAACAATAATTTCAATTTTGGACTTGACCACTATGAACTCACTTTGAAACGTGTGTAGTATTGTAAATTAGTTCAAAATTCAAATCTCAGCATAACACATGGACCACTGCATCTGCATTGCCTGATTTTTAACTCTATAATTTCCAGATAAGGAATTGAGAAAATTACAATACAATCAAACTTCAAACAAATATTTGCAGCAATTAAATCAATATGGTTCTCTTTATTAGGCATTCAGTTTTCAAACTGCATGCTGAATAGCTTCCCTAGCTGTATAGATAGTCATGTTTAATGTCTTTATGTTCTATGGAACTTGTATCTCTAGTTAGATTGTCGAACCAAGCATTATAGTACTATGATCTTGTTTGACGTTTATTTATTAGTCTTGTTATATGCCTTTATTTTGGGTAGAATGCTGAAGAGTTTCTCATGCAATGAATACTATTAAAGAATCATATGTATTTTTGTTAACAGAAATCGGTATTCTTTTTATTTTAGTTAGAGCTTCCTTTAAGATACTTGAAGATATGAGTTTATGTTGGTAATTAGCCATCTGAAATAATGCAGCATTTTTACATTTTTGTGGCACATATGCAAAACAAATTAGTTGAAATACTCACCAGCATCTCATCGCTGGAGTTTGCTTTAAGGAGTTATTGAGATAAGGTACCATTTCTACAACTTCAATTTCAATCTTTCTTTAATTTTCTTTTGAATCTCAACCACACTTTCCGTTTCTCTAGCTCTGCATAATATTTGTTGATGAGAAATTACTAAAGGAGTTTCAATGGATTTGTTGCTGAGCTCTCTGATTCTAAGGCAAAAAAAGTTAGCTAGTAAGTTCTTAAAACATGAAATAGTCTTAGTTTTCCCAAACCTCTTATATAGAGTTGAATGAAGTAGTCTTAGTTTTCCCATTTAATTCGTTCCTGTTCCCCATTTAAGAGCCATTAGCAGTTCACGTGGACAATTTACTGGTTTTTATCAATTTTAGTTGTGCTAATATATGTTGTCTACGATTGTTTGATTGGTACCTCAGAGCATGGAGAAGTGGGTCTATTAAAACATTGGAACTTTCTTTGCCTAATTTTAGGTATGGTTTTGAATCTTTTGATGGATGAGCTGTTGCTTATGTCGGTCTCTGGTATGTCTTCACGGTTTTGCTTTCCATTCCTTCAATTATGATCTTTTCTCTGCCCTTTTCACTGTTTCAGCTTTTGGGTTTTCATTGTTGAGTAAATTTACCATGAATAAAAGCATCCATTTTACATTAGATGAATTTTCAATCAAAATATGAATCTTTCTTGCTTAGAAGAGTTGTCTAATGGCATCTTTAGATTTGATAAACATAACCTCATGCCATCTTTATATTTCTGTGCTGCATGTAGATGGAGATATGCTAGATTTAAGAAGATAATTTTTGATCATCATGCAAATGAGATGAAGTTGTTGCCTGTTGGGGTTTTTGGCTCTCAACTTTCCCAACTTTAAAAATCTCTTGCTTATAATTAGGCTACGGTGTCATAAGATCCTTATAAAAGAGAATTATAAGTGGACTAGGTCTATTATTTATTTTCTAAAGTTCTTCATATTCTCTCAATTTGTGAAGTTCTAACTTTTTTATCATTTTAATTGGCAATTTGATATGTGCGTATAAGCTATTTTTCTTTGACTATAAATCCTATTTCATAAGTTACTGCTATATATGCATGTTGTTCTCTTGTTTGATTTTATGAGTTTGGTTGATTGCTGCAGGGAATTGATGCATATAGTCTTTGTCCACTACTTGGAAGTAAAGATAGTACACTTTTTGTTCATTTTTCCTAATTATTCTTGTATTTCTTCTAATTTTGTGAGATGGCTTTAGGATGCAGCAGCCAATTCTGAAATATTTCAAATATTTTTTTCGTTTTCTCATCAGGGTAATAGGACTAGTAGAAGCCCTTCAAACAGCTTTGCTTTGAGTCATAACAAAGAGCCGTCTGGAAATACAGATTCAACAAGCCTAACCAGTATTCTTTCATCATTTACTGAAGATGCTGATTCAGGTATTTCTGCCCTTTATTTGTTACTATTGGTGTGTTTTTTAGTTGTTAATAATGAGTAGGAGTTCAGGACATGGAGTACTATTGAACAATGAATTGTGGTTTAGTTGGAGAGAGTTGTAACTATTGAAACTCCTCTAGATGGTCCTAAGGAAAATAATTTAACTGTATGCTTGAAATTGTGAACAGATAATATGGCTGTTCCTTGTAATAAGCTCTAAATTTGCTACCAACTACCGAGAGCTTTCTTTGACAATTGCTATAACAATGTGGTATTGACAGTTACTATGTCAATGCTAATACATCATTTACCAATATTGCAAGACAGAATTCACGTTGATATTCTTTACCTACAGGAATTTTGGCATAATTCTCTATTGAAATTAGCTCTAGGTTTACTTATTAAGCTAATTCTGAATGGTTTACAAGTCACTTTGTTGAACTTAATTAGCTGCCTAATCTATGATTACGACCTGAATTTCTCCTTTTCTATGTGGAAAATTGATTACTTTTATTATTTTTCATATATCACTTCCTCTTATTTTACTTCATGTTAAATTATATATCATGTAATTCATAAGTTGACATGGGAAATTGTCTTGCTGATGGAAGATGGTGAGATAATTTTTTAATCAGTTGAGAAATCACGACGGTGAGAATTTTTGAAACCATTATATATAAAGGATAATACATTTTTGTAATGGTTGAAGTAGCCAATGTGAAATATATAATATACCTTTATTAAATTCGGGCTTAACAAGTGAATCTCTTTCAAGATTAACGGAGATTTAATTGATTTTTTTATCTATACAATTTTGGCTGACTTGGTGTTTAGTTTTACTGTGTTGTTACATTTCAGTATATGTGTCATTGTCCTAAATATTGTTGTCCACTGGTTGTATTTGTGTACGTGCATCCATTGTATTTTCCTTCAGAAGCTTAAAGTTCATGACTTGATGTTTTGTTTCATTGTGTATGAGATGTTCATGAAATAAATTGCTGATATTTACATGACAATTTTTCTCGTCTTGATTTAGTAGTGCAAATATTACTGGTTATTGTGTTTTCTCTTGTAAGCTTCATGACCTGAGCTTGGATTTACTTTCAAGTATTTGCTTTGGTTTTTGCTCTCTAATAGAATGTATTTATTATAATTTACTTATTTGCCAAAACATCTAAAATATTGTTCTATACTTTGTGCTGTATCTTCGAATGGAAAATGGCTCTTGTTATGTGTGTGGTGTCCATTATTGCATCCATGGATTCGGTTAGTTTCTTGTCGACATAATTATTGGTGTCCATTATTGCAGCAAGAAGACGAAGAGATGAGTCAATGATTGCAATCCTTTCTGATGTCCCTCTTACCTTCTTTGCCAATAAAAAAGTAATAAACTAAAATGAAATCATGCATTTTCCGTAAGAAACTTTGTTTCTGCCTCGTGGCTTCATGAACTTCTCATTGAATTCAACTTATAATATTTTTTTGGATTCTCTAATAACCACCTTAGAGGTTGTCTTGGATAATATTAGGGTAATACTTTATTATCTCACAGACATCATGCTATTTTGCTGCAGTTCTCCTCCTAAATACTCATTTATTGTTAGCTGCATTATGCCTATGATACTCGTGCTTGGCAAGCTATAAAATTTTTGTTTTTTCTGCTTATGCACTTTTATGTTTGTTTTATCTTCATATTCTCCTGTTTTCATATCAATATTGATCTTTAAATGTGCAGTTACCGCGGCTGTACAATGTGTACAAGCAAATGGGGATGGTTAAATCTTTTCAGAATACTCTTGATAATATTTTTAGGGAAATTGATTGTATAAATAATACTTAGTTTCATATATTGTTTTTTTATGTCAACTATATATTTGTAATGAATTCATTACAAATTATATATATGAAAATATAAGATTATTATTTGTATTTGCATTTATTATATTTGAATTTTATAATATAAGATTATTATTTACGGCGTACAGGATGAAAATTTAAAAATAAATCAGAAGAAAAATTTAAATTATGTAATAATTTAGCAACGGATTCGCGACAGAACTGTCGCTACTGTGCAAACATTAGAATTTAACAAATAATTAGTGACAAATAGTTTGTCGCTATATTTTACGGTAAATTTGTAATTGGCAACGGAAAATTTCATCGCTAAATATTATTATTATAATTCGGCGACTAATTATGAATATAAATTAGCGACGGAAACAAAATTAGCAACTGATTTTGATTCCGTCGCTAGTACATTCGCGAATGCTCTTTTAGCAACTGTTCATCAAGTCGTCGCTAATTTAATTTAGCGACGGATTCTGGTAATTAGTGACGAAATTTTCTGTCGCTAATTAGCAGTTTTTTTTGTAGTGACTAAAGTTCTTATAAGTATACTAAATGCAATTCAAACAATGTTATTAGAATCACAAGGATAATTAACCAAGTATTATGATTGTTAATGTAAACACAAATAAATGTGATGATTGAAGAATATAGCCAACAATCTATAAGAGCAACTCTTGTTGTCAATTAATGGCATTCCAATTTAGAATACATAAACAGTCTCTTATCATTGTGGAGAAAAATGAAAACCATGAAGTTCTATGCCAATTCTTTAACCCCTTAAAGTGAAATCCTTATCTCCAAGTAATTTCCTAATTGTAGACACTAGGTCCTCTAACGGCTCCTGATCAGGATTACCTAATGAGTAAATGATTTCTCATAAATAGACAAGGAGCAGAAGGGTTAGGCTTTATCCCATATTTTTTATTTTCAAAATAATTTTTGAGCTCTCTTGCAGGTTCCAAATGTTTAAAAAATCCTTTTGAGATTTTTTATCTTTTTTCCCTCTGCAGGTAAGGTAAAAATGGGTTCCGGGGACTATAAAATGAGTCACTCCTTTAGAACGTGAGTCACTCACGGTCCTGGAACATGACTCACTCACGGTCCTAGAACATGAGTCACTCACAATCCAAGAATGTGACTCATTTTTAGAATGCATTTTGCACCCGGGAATAACATAAAATTTGGAAAAAAATCTTATTTTTTTCATCCTTATCCCATTGGGTATTTTAAGGGGTTTCTTAGCTTCTGAGCTTCTTAAATAAGCTCTCTCTCTCTCTCTCTCTCTCTCTCTCTCTCTCTCTCTCCTGTGTTGCTCTCCCTTTCTCCTGCATCTTCATCTTCTTCATCTTTCTCTTCTTCTTCCACTTTCTCTTCTTATCCCCCATGGAAACTCAAGATAAAATACCATAAAAAAATAGCCAAAAAATAACAAAAATTGAGAAAAAGCCATAGAGCACCAAACCTTGTTCTTTGATGGAACCAACACTGAAGGTAATACTCTCGAGCCTCAAAACCCATAGATTTAATATTTAATTTTAAATAATTATGTAAATAACCCTTTTAAATTTATTTTTTAATTTTGTAAATCTATTTTAATTTTGTTAATATTTTATTAATTTCTTTTATTAATTCAATTTTGTTAATTATTTGCTAAATATGTTAATTTATTAACCTTTTATTTGTTAATTAATTTTTACTTTAGTTTATAAATTAATTGTTTTTTATGTTTATTTATTATTTAGTATTTAATTTTATTATTTATTATTTAATTATTTTTTTGTTAATGTGTAAATTCTTTATTTCACATATTAGAATAATTTATTAGTTTATTTATTATCTTATTATTTTTGCTATTATTTTAATTGCTAATGTTATTTTGTTTATTATTGTTGTTAACATGTTTATTGTTTATTTTGAATGTATTAGTATTAAATTGATGTTTAATTATCTTTTATGCCAATTTTATCATTATAATTAATTGGTATATTGTTACTATAGCCATTATTATTATTATTATTATTATTATTTGCTAATTTGCTATTTCTCATTTAATTATATCTCTTTATTAATATCTTATCATAATTTTTGTTATTAATTTTATCTTTTATATCTATATATTATTAGACTAAATTAAATTTTGTAATTTGATTACCAAATGGTTGATTTATGTATTTGTTCAATATTTAATTCATTATTTCATTTTCGATTATAATAGTCTGAATATTGATTCACAGATTGACGTCAACTTGGCTATGAACCTGCTTATGTACTGAATTCTCCCTAGGAATCCTCTAACTTCTTTTTCCTTTTAGGGCACTAGCATTCCCTAATGGTGTTTATCTTGTCAGGGTTTACTTCTATATCTCTCTGGCTCACTACATGCCCTAAAAGCTTTCATTATATGACTCCAAAGATACACTTCTTTAGGTTGAGATGAAGTTTGTACTTGTTGATCCTCCAAAAGAATTTCTCTAATGCCTTAAAATGACCTTCTTGGGTAACTGATTTGATCATCATGTCATCCATATATACCTCTACTTTCTTATGAATCAAGTCATCCAGTACCTTAATTGCCATCCTTTGATAAGTGGCATCCACATTTTTGAGTCCAAAAAGCATAACTCGGTAGGTGTATGTACCCCATTTAGTTATAAAAGCCATCTTAAACCAGTCTAATATCTTGTACAAAATCTAATTATATTCTGCATATCCGCCCATAAAACTGTACTCCCAGCTTCTCTTATTTTTGAATTTATCTTGCTTAAATTCTTATTTAAGTTTATCTCCCTATAATGGTAACCCTTTTCTTACTATCATATCCTTACTATGCTAAATATATATCCTGTCAGTTTCCTTTTCAGTTTGGGCCTATACATATGATATGATGTTTTTTTTATATCTTCTCAAATGATGTGTAATGTTATGCTATGAGAGAATGATGATTTCCTGTATACAATAGAATGCAAATGTGTTTTTTCATATAATGTGCATGTTTTGTCCCATCCCATACTATGAACTGTTTAGTCAATCGTACACACTTGTTAAGGAATTACTGACAGGTATACAAAACATCACAATCAATCTGATCTTATCACCACAACATCTTTAAATATGGAAAACCTTATCAATAATCCATAAACTCTTTCTCATATGCCATATTGTTATAATCTCTATATACTCTATACATATTGCTCTACTATAATCTCAATACTAGACATATATATACATATTATATACTATTTGATCTAGAGTTAGGTTCCAAATAAGTATATTAGCCTTATACTCATACAAAAATGTGTACAAAGGTCTAATTTATCATTTATATATGCAATCCTTAAAAACTCTTATCTTATCTAATATTCTAAAAATACATATGTGTATTTCCATTATTAAAATATATCAAGACATATAAATAAATATCAAAACAAAAGAAGGTAAGTACTAAAAGCTTTTTCAGTGACATCTCGCATCATTTGAACTTTAGTCCTATCAATCTATACCAATATAGTGAATTCCATATATATGTCCCTTTCACTATGTTCTATCTCTTCTTTCTGAGGTATAACTGAAAATTTAACTTCTTTTCACTCATTGTGATAGGCCACCTTGCTTTTGCTATTTCGAGCAATTCACAACAAAATTATATGTTTGTACACATATAAAATAAGCCATTTTCAAAACTCTACACACACCCTAATGATTTTTAGAATAATGTAAGCATTTATGTGCTTGGGCTCCTCTATACTACCTTACTATTCCTCTTATAGCTTGTGATGTATTAGAGATTTTTATTTCTTGTGAAATATAAATTCTCTTTCCAGATGTGTTGGTAGATGAACCTTTTACCAATACTCATATTTCTTACTTGTTTTTCCCTTTTTGTACTCTTATTTCTATTTCTTGTAGCCTTATATTTCCTTTCATCAACTTTTGATAACTTATGCTCATTTAATACTGTAAAATCTAAGTCAAGTTATGGTTTACTTTTATT
>CM075823.1:7126039-7426957 GCA_037975025.1 Excoecaria agallocha | reverse complement strand
ATTAAACTTTCTACTATTGAATCTGGTATCTCATCGTGAGATACATCAATATCATTGGAATCAATTAGATTCAAAACCTCAGGATTGCTAAATTCTCCAATCTCTTTTTTGATTTCTTCTAAGCCATCAATCTTTTGATCTATAATGAAACTAAATAGGGATATCTATATTAGACCAACACACTAGAACATCTAGATAGCAAATTTATAGACTTTTGTTGACCAAAATCGCCTAAACCTAGGCTCTGATACAAAAATATTAAGACCCACTCTAATAAGCTATTTCTGTCATCATACATATCTCTTTTGTAATTATAACTTACTATTTGTTCTCTATGTTAGCTTCACTGTACAAAAGTCTCGTAAGCAATTAAAACTTATCATGTAAACTTTACCAATAAAACTTAGATTACAAAATGTCTCTTTATATAATACAAAATTTTCATTTACTAAAATGATCTTTACTATACAAAAGTCTCCATTAAAAAACAAAAACTTCATAAACAAAAAATAACAAAAATTAGGACTTTATACTTTCAATCTCTTCTATAACTTGTGTTTGCCTTCTTGATGCAAAATTTATCCTTCTGATAGCTTCCTAACAGAAGTACCTATATGGATGAAACATCCATACTAAGCTATAAAACTTATTGGGGAACATAAATCATATAGATGACCTTTTCCAGAAGTCATCAAAATTAAACACACACATAAAACATGATAGTTATATACAAATTAATAAGAAAAAACAATTGGAATAAATTCACATATCAAGGCATTAAGCAATCTCCTTTAATTTTAATTTAATTCATAGAATATCAGGGCATTTTTTTTATTGCCTTAGAAATATTCATATCGGACATAAGATTAAATGCATCAATTTTTATTTTCTTGATTCCTATAGATCATTCTTGGTTAATCTTAGTGGCTTTTTATAACTCTCATGAATAGGGGCTAATACAAAGCTATATTCATGGAAAAAGTCTCATTAATTAATCATGAAAGACTAAATTAGTTAAATATGTCCATATGCCTTTATTCTAATTAGTAGTTTCCATGACATATAAATATTTATATTACTATCATATATATGTCAACTGCTTCTACTAATAGACTTAGTGCTATCATCATTATTAAGCCATTCCTTTTATTTATAAGGTGAAATTCTAGTTTACTAATACCTTCAAATAATAGTTTACTTCCATCCCATGAATCAAGTCACATTGTAAACACAAGTTGTGGGTTCATAATTTAATTGTTCTTATAGGCCATGAGTCACATATGTCAATTGTCAGTATTAGTAAGATTGAATATAAATATAAAGAATTCATATTAACCAATATGATTATTAATAGAACATTAATATTGTACAAGTTCATATGCATATAACTTATGGTTCTTAGTATCGGAATGTTATGAAACTATAACAACAATTGCATACACACACAGTATTAAAACACCATATCTACATATTTGAAATACAACATCATTTAGTATCATAATATCTACGCATAATGCATGTATTCATATAAAGGTGACATGTATATCAAGTTAAGAAATATCATGTTATTCCCATCATATAGTATTTCATAATGCTTTTATTATATCTTGAAGTAAGCCTGCACTTTTATAAAGAAGTGGATAATGAGAGATACTTTGGTACCCGGAGATACAATAAAGACACCTGATAGTATTAGACTATGGATCCAAATGGGGTCAAATCTGTATTATAAATCGATCAAGCAGACCCAAATAGGGTCAACTAATGACCTAAATAGGGCTAATATTATGATCTAAATGGGATCAATGCTGTGTTAGGACGCAAATAGGGTCAAAGTATCGTAATATACCTTTATAGTCATGCATATCCATCCACAACATAGACATATATGCAAACATATTAACCTATTTACTTTAACTTTCTTTACTATTCTCTTATCCAATCATGTACTTACATATATATGTATATATGTATAATAACCAACATGATGCTATATACATGTTCATGTATTAACACCATGTCAACAAGGTATCAGATACATGTTGGAGTAAAAGCATTCCGTACTTATATTCAAATGTATATAACTCATCGTATGTATATGAAAGTGATACTTAGTACCATGCTATCTTGATTTTCCTTATTAAAATAATATGTGTATACATAACTGTATCTCACTTTTCTTTAAAGCATACATTATAATTTAGAAACACATATTAAGTATGCTTATAACTTCATCCTTGCACACACTTCACTTTCATACTTATATGCTATATTCACAAGAACTATAAATATATGGAAATAAACATATATGTATGTTATCATTTCATGAGTGTATACCTATGCAATTCACTATGAACAAATTTTACGCATCTTTATATTTAGAACATATCATTGCATGTCCATAATTGATTAGCATGTCAAGTATATACAATCAAAATAATATAACCAATAGAGTTGTTCCAATAAACATGTCACTCCCATCCCAAATTTGTCACCCAATCATATATGTTAATACTATATTAATATCTATACATACATACATACATATATATATATATATATATATATATATATATATATATATATATATATATATATATATATATATATATATATATATATATATATATATATATATATATATATATATATATATATATATATATATATATATATATATATATATATATATTCACACAGAAACAGACACAATCTAATGTAATTGTACAAATATTTGTAAATGTATAATACTCTAACTATATACAATCATATGATAACAGATGGGTATAACATTCATATATATTTATGCAACTTCAAGTAAATAATTTAAGTCATGTTTGCTCTTATGCATATCATGTAAACATATTACATTAAGTTCATTGATAGTTTTACAATATGGAGCTATCATTATATCATGTATTTACAGAATATTGTACGCCTAATTTTCATTGTTAAATCACTCTAAAGTCACTTAACTATACCATAAAACATTTCAATATCAATGAGTTATGTAAACTATGTTTTGTGTAATTAATTGGAGGCGGTTAAGAGCAAAAAAACTTCACCTTGATAGAGGTGAAATCCACCTCAGCTGAGGAACTAAACCACTTTCAAACAAATTGCTTCTCCTCGGTAGAGGAGATTCCACCTTAGTGGATGGAGAATCCTCCTCTACCAAAGAGCTCATTCCTGTCAAATAGTATGAATAACCTCAGTGGAGGAGAATTCCTCCTTTACTGAGGAGCTCATTCCCAAAACATGAAATTTAGCAACTTAACCCAAAAATTAACTTGTGTGCAATATACAACCGAATGATAATCATTTCCCAACAATATACCATTAAGACCTATGTATCTCTTTTCTTTTAAGCACCATTAAATCTCAATTTTAACTTGTTAAATAAGTTAAATCCAAGAATTTCTGTAAAAAAGAGCAATATGATCTTGTTGAAACATGAGAACAATACTATGAATTAAATATTGTTTCTCGCATTTCATTAAGATCAAAATTTAGTTTAAACTTCTTAAAAAAGTGAATTTGATTTCCTTTCAATTGGAATTACACATAATAGAGTTCTAAGGCTCTATTTATGAGCATTCTATAATCATTAATCAAATGATCCTTAAATTGAGCACATACAGAAATTTTATAAGCTAATTTCCTATTCTCTTTATACTATAATCTTAATCTTCATAAAATCAAGCACATGCAAAACGTTAACCATAGTTCTCATACCTATAATCCTTGTCTCTATCCTATTAACTAATCCATTACACCTGATCATCTAAATCATTACACAAACAAACACATATAAAGTGAGAAAGATTCTTAAACCTGACATGCAGTTCCAACAACACCTTGTTCAATCACTCTTACTTCTTTTCTATTGTTTTAATTTTCTTCTTCCCCTACATAACACAAGTTACAGATGTAAACCTTTTTTAAGCTTCTTTAACTTCAATTTTTATCAAATGGATCAAATATGAATAGAATAAGAGGAAAATGAAGAAAGAGAAGAAGAGAAAAAGGTTGATACCTTAGGAAAACCAACCATTAGATTCTCTCTTACAAATGTAATAATAAAAGATAAGGTTTTATATGGAGGTAAAAAAGCTAATTTATATAAGAGAGAAAAGAGAAAATGACATTTAGAGAGAGATGAGTGATTCTTTCTTTCATTAAGAATAACTGGTTCTCATAACCTATTTATACTCAAGTTTCTTTCTCCATTTCCTTTTTTCACGTGAGCTTCTAGAAGAGTGAGTGGATGATGACCTCATCCAATGGCCCATAGCACAAATTCCCACTTAACTCCCTTCTTTAATCCTATTTCACATTTTCACCGCAACTTTCCTTCTTTTATTACAATTGGCCACTAAATCATATTTTTAATCAAATTATACACATATATGTCTTGATATAAAATGACTAATTTTCCATTTTCCATTAAAAAATTTGTCCTCTAAGTCTTAACTTATAATATATCAAGTAATCAAGTATAAATTAACAATAATACCATTATAATATTCATGGATGCTCATAGGGCCTGTGTTGGGTTCTGACAAAACTATGTAATCTGTACTTCCTCCTTGAGCTCGTGACCATCACCTGTTAAAAATATTTTAATGCCTCTCAAAGGGGCTTTATTGAATGGCTGTTAAAGAGGTCTTATATGGATGCCTCTCGAAGAGGACTTTAAATTCATTCTCACGGTAGTGCTCGAATTTATGCTCACTAATAGACTTGGAAGTTTTTGGTAAATTTGGAGATTTATGACTTTTTAGGTACCTCGTAAGAGGAATTTTTTTAGGGTTTTTGAGATTTTGGATTTGAAAGCATGAATTTTTGGAATATCTCATAACAAGACTTGCTTTTTTAAGCTCCCCTATTGACATGTGTAGTCTATTATTATTGTGTGTGTTTTTTTCATTCAAAAGTTTTGAATTAAACTTTTTAGAAAGGCTTAATGTTCTTGAGAGACTTGGAATATGCCAAGCTTAATACTCATTGCGAGATTTAGGTACTTATTGAGAGGCTTAGATGCTTGCTGAGAAGCTCAGATGCTTACTAAGAGGCTTGGATTGTTAAAAAGGGTTTTGTTCTTTTTTGTTGGTTTGAGCTTGTTTGTTTGCTATTATGTTTGCTTTTGAATGAATGAATTCACACTTTGGGTATCCTTTACATATTCACAATTTGGGTAGATTTTGAATTTGTATAGTCTTGAGTGTACATTAGATTTTTACAATTTTAAATTTTTAGTTGAATTTGTACAATTTGGGATGTATATTGAATTTGGACAATTTGAATTTTTATGTATTGAATTTTAATAATTTGAATTTTTTTATTTTAGTGGATTTTGAATTTTTAAAATTTTTGAGCATTTTAAGGCCTTGAAACTTTTAGTGTGTCAGTATTTATATAATTTGTATTCTTTGTACATTTAATCTTTTGGGGTATTTAAAAAAGCTTTATACATTTGAGAAATTTAAGTTTTATACATTGGAATTCTTATAAATTTGAGGAATTTGAGTTTTTGAATTTTTGAATTTTTTGTACATTTATTGTGTGGTATGTTCAAGTATAAATTTTAGGATAAAGAGTCTTACCTAATTGCCCCCGACAATGGTGCATGTTGATAATCTAGCTACATAAAGGATTTTTTTTAGGGGTTTGCATGATTTCCACCTTATAAGGATCTTATCTTTGAGCGAGATTGTCATCCCTTTGTTATCACTTCCAGAATAGCATGCTTAGATGACCTTATTTTTTTAAGATGATTCTCTTACACAATTTCTCCCATAGGAATTTGCTTTTGTCTAATCGACCACTGTCCATGGTTATCTTGTGACCCGATTTTGCATATGGAGCCCATTCTAATTTTTTCCCATGCAAGAAATAACTCGGGTGAGTATGTGTAAGAAATCATGTATATGTTGCATATGTACTAAATTTATATGTGTATGCAAAACCATGGGTATGAGCACATATGGCGAGTATTACAAGTGGAATGGGAAAAGAATTATTTGCCAAGAAATGTCCAAAACTTAAAGTAATTATAGCTTATCAAATGCTTTGAATTTAAATCTTATTCACCCTTGAATAAGCTTATTGGGCCACATTCATAATTAGCTTAATCCTAACAAAGGAAATTAAGGGGTCACTTTCAGTAAAGGAATAAAAACATAGGCATGTCAATACCAAGGCCTACTAAACCCATATATAAGCGCAATACATACCAAGTAATTTATGTGTATGTTTGTTGAAGGCCAAAACTGAATTTTATCTTTTGAAAAATAAATTTTTGATGCAAATTTGGGGATGAGATTTAACTCAAATGCATAAATGTATTTATGGCTTCTCAATCGAAGCTCAAAAAATACCATATGACTCTTCTTACATACCCAATCTTACTAGAAAGTCATCTTTGCTAGGTTCGATGAGATCGAACCTGGAATCAGAAGGTTTTACATCAGTTGTAATGTTAGGCTTAGTTGAATGACTATCAAAGAAGGGTTATGTCGCTAGAGAAAAATGGCCATTATGCTTTCTTAATTAAAAGAAAGGCAATTCTCTAACAATTTTTCCACTATCCAATGACTTTTAGATTTGGCTTTAGTTATTAACTCACTAGGGATTGTCTAAGAGATAATAGCTCAAGGTCTCTCTTTCCTTTTCCTTTTCTTCTTTTTTTATATTCTCATTGTTGTGATGTTAACTTCAAGGGTTTCCCATTCCCTACATCTTTGTTTTCTTTATTTCTTTTTCTTATTTTTTCATATCTTTTCTTTCTTTTCCTTTTTTCCTATTCCTTTTTTTTAATTTCTATTTTTAGGATTTATTTCATTGAAACTTGCACAAAGGATGGGTGAAAATTGATCTCCCCTATTTTTAAATTGTAAAGTTGGCCTTACCATAGTGGTCATCTTTCTAAGAGGAAGAAATCATTTTAGAGTATGAGATCATTTTAATGTGTGTAATAATAAAATAAGGATACATTTAGCATGCTTAAAACAAAGGCTCAAGGTACTGACAAATGATTATGAAATCAGGGTAGAAGCATTATTTATAGGGTTGTACAAAGAAAGGCTGCCTGAATCATTTTTTAGATTCTATCTCATTTTAGGTTCACTTTAATGGGTAATAAGAAAGGTTCAGTGCTCTTAATAAGTTTTACCAATCTCCTCGATTGCAAATAATTTTTCCCTTATTTTTAAAACTGGTCTAAAATGCTCAAAATTTAGAAATTGCATGGTATAACAAAGGCTTTTATGCAATTTAGTTGATATAGATAAAGCATGCCTACTGCCTACTTCTTATTTAACTCATATTTGGAAGAAAAATAAATTTCTTAGATTGAGGTAAAATCCATTCACAATCGAAAATCACTCGGATGAAGTAAAATTTCAAATTGAAAGTAAATCAATAAAAAGTAATTATGTCAAAATCTTGAACATTGCTAGGCAAGATGAATTAAAATTAAGGTGGAAATTATTTAAATAAAAATATTTCCTGTATTTGAGAAAAAAGACAACACTATGGTAGTTATCCTTAATGCATCAGGAAGATAATGGTTTTTAAAATTGAAATCGATAAAAGGACAACACTGTATCAAGAAGACAATGATCCTCGAACCTTAAATTGGAAAAAGACATTACTTGGTCATCTTAAATGCACCAGAGAGGTGATGATCTTTAGACCTGAAATTAAAAGACTAATTATGTCAGAATCTTAGATATATAAATCAAGCTAGGCATACTTCTTAAAATTGGCACAAGAACAACACTGTGACAACCATTATATTGAAGTAAGAAATTCTTAAGTATCCAGGTTGTCACGTATGAAGGCCCATGTAAACAAGGGTAGTAGAGCATGTTTTCACTTTACCTGCAAGCTTATGTACAATGATATATGTAGGATTGTGCATGCATAAAGAATTATGTGTGAAGAAACATGCACAAAATTGTATAAGTGATGCATATAAGAAATTACACACTCAAGTCACATGCAACGAATTATTCCTGAAGAGTATATGGAAAAGAAGATGTGTACCAATTCATGCAGAAAATTGTGTATGAAACATTTACAAAATGCATGCAAAGGAGAATGTTTATGTACAAACACATGCAAAAGATTATATACATCAAAATATTCATGTTAAAAATAAGGCATGCAAAAGTGCAAGAATGCATGCCAAGGTGCAATATACGAGGATGCATATAGGGATGCAAGACTACATGCAGAAGTGTGAGAATGCATAATGACATGCAAGAATGCAAAAATGCAAAAAATATGTATGGATTCATGAATGTATGGATGAAATAGAGGGATGTATGAAATGCAAAAATGTATGTAAGAAATACAAAAATGCAAGAAATGTGCATGAATGTATAACCTAAATCATAAGTGGTTAGGGAACTTCATCTCCGGTGTGAGCTAGCTGATGGCCCACACGTGTCTTTCCTAAAACTTTTAACTTTCAAGCAAACTTCCTCTAGTTATTTCCCTTAGTATTTTTACTTTGCGCACTTTTTTTATTTCCTTTATTATTCATAGGGTAAGAAATTTGCCATCACTGCACTTCTAGCAAAAGAAAACCCATTTCCTCACCAACTGCAATGTAGTAATCCTATTAGGTGTTATGCCACATTGAGCTTGTAATCTCATACTTTTACTCAAAAGTCATGCCCCTTGCCTGAAGGGTTTATGGTAACTCATAATTCCCTTCCTACCCTCAGAACTTTAATTTGTGTCCCAAACTGTATGTAAAACTTCCTATGCGAAGTGATTAGAGCATCATGAACTTCCATTAGCGATTGTCAGACTGGAGTCTCAAGGCTACTATTTCTTGCAAAGATTTAGCCAACATATTGGATGTCGCTTCACTAACATACCCATTTTCCATCGCAATGTTATTATGTTTATTTATCTTGCTTGACTATTAACATTTATCCCAATGAAGCTAACTAGTGGCTATCATCTACTTAGCATGATCAAAATTATTGACACAAACTGACCCTATTTACACTTTATGTATCCATGGTTGAGAATTTTTCTTACTACTCTAGATGGGCAATTTGGATGTTTATTCCTGTAAAGGTTGTGCAAAGCCATATTCTAGACTATAACTTAACATATTAGACAACTTGAGAAGCCAAATGTCATAGTAAAAGTCCCTTGCCTTTGAGAGGTCATCTCCTATCAACTGCATTATAAGGCTCTCATTTGCCTATGATGGCAACATTATACTCCAACCCTTCTGAAATTGTCATGTGAACTTCCATGACATGCATGCTTCTTGAATCAGAGAAGTTTATGTTTATGGTAAGCTAAAAGGACATTTTGATGTGTAACTTTCTTAGCAAGTGCCAAGTCATCTATGTGAGCTCTATAAATGCTATCATTAGTCCTTCTATAACTATCATGGCTTCCTACTCATCTGTACATCTCAAATACATACCATTGATGGCTACCCCTTTATTCAAAACCATCTCCATATTAATGGATTGTGCAAGGAGCTTATGGATCATTTCTTATATTTTTTAAAAAATCCCTTTGAGGATGTTGGTTTCTCTTGATAAGGTAGGCTAAATGTTATAGCACTATGGTTTCTCATTGGTAGTTTGAACACATATCAGTTGTATAGCTTCAAAACACAATCTATCTAATCACCATTGCTAGAAAGCTCAACACAGAAAATAAAGTTTTCAAAGTGCATGTCAAAAAGTTCTCATCCCTGAGTATAAGATATAGAAGGAAAACTAGCTTCTCAATCTTTCCAAGCTCTCACAAGACAATAGTTACTCCTTCCTGATAGAGTATTCACCATAAGCTTGGTAACTACTAGTGGTAAGCCTTTAAATATTTCTTCTATATTTACCCCTAAGGCTAACAGTGCTTCTAAGCCATATCCCACCATTGATGGCTTCGTGTAACTACGATCAAATGAGAAATCCCTATTCAATAATATGCTTTCATGTAAGCTTTAGGCAAGCTTGCCTTAAGTGCTTTCTCTTTAGTTTTTTATACCTTACCATTTTCATAAGTGTTCTCATTGCTCTCAGGGTAGGAAATCTATCTCTATCATGTTTTTTCCAAAGATAACATTTTCCTTAATAGACTGAACATACCATCTGATACCCAAAGAACCTAGAAAAAAACCTATCTTAGCCTTCGTACTTATTTAGTAAATTATCAAAGAGATTGATCTATTGTGCATCTTCTTTAGCATCGGTTAGGGCTCACAGTTCAGTACTTTCAAAGTTATTTTTCATTTCTTCTAAAACTCTGCCTTACATCTTGAGTTACAAGTTGACTACTAAAGCAGGCGTTATTTGAGCTTGATCATTTATCCTTAGAAAAATTGCAAAAGCATTTCTACTTCATTTGGATCAAATGGCATAGCTTTACCTCTGCTGACCCACACTGGATTCCATTTTTAACATTCATCAAAACAAAACTTCTAGAGATCGAGAGGTGATTCTCTTTTATGATAGGAACATTAAAAGAAGCATATGACACATAAGGTGTTACTTTTGCAGCTTGAGAATCTAGTTTTTTTTATATGTTAACCATATGTTATGGCTAGCTTATGTATGTGTTCCTATTTGCATGCATCATATGACAATAATAGCAACCATACCCAAATATATAATGCACAACACATGTTCTATTCAACCTCAAAGAGGTGACACCTTGTGTACATCTGACTCCTGTTATTAATCAGCCATCATGAGTTTTCTTAATTGAATATTTTCTCTTAACCCTTTATTTTTAAGATACCTTTTTTGGTTTTTGCCCTAGCAGGGTGTCCAATTTTAAGAAGGCTCCTTTTTCGATTTTTAACCTACAGGGCTATGTTTTCCCTTCTTTAATTTTTTTGATGATTTCTTTTTTTCTTACTTTTGACTTTTTTAAATCTTTGCCATGAAACTCTTTTTAGTCCATCAGCATTGCTTGATTCATTAAATCCTTTTTAATCTATTTGGAGACAACTGATTGCCCTTTCTAACCATAACTTCTTCAACATAAAAGTTTGACTTTGTCTCTATAATCTGGAACCCTTAGTTTGAGTTATTTCTTCCAAATAATAGCCTTTGCCCAAACCTTTAAAATAATAAATAGGCCTTCATCTTCCTTGCGAACTTGACTAGGATGTTCTCATTTGAATTGTAGAAGACCCTACTTTGCTCATTTAACTCTAACGATTGAGCTCTATCTTGTTTGTTAGTTCATGTTGGCCATGCAAGCTTCGATATAAGTTTTTTTCTTTTCTTCTCTTTTTACCTCAACTAGCTCCTATCGGTGATGCCATGCAATCTAGCATAGTTATTTAGTGAGTTTTTATAATATTTTATTTATTTTATGCATTTTGTTATGTTTTAGGTTACTTTTTATATTTTTATGCTTTATAAGTTAATTATACCTAATTAAGTGGAATGAAGTGTAATTGAAGGATTTTCATTGAAGAATAGAAGAAGAAGGTCTTTTAGGAATTTAAGAGGCCATGACAACTCATCATAGGGACTTAGTGTGTCGACTCATGCTGTGTTGAAATGACTCATGAAGAAGTTGAGGATGTGATGACTTATTCCATGTGTGATGACTCATTATAGAGCCTTGGTGAGCCAAATATCTAACTCGGCATAGTGTGTGCCAACTCATGACGAAGGCCAAAAGATGTAACCTTTTATACACCTCTTCAAAATTTTAACTACTTTCTGAAAAGACATCAAATGGGACATATTTGGGCCTATAAATACTTAAAGATAACCATATTTTAGGAGGATAACATAGTGAATACACCACGAAAGAGGAGAAAGCAAAAGAGGTCAATCAACACCTCAAGTACTTTTTGAAAGGAGCACTAAGGACTTGTCTACCATTTTTCCTTCTTTCCTTATTTAGATTCTATTTAACATTAGTTTCTCTTGTCTTGTGTATTTATTTTTCTAAGATGTATTTAGGCTAACTTCTTTTGTTAGAATTACAAGTATAAATTGATCTTTATTTATATAAATTGTTTTGTTTTAAGTATGGATGAATTATGTTTAATTGGGTTCTTAATTTAATATGTATGGTTGATTACCACATATAATGTGTTAATCAATTTGTTCATAATGAGAGTTGGAACATTTTGGTGGAAAGGTAATTAATCTCACTTAAGGTTAGAAATCACATAGGACATAAGGGTTTCACTTTAAGGGGCTTAAGAATAAACATAGAACTTCATGGTTATCATCTATCTTATTTTTTTATGATTGCCTATCCATCTTAGTATCTAACTGGTTAATACAAGATAACACTAAGACATAAATTGATTCCCAGTGTTTGACATCCCACTTACCTTATCTAAATCCTAAAGACTAGGGTATAAAGAAAATACACTGTAACAAGTTTTAGCATTGTTGCCTTTGAATTAAAATAATAAGTGTTCATTTTTATTAACTTAGAAAAGAAAAATGTTGATTTAGGCCTTTTGTTTGTTTTAGTTTGTAATAATTTTATTTTGTTTTTTTTGTTATTTTCGTTTATGTGTAGTAGTAGTAGTTGTAGTATTAATAGTAGTAGTAGTAGTAGTAGTAGTAGTAGTAGTGATAATCTTCTTCTATTTGATCTTTAAATTGATAGAAATTTTTATGCTTTGCATAGGGAATAAGATTGAAAGTAATAAGAAGAGGAAAACCAAAGTTCCAACATCATGGCTGAATAAGATAGGTATACTTTGGGAGATTTTTCTATGGCCAATATAATAGGATTTTTACAGGCATTTTGGTACCTAAAAGTGCCAAAATAACTTTAAAATAAAGCCTAATATCATTCAAATGGTTCAAAATAATCAGTTCAATGGTCTCTAAGGAGAAGATCCATATGCCCACATATTAGCTTTTCTTAATATATGTGCAACTTTCAAGATAAATGGTTTCATAAATGATGCAATTAAATTTAGGTTATTCCTTTTTTCAGTCAAGGACAAGGCATAATTATAGTTGGCTAGTTTACCTAATGATTTTATTACAACATGGGATCAATTAAAGCAAGCTTTCCTACATAAGTATTTTCCACTTCATAAAATAGCTAAATTCAGAAATGAGATTACAACCTTTAAGCAACATTTAAATAAGATAATATATTTAGCATGAGAGAGATTTAAGGAACTCCAAAGGCAATGTCGTCATCATAGTTTGCTTAACTGGATGATTCCTCAAACCTTTTATAATGGTTTAATAGATGAAAATAGAAATATAGTTAATATAGCCTCAAGTGGTAAATGGATGGATAAGATAGCAAGAGAAGCAATCATTTTTCTTGAGGAACTTACATTACAAGGATACATAGGGAATGAAATAACCATGGTAAAAGTACGACGAGTTTTAGAGCTTGATACCATCAACTTATTGATAGCAAAGTTAGATGTACTCACCAAATTGGTAATTAAATCTCAAGTTAATTATATCGATAATTCTAGTATTGTATGTGAGTTGTGTGGAAAATCTCACTCCTACACACAATGCATAATGAGTAATAATGAAAAACCTAATTATGTTCAAGGCATTTTCAACCAAAGGGGCAGATTAAATTCAAATTCTTATAATCCTCAATGGAGGAAACACCTTGGATTTTCTTGGTCTAACACTTCATCTGAAATCAATCCTTTAAGAAACCCCATACCTAGACAATAAAACCTAACTAGTTTTTCTATAAAGCCACCATTTAATCCCTCACAACCAAAATCCCATCTTAAATCCCTTATTGAGCAATTCATTAGCCAACAAATTTCCACTAATAAAAATAGTGATGAGCAATTCAAGCAACTTAATACAAAGCATGAATAAATTGTTATCTATATTAGGATTTTAGAGAGTCAAATTACACAACAAATTGCTTTAAGTTCTCAACTTATGGGAAAGCTACCTAGCCAACCCAAATTTGCACACAAAGAGACTTGTTAAGCAATTACTCTAAGAAGTAATAAAAGTAATAAGGAGGTTTACAATCATAAGGTAAGATGTAAGAATTTGTTAACTCAAGATAAGGAATCTAATGGTAAGTCTAGTGAGTCTAATATGCATAATGTAGTTAATAGTAATGATGATGTTGTTAAGCATAAAAAAGCTAAAAAGAAACATTTCCAATCTAATAAAAAGGATGGGCCTGGGTAGATTTCAAAACTTTTCCTTTTCCCTAAAGCTTTTTGAGATGAAATTTAGATAAGCAATTTGGTAAGTTTTTAACTTATCTTAAGGATATAAGTATAACTATTACATTTAAGGAAGCTACAAGAGATATGCCCTCATGGTGAAAGTTTTTTAAAGACATTACTACATAAAAGAGTGAGATAGAAGAGTATGCTTTAGTATTATTAGTAGAAAAATCAAAAGTTATGTACTCTAAGACCCCATCTAAGCAAACAGATTCAGGTTATTTTACGATTCCTTGTGTTATAGGTGGAGTTCTTTTTGAAAAAGCTTTATGCGATGTTGGTGCTAGTGTTAGTCTTATACCTTATTCTATCTATAAAATATTAGATCTAGGTAACCTTAAGACTACTAGCATGTGTTTATCTATGGCTAATCAAATCATTACTCATCCCCTAGGAATTATTGAGAATGTGCTTATTAAGGTAGGTAAATTTATCATTCCAGTGGATTTTGTTGTACTAAAAATGGAAGAGGACTTAGAAATCCCTATATTATTTGGAAGACCCTTTTTAGTTACAATTGGTGCTATTATAGATATGAAAAGATGAACGATTACCTTAGAAGTGAATGATAAAAATGTGGAATTTGAAGTTTTTAAAATGATGAGATCTTCACCAATAAAAAGTGTTAATAAACTTGATTCCTTCGATTTTATTGATGAGTGTGTTGAGGATGTTTTGCATGATTATTTAAGGTAAGAGACTATTGAGCCTTATGTTAGTAAGGATGCTAATTCAAATCAATTAGAGGCCCAATCATTTCCTTTTCTAAGGTCCCCAAGGTTTGAACCCTTGAACAAGGAGGATACCAAGATAGAGCCTCTTAATAGAAATAAGCAAAATTAGAGCTTAAGCCTCTGCCATAAAATTTCAGATATGCATTTCTTGAATTAAACTCTCAATTTCCTTTCATAGTTAATTCATCTTTACCTAAGGATCATATATATGCATTAAGAGATGCTTTGATTAAGCATAAAAATGCTATTTATTACTCTATTAATGATTTGAAAGGAATTAGCCCTAAGATTTATATGCATAGAATTATTTTAGAGGATTATGATGCTAAGCCTTCAATTAAAGGTTAAAGGCATTTAAATCCTACTCCTAAATAAATAGTTAGGAAGGAAGTGATTAAGCTTTTAGAAAATGGTATCATATATTCCATAGGTGATAGTAAATGGGTGAGCCCCGTTCAAGTGGTTCCTAAGAAAAGAGGCTTGATGGTGGTTAAAAATGAGTCTAATGATTTTATTCCTACTAGTTTTATCATAGGATGGCGCATTTGTATTGATTATAAGAAGTTAAACAAGGCTATTAGAAAAGATGACTTTCATTTGCCTTTTTTTGATAAAGTTTTAGATAGGCTAGCTGATTTTTCACATTTTTGTTATCTTGATGGTTTGAGTAGTTTTTATAAAATACATATTCATCCCAAAGATCAAGCAAAAACTACATTCATATATCCTTATGGAAATTTTACATTTAGATGTATGCCTTTTGTTTATGCAATGCCCATGTTACATTTCAAAGATGCATGTTTTCTATTTTTAGTGATTTGATAGATGAATGTGTTAAAGTTTTTATTAATGATTTTAATGTTTATAGATCTAACTTTGACCATTATCTAAAAAATCTTTCTAAAGTGCTTAATAGATGTATGAAGCATGTATTAGTGCTTAATTGTGAGAAATCGTCCCTTCATGGCTCAAGAGGGTATTATTCTTGGTCATTTCATTTCAAGTAAAGGGATAGGTAGATAGAGCAAAGATTGAGATGATAGCCAATTTGCTCCCTTTAAATAGTGTAAGAGACATAAGAAGTTTCCTTAGCCATACAATATTTTATAGGAGGTTTATCATGGATTTTTTCAAAGATAGCTAAGCCACTATGCAATCTTTTAGTAAAAAATGTTGATTTTGTGGTAGATAAAGCTTGCCTTGGTACATTTATGATGTTAAAGATAGCCCTAGTTTTAGCACCTATTTTGCAACCACCTAATTAGGATACACCATTTAAGATTATATGTGATGCAAGCAATATTGCTGTAGGCCTAGTTTTAGGGCAAGGAAAGAAAGGTAAACCATATGTGATATATTATGCAAGTAAATTGCTAGATGGAGCTTAAATTAATTTCACCATAATAGAAAAAGAGTTGTTGGCTATTATTTATGCATTCGATAAGTTTAGAGCTTATTTAGTAGGCTAAAAGGTTATAGTCTATTTAGATCATGCTTCCTTTAAGTATCTTTTGACTAATAAGGATGCAAAGCCAAGGCTTTTGAGATGGATTTTGATGCTTCAAGAATTTGATTAGAATATAAGAGATAAAAAAAGTGTGAACCTTATGGCAGATCATTTGTTAAGGTTGGATCAAGACAGATTAAAGATGCATGATAATGGTGTACTTATAGATGAAATTTTTCATGATGAACATCTTTTGAGTGTCGTATCTAAGGAGGTCCCTTGGTTTGCTGATATTGCAAACTATTTGGTAAGTGGTATTCTTCCATATGGCTTAACTTATAACCAAAGAAAAAAAGTTTTTGTATGATTGTAGGTTTTACTATTTGGAAGAGCCATTGCTATATAAGAGGTGTGCTGATGGATTGATTAGAAAGTTTA
The DNA here is from genome assembly GCA_037975025.1 of Excoecaria agallocha. NCBI lineage: Eukaryota > Viridiplantae > Streptophyta > Magnoliopsida > Malpighiales > Euphorbiaceae > Excoecaria > Excoecaria agallocha. The sequence continues at coordinate 7,410,138 of CM075823.1, read as the reverse complement.
TTCCCCAAGATGAGGTTGAAGATATTTTAAAGTATCGCTATTCCATAGAGGTTGGTGGTTACTTTGGTATATCCAAGACAGCTTTTAAGGTACTTCAACCTAGTTTTAGTGGCCTTCTTTATTTAAGGATGTTAAAACATATGTATTAATATGTGATAGATGTAAAAGGATGGGTGCTATAACTAAAAAACATGAGATGCCATTAAAAGGAGTATTAGAGGCAGAGATATTTGATGTTTAGAGGATGGATTTCATGGGTCATTTCCCTATTTCTTTAGGTCATAAGTATATTTTAGTTATGGTTGATTATGTATCTAAATGGGTAGAGGCAATCCCTACTCTCACTAATGATGCCAAAGTAGTTAAAAAGGTAATAAGGTCATTTTTTCCTAGGTTTGGTACTCCTAGAGCAATTATTAGTGATGAAGGTTCCTATTTTTGTAATATTATTATTTATGGTTTATTGAAAAAGTATGGAGTGATGCATAAAGTGGCTACTCCATACCATCCTCAAACTAGTGGTCAAGTCAAAGTGAACAATAAAGATTTGAAGTGGATTTTGGAAAAAAATAGTTTGTTCATCTAGAAAGGATTGGGTATTGAAGCTAAGTGATGCTTTTTAGGCATATAGAACAACTTTTATGACACCCATAGGTCTTACCCCTATCAACTTATCTATGGTAAGTTTCATCATTTATCGGTTGAGTTTGGATATAAGGCCTATTGGGAAACAAGAGCCTTGAATTTTGATATAAAGCAAGTTGGAAAGAAGAGGTTACTTCAATTAAATGAGTTGGAAGAGTTAAGGATGAATGGCTATGAAAATACTAATTTTTATAAGGATCATACCAAGATGTGGCATGATAAGCATATTTTTAAGAAGGAATTTAATGAAGGTGATTTAGTCCTTCCTTATAACTCAAGATTGAGGTTATTTCCTGGGAAGCTTAAGTCTAGATGGTCTGGTCCTTTAAGGTTGTTAAAGTGTATGAGTTTAGAGCAATAGATATTGAGAATGATAAAAGAGAAGTCTTCAAAGTAAATGGTCATCACCTTAAGCCATATTTTGTTGGTGAATCAATTGATGAGGTGAATTTTCTTACTCTTTCTTCACCTAGTGAGGTCATTTCTCAAGTTTATTAAAGCTTTTTAGTTTTTAAGCATGTTTGTTTTAGTTTTTGTTTACACAATTTTCCTTCTATCTATCTAGTTTAATATGTATATAAGTATGTTTCTTGTTAGTTTTTGTGTTCTTATTTTATATTTACATGTTATTTTTGATAGACTAATGATTTTTCTTTATGTTTTTGTAAGTTTGTATTTTTGAGATTTTAGGCAGGGTGACACGAGTTGTAATGCCTGTGCCAACTCGTTGTAGAAAGTCTACATGTTGACTTGAGGGTTATGCTGACTTATGTGCCAAGTCATTTCGGACCGTTATGTTCCATGTCACTAATCATTATGCCAATTCATGAAGAATCATATCTATGCCAAGTTATAATGTTTGTGCCAACTCCTTACAGAAAGGAGTCATGCCGATTTGTTCCCATTATGCCGACTTATGGCCAAAATTTTCTTTGCCATATATCTCATCAATACCCTATTTCAATTTTGTTTTTAGTCTTTATGTTTTTGTCTTCATTTTTAGTTTATTTTTCAAATTAGTTTAAAAAGGTGTAAGAAACCCCAAAAGGCTGTGCCTTTTCACATAAGGAGTCATATCACTCCTACTTTCTCTCATCCTTTTTCAGAAATTTCATTCCCTATAAATACTAGTCTTCCACCTTCTTTATTATGGTAGATTTTTGTTATTCCCAAAGTAATTTCTCTATAAATATTACTATTTTCCTTCTTCATCCCTACTCTATCATAGTTTTTTTTCTCACACTTGTTTCTTTCAAACCTTTCATTTTCAAGTTCTGAGTTTTCTTTGTTCTCTACCTTTCATGTGATCTTCATCAAGTTTGTTTTTCATTTTCTTTTGAGTTTTTCTTATTTCACTAGTCAAGATGCCAAAGACTAGAGGTTCAACAACTTCAAGGTCTTAAGAGGAAACTTCTCAAGATGAAGATTTAACTTCCATGTAAAAGGCCTTATTTTCCATTTCTTCTCATGAAGAAGATTCTAGGTTTGTTTCTCTTAAAACAAGAGGAATAGTGGCTTGTAAGTATCTTTATATTATCATCTTGAGAGATTTAGGTATGCTCTAAACTATTAATAATCTTTTGAGTTCTTATGGTCTTGCTAGATTTCTTTCTATTCATAAGCCTGTTAGAGAGTATGCCCTAGAGCCCATGTAAAAGGGATGTATTTCATATATATATATATATATATATATATATATATATATATATATATATATATTCATATTCTTAATAAAAGACATTATTCATTTATTAATACTATGTTTAAATATATGAGTTTGTATATCTTAAATTCATAAATGAAGTCCTGGATATTATAAACATGGTACAAAGGCAATCATGAAAGTGTTCATGATATGAGATGTCTATTGCATGCAAATGTGATAATATCTAAATATCCCTAGTCATAGAATTAACAAGATAGGACATTGTTAATCCAGATAGACTAGCACATATTATGCTTCTTGAATAGTTCAAGCAGTGGTTCTCATAACTATATGTATGGGAGATGATCAAAGCTAACATGTGGATGCTTGTTAGAAGAAAAAGTTCATTGGAGACCTACAAATAAATTGCTCACATGGATATCAAATCTATGTCAGTAAGGAATCTCTTCATAGAGGTTGTGCAAGTATCCTTAGATTTGAGATCACCAAGGTTATCTTAAGTAGCAAATGATATACTTTGACTCCATAACTAATTAATTTTAACTGGGGGTTAATATAGTTAAGAGGTTGGGTATATCATGACCTACTTGAAGATAGTTGAGTAATCAATAAAGGATTCACCATCCTAGATTTATTAAGGGAAGTTATCTCGCATGATTCTATAATTGCCTTGTTCAAAGAATCTCTGGCCAGAGTAATATGCCAAGATGGATAGGGATCCATAAAGGGCATTTTGGGAATAATGGTTAAATTAATAGAACATATATAATTAGATTTATATGAGTGGACAAAAATTCATACTCAGAATCTAATTGAGATAAGAGTGATGAAAGGAGTAATTGTACGGTAACTATTTCTATGGAAGGCTATAGTCAAAACCACTTGATTTTCTTGACATTTAGGTAGTCATAATGCCTATCTAGAGGCCGCTCATAACTTGTATAATAGTTTATAATAAATATGAATAAGGGATTGATAAAATGATTTAAAGAAGTTTAAATCAAATGAGTTTTGAATAGAACTTATAATTACATATTATACTGCCAATATGGACAGGAACCCAATAGGTCACACACATATAGACTAAAGGATAAAATTGTAAAATGACAAGGATAATAATATTTGATATTATTATGGGAGAAGAGAAATGAATAAGAGAATAATTAATTAAAGAGTTTAATTAATTATGATCAAGTAGAAATGTTCATAGAACATTTTAAAAATGTTCTGTAAAATGGACCTAATTGAAATATTGCATTTCATAATTAATTATTATTGGAATATAAGTATTATAGGGCTGATATAATAATTAATAGATCCATTGAAGAAATATATGATCCCCAGAGAATCGATTTTGGTTAGAAACCCACCAGAGAATAGGTTTGATGTCAACTCCAAATAGAAGGCCTTGGAGGCCTAATTCTTGGACTAAAATAAAATAAATATATTTTATAAGTGTTTTGGAGTCCATATATTTAATTTGGATTATTAAATCCAAGTATATGTATAAAGGGCCTAGTATATGATTTTTATGAAAGGACTTAAATTGGATTTAATTTAGCCTAAATAAGTTAATAATATTTCCAGAAGCCCAATTAATATTTTTCCAGCAATTTTAAAGAGCCCAATCACATTATGAAGTTGGATTTTTAACCTAGCTATAAAAATCCAAGACAAGTGATTTTAGGGTTATGTGAGTTTTCATAAGAAAAGAAAATTCTCTCTTCTTCTAAACCCTAGCCGCCACTCCCTTGATAGCATCAAGGAGAATTTGGCCAGCCTTGTGATTCCATCATTATTTGGTTCATTTGATCCTTCTCTAGTGTGGATTACAATTGGAGGTGTTCTATTTTGGATACTGTGGTTTGCGACAACCCGATGAGAAAGAAAAACAACTGTTCAACAAAAATCCAATGTGATTTTTTCTTATTCTCATTAATATTTATATTGTAAATTCATGGAAAGATCAGATATATTGGTAAAAATTTTAAATTTTGCTTATACATGTGATGTATGTAACCGATTAATTCCCAACATGGTATCAGAGCCACGGTTTTGCCATGAATCTACAATTCTATATTATTTACGAAATAGTTTTTCTTTTTATTTTTGAGTTATTTATTTCATAAACTTTAAAATATCAGATTTGATTGTTCATGAATGAGAAATATTGATTTCTGGATTTATGTGATCAAACATATAAAATGAAAAATAAAACGATTCTTTTGAGAAAATAATCATTCTTTTTGGTGTGAAGAATTTTATTTTTCAATAAAAGTTTAGGGGCTGTTCTAAATTAAATTTTTATTGATCCACTCTAAAATTATTTTGATGTTAATTTATGTGTTTAATATGTGATATTAAGCCATAGGATCAAACAAAATTAAAATCGAATAAGCTTTGCATGAAAACTAGTTTAATAAAAAATTTTGATAAATTGGTGTTCTTCATGTGTTCTTAGTGTGTTCTTGGTAGGTTAATGTTTAGAACGATTTTTAATCTTCTAAATCTGATATATTTGATATTTTAATATGTTTTTAATTAATTGGATTAATTAAAATGGGACTTGAATTAATTATATTAATTTTTATTCATTAAAGCCACTTCATGGGCTTAATTATGGTTACAGGTTATTTAAATTAGTGAATAACTTGGTGGGCCCAAAGAGTTGATTTAAATTAAATATTATAGACTTTAATTAAGTTTATTAATGGGTTTTAAGGGTTGAAGTGAGCTTGGCTCATTCAAAAAGGCCCAAATGGTCCAAAAGACACAAAACTAGTTTGTGTGTGAACACGCTTTAGGGTTTAAATTGTAGGTTTCGGTCTACCCATTGTTTAAAGCCCAAAATTGATTCTTTAGTTATTTAATATGATTAATTAATTAAATAATAAATTTATAAACAATTAATAATCAATTGGATTGATAATTAAGACAAGAACACATGCATGCAAAAAGATTGCCTAAAATGGAAAGTTTCCAAAATGGAAAAAGTTTCCTAATTCAATCACATTATAAAAATAACTCAAAAGTAAGTTTCAAGAGTTGATAGTTTGTATTCCATTATATGATTTTACTTTATGCTTTAAAAGTGCATATAAGGGTGTATGATTGGTATGATAGATAGTTCTGGACAATGCCCAATGTGATTGAGCATAATGCATGTTTCGGCCCAATGAGAACTTTTATGTCCCGGCCACTTGTTTTTTGTTTGTATTTCTTTTTCAAATTGTAATCTATAATTAGATTACTTAGATTAGAATTAAAGATAGAAATGGAGAGCACTATTAAGGAGCAAGATGGGCTGGATGGAGATCCAACAAGATTGAAGATAATGTAATTATTTTTAATTGTTTGAATCATGCATATTACTTAGGTTTGACCTTTTGATTTCCCTTTTGGCTTGGAAAGATCAATGTAGCAAAATCCATAACTATGCCATAATTGTATGCTTATATTTATGTGATAGATATAGGATGCATACCAATGCATGCCAACCATGTATGATGAGACTTAATTAACTAAAATCCCCCAAACTAATACTAAGGTATATAAGGCTTCCATTAATTGGAGGAGAACCGGAGATCTTTATAGTATAGTTTGTTGATCACAATCAAGCTCACATTATATCGAATATGTTCGAATCAAATTAAATGGGTCATCTTAGCTAGCCTATTAGCTTGTTGACCACAGTCAAGGCTAATGGTTCTAGAGGCAAGATTAGGGAATGCATATATGATATGCATGAATCAAGAGTTGATAACCTAATGATCCAATAGTTGTGTAGAGACACAATTGGTATAGAGATACCTACCTTTCAAGGGTATGGATTTTGACTTATTGACCACTATCAAGGTCAAATTTCATATCAAGGATTGGATATTGGCCCACTAAGAAAACCATTGGGTTTTCTCGGATTATATAGTGAGGGCTATTAATTCACAATAAAATAGTGAGAGTAAATGGATTAATGAAAAACCTAATTAATGCATACATATATATGAACATACTTTCGTATGTTTTCTTTTTCACATCTAGGTCATCATCATAAGCACATCAAACATTAACATACGATCAATCTTGGATAACAAGCTGGTTAGTAGCAATTATTCTGACTGGATCAAACAAGTGAGAATTGTTATCAGAGCTGAAAAGATCCATTATGTCTTGGGTAAAGATCCATCACCACTTCCATCAGATGATGCCATTGATGAGTTCAAGGGTACTTATCTAAAATACATGAAGGATAGTGAAGCAGCGGCATGTCTGATGATGGGTGCTATGTCCTCAGAGCTTCAGAAGCAACATGAGATGATGGATGCTAGAACCATCATTTTGCATCTAGAGTAGCTTTATTCTTCTCAAGCTAGAACTGAGCAATATGATATTGCTCGAGCTTTGTTTAGCTGCAAAATGGTGGAAGGCACTTTCGTTGCTACTCATGCATTAAAGATGTCTGGGTATATTGACCATTTGAGTAGACTTGACTACGTAATGGATAATGATCTATACATAAATTTAATCTTGTACTCATTCGCTTCAAGTTATGCACCTTTCGTGCTTAACTTCAACATGAACAAGGTCTATATAACCATTCCTGAGTTAATCAATATGCTCAAAACAGTTGATGGATCCTTCAAGAAGGATTCAAAAAGTGTCATGGTTGTCACTTCTGCTAAAGGCAAGAAGCAGAAGAAAAAAAAGATGACCAAGGCACAACCAAAGTATGGTGGGGTTTCCAATAAAAAGGTTGCCAAGAAAGAGAATCCTAAAGGAACTTACTTTCACTGTGGGAAAGATGGTCATTGGAAACGTAACTGCAAGGCCTATCTAGATTCTCTCAAGAAGAAGAAGCAAGTTGATGCTTCTACTTCAGGTATTCATATGATTGAAATAAATACTTATTCTTTTGCTTCAAAACAATCTTAGGTATTAGATGCCAGATGTGGATCCCATTTATGTAATGATCTACAAGGGCTTAAAAGCAGTAGAAGAGTTGGAAAGGCAGAAATATGTCTACAGTCAGCTACTGGACAAAACGTCTCTACAACAGTTGTGGGAACTTATTATTTGCCTCTTCCTAATAGATTAATACTGGAGTTAAAAAATTGTTATTATGTTCTAACATTATCTAAAAGTATTATTTCATTCAGTTGTTTATTGAACGATTATGACATTTCTTTAAAGGATAAATGTTGTTACATTTTTAAGAACAATATATTTTATGCTAAAGCTATCATTGACAATGGTATATTTGTTCTTGATTTAATTAAAGAAGTGCATAATGTGGATACTAAGAGAATAAAACAAGATAATCTAAATACCTTATATTTATGGAATTATCATTTAGGCCATATAAATAAGAAACGCATGACCAAATTACACAAATCAGGTGATTTGGGATCATTTAATTATGAATAATTTGATACATGTGAATCTTGTTTATTAGGAAAAATAACAAAAGCTCCCTTTATTGGTAAAGGAGAACGAGCTAGAATGGTTTTGGACTTAATATATTCAGATGCATGTGGTCCAATGACTACACATGCCAGAGGAGGTTACTCCTACTTCATTACTTTTATAGATGATTACTCCAGGTTTGGATATATCTATTTAATGAAATATAAATCATAAGCATTTGAAAAGTTCAAAGAATTCAAAAATGAAGTAAAGAAGCAACTTGGCCAGAGTATTGAAACACTTAGATCAGATCGAGGTGGAGAATACTTAAGCCAAGAATTTCGAGATTATCTTAGAGATAATGGGATTTTATCTCAATAGACTCCACCATATACACTACAAGAAAATCTGAAAATAGCAACGGAATTTATTTCGTTGCTAAATTAGCAATGAAAAATGAATTCCGTTGCTAAATTTGGTTAAACATTGCAGATTTAGCAATAGAAATATATTTGATTATTTTTTGTTGCTAAAAGTGGAGGGAATTATTAGCACCAAAATTTAGCAACAAAAATTAGCAACGGAACCCTTAAACCGTTGCTAAAAAGGCGCCAACATTTGGAAGATAAATTTTGGAACGAAAAATAGCAACGAAAAATTTTTTTCGTTGCTAAAATTGCAACCGAATTTAAATTTCATTGCTATTTTTGCAATGAAAACTGAATTCGGTTGGTATTTTTGGTGCCAAGGAGGTGAAATAACTTTGGGTCTAAAAATACCAACGGAATTATTTTTTTGTTGCTAAAATAGCAACGGAATTAATTTTCTGTTGCTAAAATAACAACGAAATTTCAATTCGATTGTAATTTTACCAACAGAAAATTAATTCCGTTGATATTTTGGGGCGCATGTGGAAAATTTTGGGACCAAAAATACCCACGGAATTCATATTCGGTTGCTAAAATTGCAACAAAAATTATTACTCCGTTGCTATTTTAGCAACCGAAATAAATTCGGTTGCTATTTTCAATTTTGCCCTATTGCCTTAGGTATAAATAATCCAATTTTTTCTATTCTTTCATTTTTCAATCTCAAACTAAACCATGGCAATTCGTAAAAGCATATTGACAAATCGATTACTGCTAAGCAAACTCCGGCCATCTGAGATTTGAGAAAAGAACAATCCGGCGAAGGAGACGCTATTACCACTAATAGTACAACGTTAGAATTTCTTGGCAGCACAATCAACACCAGCTTGGTTTATTATGTTATTAAAGAATTCAACAGTAGCTTTCCCTCTCTTAGAAGACAAACCAAATCTCTGCCCTGTTCTTCACTGATCTCTAGCGGAGACAGTGGTGGGATCTTTTCCATCGACAAGAGGGTTTCAGCAACTGCTAAAGCTTCAACAGACATCACAGAGATGCTTCTCTCCGGTCCTTCTTTGAATGGCAATCTGCATTCACACTACTGTTCACCTGATGAGAGAGAAAGATGAATAGTAGTGGTTCCTTCGTGAAACTAAAAAATTTTGCTTTTAGATAGCCACATGAACACCACCACCGGACTCCTCATGCCAAGCCATTCATTTCTACACCCATCGTTCATCTTCAAACGCCGGTTATAGGTATATATTTTATTAAGTGATTTTATCTTTTATGGTGGATCTGTGCCTCTTCTTTGGGTGAACGAACATAGGACTGGATATTTGGTTAATTTTAGGCTGAATAAAATGTTTGCTTCTTGCTGCCCTCCCCTATTTTTTACTTATATTTTTCTTGCGGGGTTGATTTTATGGTTGAGATATGTTGTTTTGTTGAATCTGTTGTTTTGTTTTGTGGCTGTTGTTCTAGTTATAGCTCTGGGTTGATGATTGCTGCAGTCTTAGTTGGCTAGAAGTCTAGTATTTCGGTTTTCTTTGGCTCTCTTGTTGGATGAGTTATTCAAAGTAATAAATGGGTTTAATGGAAAATCATTAATCAGCTAGATTAATATGTTTTATTAAATACCTCCAATTTCTTATTAACATTACTACATCTCAATATTTCTTCTTCTGCTGAACCGTAGATTGTCTTTGGAAACATATGATTTAATTTCTTTGAAATGTGCAAAATTACTTTTTTTTCTCCCATTGATAATTAACTCACAAGAAGATATGTAGGTATATTACCTGATTGGGTTTGATCCTTGTCATTTGCCGGTCTTTTGCGGTTGAATGGATATGTAGGTATATTACCTGATTGGGTTTGATCCCTGTCATTTGCTGGTCTGTTGCGGTTGAATAGATATGTCCGTGATCATTCCTATATTAATTGAATTTAATGTTAGTACTTATGCCTAAATTTAATTAATATTTATTATTTAATTAATAATTTTTTTATTTAATTAACAATTTTTTCTCCCATGGCTTGAGCGATAGTTTCTACTGTTATTTAAATTTTGGAATTGAAATAGAAAAATTTCATTATTTATTTAAGAGTGTTGTATGAAATATATATATCCTGAAAAGGAATATAGAAGTAGAATAGGCTAATGTAACAAAATAAATGTATAAGAGCTCAGAACCAAAATTCAACAATTATGGTGAGATCGTTAATTCATTTATACCGGTGAGATCGTTAATTTAAGGTAGACTTTGTTGAGTTTCAGCTTGACATGTCCACACAATCATAGTCATGTGCTACAGGCTTGCATCAATCATTAACACAATCATTGCCCCACTCTTTATTTATTTATTTATTTGGGAAAAGATGTTTGGCTTATCCTATTTATTTTATTATATATATATATGAGGTGAAAAATATAGTTTCGAAAGCTAAAAAAACTGTGAAAGCTCAAAAAAACAAATAAAAGTACATAAGCTTAGTGTAAAAATAATATTCATTTCCAATTCAGTAGAGAATTACAACTCACATACATAAGATTTTTTCTATTTTACAAGTAAAAAAAATAATAAATAACTTTTCAAACAAAGATTTTATTTACATTCATTCTTGTTAAGCAGTAAACAAGTGGCAAGCAGACATAATTATATTATTTCGAACAGATATAGATTAAATGAGTTTCAATGCATCCAATATAAGTGAGTTATGAACCGACAATCTATGTTTAGTGAATATTACACTTAATTTCTTATTTGGTGGTGTCCTCTGAGTAAGTGGATGTAATTAGTCCATGTGATGAGAGTTATTATTCTCTTTCGCTATCAAATAGAAAGCAGTTTCACAAAATCTGAGATTAAAGTAGAAACTTTTTTGCAACCAAATAGATTTTATGGTTCTCCTATAGCATGTTTGTTGTGAAATAAAAAATGGTTCACTATTACATACTTATAATGTTTTTTTTACTATCATATAATAATTTAATTTAATATAGCTTCAAAGAACAAGTTTTACAGCTTTGATCTTACAGTAATTTATGTGAAAGAAAATCATTAAATGTTATGCAGTATCCTTTGAGACCGTGCTGGAGACCATACGAGTTAGATGATCGATGTGAGGAGGTTATTAGGTTAGAGTGAAACCTCAAAGCACAGAAGTGCAGTTTGATCTATCCATAGATGATTCTACCAACTGGGACGATGCTCAAGCCAGCAAATTCAACCTCAAAAAGCGGGTTTGCTTCCATTTGCATTTCAAATAAAGGCTCATTTGTGCATGAATTAGCTTATTTAGCTGTGCCAAAGAGGACAATCAATTACCAATGTTTGATTTTTATTGTAATTTTTGCAAGTTTCATTTCCTGATAACTGTTATAGCTTACACCAAAACTGGTTGGTGAAAAATTAAAAAATACAGTTGTATTTGAGGTTATGCTGTGGCCAATTCTTGTTGCGTTGTTTGTGCTTATGACGGGAAAAACTGAATCTACAGCTCAAAACTCTATTCTTCTGTTAGTTAGTTTATTACTTGTGTTTTAAATGAATGTGTAATAAGGACATAGTCACTTGTCATATCTGCTGTAGTTCTTTTGGTCAGACTGGTCCACAACTTTTGCAGCTTGCTAAAACCTTCCTCCTGAGTCTTTATCATCTGTCAATTGTTATTTAATAGAGAATAAAGATTACTGAAAAATTAGCATCTACTCCACTCTCTTATAGTTATATCCTTGAAACACCTTTCTCGCACTCACTTCTTATCACTTTTTTTTTGGCTTTAGGCTTCTCATTTCTTTGTTCTTGGTCTACCTATAATTAATAAAATGGAAGAAGCGAAAAAAATGGAAATTCAAGGGTGGAAGAAGAAGAAGAAGAAGAAGAAGAGCTTGTAAGAGAGCTTCTTGATGATGATTTTCCTTTCTTTCTATTACCAAACCATTCATCAAATGCTATTAATACAGTCCATTCAGGCCCTACTATCAAAGATATTCATAAAGCTTTGTCCATCACAACTCCAACTCTGCACCAACCTATTTCTTCAGAACCCAGGTTTTTCTTTTATTTTTTATTTTGTTTAAAATTGTCTTTATAATTAAGGTAGTCTTATTTAAATATAACTATGAGTATGATATTGTTGGGTTCGTTTTAATTACAAATTTTCTTTATTGGAAAGGAGTTCTAACAAGATTGAGAATAACAAGTATTGGTTTGAATTTATTTATTGGTTTGTTGGTTTTGAACTGGAACATCATTCAACTTTCTTTTAGTTGTGGCTATTTTTTTGATTGCAATATTGAGCTAACTGTGAAACATTATTCAACTGTTCTTTCAGCTGTGACTATTTTCTGATGGAAATTTTGGAATTTGCAAAGCATGAAGAGTCCTTTCAACCCTCTTTTCAAAATCAACAATAATTTAGTGATGGAATAGCGACGAAAATTCTGTCACAATTTTTTTTATAATTTTGGTTGAATTTAGCAACCGAAACTTCAATTCGTTTTCTAGAAATAGCAACAGAAACTGATTTCAGTTGCTAAATATAGCAACGAAAATTGATTTCGATTGCTAAATATAGCAGCGGAAATTTATTTCGGTTGCTAAATATAGCAACGAAAATTCTAGTTCCGTTGGTAAAAATAGCAACGAAAAATAATTTCCATTGCTAAAAAAAACCAACTGCCAAATTTACAATCGAATGTTCCATTGCTATTTTCTGTTGCTAATTTTTATTAGCAACGAAAATTCAACAAATTCAGTTGCTATTTACTAATTTTCTTATAGTGATACACCATAACATAATGGGGGTATCTAAGGGGAGAAATCAAACACTATTATATATGGTTTGATCCATTATAAGCTGAAAAAAACTTGCCTAAGTCCTTTTGGGGATATGCATTAGAAACTTCTATTTTTATGTTAAACAGAGTTCCTAGTAAATCAGTTGATGTTATTCCATATGAGATATGGAATAACAAAAAACCCACACTTTCTTTATGAAGGTATGGAGTTGTCCTTGCTTATGTAAAGAGGACAATGTCAGACAAACTAGATGTTAATTTTGACAAATGTTTATTTGTGGGATATCCAAAAGAAACATTTGCATATTATTTCTACCATCCCTTAGAACAAAAGGTGTTTGTTTCAAGCCATGCTATCTTCTTAGAATGAGAGTTTCTCCTATGAGAGGACAGTGGGAGTAAAATTAAACTTGGTAAAGTTCAAGACCCACAAATAAAAGTAGATCAACCGATTGAACCCGAGATTGAATCTCATAATGATGAGATTACAGTTGAACCTAATTATAAAAAAAAATCCTAGAAGATCTACTAGGATGCATTCTATCCCTGTGAGATATAGATTTCATATTGATTTAGATAGAGTCATAACTTTAGTAGAGGACAATGAACCTACAAGCTATCAAGAAGTTTTTGAATAGTTTAGAACGTGATTTATGGCTTAAGGCTATGCAGTCTGAAATGGACTCCATGTATGAGAACAAAGTATGGACTTTAGCTCAGCCACCTGAAGGTATAAAACCCACAGGGTGTAAATAGGTCCTTCAAAAAGAATACCGACATGAAAGGTAATATAGTTACCTATAAAGCTCGCTTAGTAGCAAAAGGCTATCGTCAAAGAGAAGGAATTGACTATGATGAAATCTTTTTTTTCTGTAGTGATGCTTAAGTATATAATAATACTTTTAGCCATTGTAGCTCATTATGATTATGAAATTTGGCAAATGGATATGAAGATAGCTTTTCTAAATTGAAATTTGACTGAGGATGTGTATAATGACACGACTATAAGGGTTCACATCAGGAGATGGGTAAAAATGTATGCAAGCTTCTAGGAGCTGGAACATACGATTCAATGAGATAATCAAAGAGTTTGGTTTCTCACATAATGAAAATGTACCTTGTGTGTATAAAAGGGTCAGTGGGAGTGTAATTGTCTTTTTAGTTCTATATGTGGATGACATATTGATCATGGAAAATGACATTTCTCCCTCAAATCTGTTAAAATATGGTTATCCAAGCAATTCTCCATGAAAGACCTTGGAGAAGCATCCTATATTCTGGGAATAAGGATCTATAGAGATAAATCCAATAGGTTGTTAGGTCTTTGTCAAAGTACATATATAGATAAAGTATTGAAAAGGTTCAATATTGATCTCTCTAAGAAAGGGTTTATACCCATGATGCATGAGAAACACCTTTCTAAGTCTATATATCCATAGATACTAGAGGATAGAGAGAGCATGAAAAAAATACCATATGCATCTGCAATTGGTTCTATCATGTATGCTATGTTATGTATACGTCCAGATGTAGCATTTACTTTAAGTGTCACAAGCAGATTCCAATCCAATTTTGGAGAGGAACACTGGGCAGCTGTCAAGAATATCCTTAAGTACTTGAGAAGGACTAAGGATATATTCTTGGTATATGGAGAGGGCAGTTTGGATGCATATAAAAGGCATCATTCATTTATTAATGCTATATTTAAATACATGAGTTTGTATATCTTAAATTAATAAATGAAGTCCTAGATATTATAAACACAGTACAAAGGCAATCAGGAAAGTGTTCATGATATGAGATGTCTATTGCATGCAAATGTGATAATATCTAATTATCCCTAGTCATAGAATTAACAAGAATAGGACATTGTTAATCCAGACAGACTAGCACATGTTATGCTTCTTGAATAGTTCAAGCAGTGATTCTCATAACTGTGATTATGGGAGATGATCATAGCTAAGATGTGGATTCTTGTTAGAAGAACAAGTTCATTGGAGACCTGTAAAAAGAATCCTCACATGGATATTAAATCTATGTCAGTGAAGAATCTCTTCATAGCGGTTGTGCAAGTATCCTTAAACTTGAGATCACCAAGGTTATCTTAAGTAACAAGTGATATACTTTGACTATATAATTGAATACTACCAATTAGGAGCGAACATAGTTAGGATGTTAAGTATATCATCACCTACTTGAAGATAGTTGAGTAATTGATAAAGGATTTACCATCCAAGATTTATTAAGGGAAGTTATCTCACATGATTCTATAATTGCCTTGTTCAGAGAATCTCTGGCCAAAATAATATGCCAAGATGGATAGGGATCCATAAAGGGCATTTTGGGAATAATGATTAAATTAATAGAACATATATAATTAGATTTATATGAGTAGACAGAAATTCATACTCAGAATCTAATTGAGATAAGAGTGGTGAAAGGAGTAATTGCACGATAACTGTTTCTATGGAAGGGTATAGTCAAAACCACTTGACTTTCCTAACATTTGGGTAGTCATGATGCCTAGCTAGAGGTCGATCATAACTTGTATAATAGTTTATCATAAATATCAATAAGGGATTGATAAAATGATTTAAAGAAGTTTAAATCATATGATTTTTGAATAGAACTTATAATTACATATTATACTGCCAATATGGATAGGAACCCAATAGGTCACACACATATAGAGTAAAGGATAAAATGGTAAAATGAAAAGGATAATAATATTTGATATTATTATGGGAGAAGAGAAATGAATAATATAATAATTAATTAAAGAGTTTAATTAATTATGATCAAGTAGAAATGTTCGCTGAACTTTTTAGAAATATTCTGCAAAATGGACCTAATTGAAATATTGTATTTCATAATTAATTTTTATTGGACTATAAGTTTTATAGGCTGATATAATAATTAATAGATCTATTGGAGAAATATATGAGGCTTAGAGAATTGGTTTTAGCGTAGAAATCCACCAGATGATGGGTTTTACGCCAACTCCAAATAGAAGGCCTTAGAGGCCTAATTCTTGAACTAAAACAAATTAAATATATTTCATAAGTGTTATGGAGCCTATATTTTTAATTTGGATGGATTTAGAATTTATTTGGATGATTAAATCCACGTATATGGATAAAGGGCCTAGTTTGTGGATTGTGTGCATAGTCTTTTATGAAAGGACTTAAATTGGATTTAATTGAGCCCAAATAAGTTAATAATATTTTCAGAAGCCCAATTAATATTTCTCCATCAATTTTAAAGAGCCCAACCACATTATGAAGTTGGATTTTAACCTAGCTATAAAAATCCAAGATAAGTGATTTTAAGGTTAAGTGAATTTTCATAAGAAAAGAAAATTCTCTCTTCTTCTAAACCCTAGCCACCACTCACTTGCTAGCATCAAGAGGAATTTAGCCAACCTTGTGATTCCATCATTCTTTGGTTCATTTGATCATTCTCTAGTGTGGATTACAAATGGAGGTATTTTATTTGGACATTGTGGTTTGCAACAACCCAGTTAGAAGGAAAAATAACTGTTCAACAAAAATCAAAGGTGATTTTCTTATTCTCATTAATATTTATATTGTAAATTCATGGCAAGATCAGATATATTGGTTAAAAATTTTAAATTTTGCTTATACATATGATGTATGTAATCAATTAATTCCTAACAAAGCCTACTTATATGAAATTGGTGTTAGAGTTTTTTACTACATTATAAGTCAATGGAAATTACTCAAAAGTGCTGGAATTTTATTTGTTTAGTAAGAAGCATAAGCTTAATTATTCATTTATGCATAGGGTGTTTGGATTTAGGAGGGATGTTTTGCGTGATCCTCCTAAAGATTTTGATGTGCATGCTTTTTAGACTTTTTTAATAGATTTAAGAACTCCATTTCAATATAAAAAGGGTAAAGCTAAGTTCATCAAGGAATTAAAATTATGGCTTTTGCATAAAATTCTTGTACATGTAATTTTTAATAAATTTGAATTCAACAAGGTCACATTTCAAGACATGTTTCTAATGTGGTGCATTCACAATAACAAGAAATTTGTTAGACTTATTGGATTTTCAATAACTTACTTACATGCACCTCTAGGATAGATGGTCATATAACTCATGGTCATATAGTAACATCATTGCTAAGTCTTTGGATTATGACTTGATTGAAGAAACATGTTTACTTGAGTGTACATTTTTCACTAAATAGACTTTGATTAGAGAAGTGGTTGATGGCTCTATAAGGTTCATCCCTACATGTTATCATTCTTGTTGGAGAGGATTGGAACAACGACCACCACCACCACCTTAAGAGAGAGTACAAGAGGAAGAGTAGGAGAGTGAAGAGGAGGGAGGATAGGATTTGGTGTTCCTTCAATGGAAGAAACTCATAATGCATTAGCCATTCTTCTAGCCCAATATTATAAGGTTGCCAGTAGGTATACCTATGGTCCTTTATATGGACAAACTCATGGTGCCTCAAGTGGATCTTTAAAGATGCAGGAGCAAGTTTTGGAAGGCCATCAAGCCATACAAAGATAACTAAATTCGATTGAGACTATGCAAAGAACCCTTGCAAAAAGGCAAAGGAGGATGAAGTACAAAGTGGACATTTTTATAGCTTAAGTAGGCAATGTTGTTGGCTCTCTACCACCCTTTCCTTTAGACGACAAAGGGAAGCATTTCTTTTCCTTCTCCTTTTTATTTGTTTTAAGTTCATATTGGGGACTTTATCATTGTTGAGCATTAAGAACAAGTTATTTGGCTATTTTATTCTAAGCATTTTCTCATATTAAAGATGATTCTTAGGGAAACTCTTTTATACTTAGAAGGCAAATGTTTTTTGTTAATTCTCTCACTTGGATTCTTTTATTTTTGCTTGAGGGCAAGCAAAGTTTAAGTGTGGAGGAATTTGATGCCATGCAATTTAGCATAGTTATTTAGTGAGTTTTTACATTATTTCTTTAGTTATTTTATATATTTTGTTATGTTTTAGGTTACTTTTTATGTCTTTTGTGTTTTATAGGTTAATTAGGCCTAATTGAGTGGAATAAAGTGTAATTGAAGGGATTTTCATTAAGAATAGAAGAAAAAGGTCTTTTAGGAATCCAAGAGCTTGTACCGACTCATGACAATATTTGCTGACTCGTCATAGGGACTTAGTGTGACAACTCATGCTGCGTTGAAATGACTCATGAAGCAGTTAAGCATGTGATGACTTATTCTAGTTGTGATGACTCATTACAGAGCCTTAGCGTGTAGACTAGTCTAACTCGACATAGGGTGTGCCGACTCATGATGAAAGCCAACAATATAACCTTTCATGCACCTCTTCAGAATTTCAACCACTCTCTGAAAAGACATCAATTGGGATATCTTTTGGCCAATAAATACTTAAAGATAATAATATTTTGGGAGGATAATGTAGTGAATAACTACTTTCTTAACTTCCATATCAATTAAAAAAAGATTATGAGGAAGAAGAATACACCAAGAAATAAGAGAGAGAAAAAGAGGTCAATCAACATCTCAAGTACTTTTCTGAAGGAGCATTAAGGAGTTTTCTACCATTCTTCCTTCTTTTCTTCTTTAGATTCTACTTAACTTTAGTTTCTTTTGTCTTGAATTTGTTTTCCCAAGATGTATTTAAGCTAACTTATTTTCTTTGAATTGCAAGTATGAATTGATCTTTATTTCTATATATTATTTTGTTTTAAGTATGTATGAATTAAGTTTAAATGGGTTCTTAATTTATTATGTATACTTGATCACCATATATAATATGTTAATCCATTTGTTCACAATGAGAGTTAGGACATGGTGGAAAGGTAATTAAATTTACTTAAAGTTAGAAATCACTTAGGAGACAAGGGTTTCACTTTGAGGAGCTTAAGAATAGGTATAGAACTTCATGGTTCTCATCTATCTCCATGATGACATAAGAATGCTCATGGACTCTAGATGGGAATGCCTTTATTTGACAATGAGAGTTGCATCTAGGGATAGTAGACCTTATTCTCCATCCATTGTATGCTTGTATGTTTATTTGCATTCTTTTTAAGATCAATTGATGCTTTGTAATTTTAGCACCTATATTAATTGACTGTAAGTTATATTTTAGATTAGACATTAGTTTAGTTTAGTAAGAAATTAACATAATCAACCCTATTTTATTTATAATTTCCTATCCATCTTAGTATCTAATCGGTTAATACAAGATAACGTTTAGCTATAAATTGATCCCTAGTGTTCGACATCCCACTCACCCTATCTAAGTCCTAGAGACTAGGGTATAGAGAATATACACAACAACAGTCAGACTATTTCTTATACCATGCTCTACTTAAGATAGTGAGCCAAGGTGATAGCTTGTAGATCATTTCAATCCTCCTTTGTGGTATCCTTAAGAAATTTTGGCACCTTCATGTAATGGAGATATCACTTCCCATTAGTTTCCTTAATGTTTATTGCTTGGAATCTTCAACTCATCTTTTTTTTCCTTCTGGCATGAGTCTTGGAATTTGTTGTTTAAATGGTTTTCATTTAGATAAGTGCAGGCAACATGTCTTATAGTGTTTCTATCAATTCTTGTCATGTCATATCAGGTCCAAGCAAAGAATTTTTCTTTATTTTTCATTTTTCTTTTCATTTTGTATTCTTTCAAACTATCTCACTTCAAGAGTCACATTGGATGCAATCAAGGTGTTATTATTTCTCAAGATTAAATAGAGCAATGTTTATTAAATTAATATCTTATATAAATGCCAAGATTATTGCCATTCATGATGCAATAAAACAAGATATTGCATATATAAGAAAAGCTCATGTTATTAACATAGCTAAAAAAACATATGCACATTTACATTAGCAAAAAGTGGCCTATATTTCATCTTTTCCTACTAAAAGTGCAAGCAGTAAAAAGTCTTTAAACATCTTAGGCTCTTCCTTCTCTAGACTATACCCCAAAATATTAGTGGTGATATTTACATCCTGCAACTCTCTAAATGACTTGTCATCAAAATTGAGCAAGTGACAGCTAGGTATCTTCATGTCATATACATCTCGAAGCACATATCATTTCAGCAAACATAAGCGAGATACAAAAGCTATTATTGACAACTTTATGATAATTCTATCTCTTCCTTTTTTTTCTCAGGATTTGGCACTTTTTCAATGTCAACCAAGTCTCGAACAAGTTTCCTTAGAACAAAATAATAATCAATTTTATGGCTTGTGTGTTGATGGTAAGCACAGTACCAATCTTCTCTATGTCTAGGTTATCCCTAACTTATGGCTAGCTTAGGTGGCAGAGGCTGTAGTTTACCCTCTTTAACAAGATGAATGAGGTGCTAGGATAGTGGTTTCCTTATTGTTGTAGTTGTTTGTATGGTTGATATCTATACACCTTTATCACCATTGCCTCCATGATTATTATTGTTTTTGTAATCCTTGTTAAAGCTGTGGAGGGAAAAGTAGGTCTCTTTTTCCAAATATATGGTTGTCTTTTAAAGACTTTCGATCCTTTAAGCCTTTCATTCTAAGCATGTCTTTAAGATAAGGATTAGCATTTTGAATGAACAACCTGATACGATCAATATTCCTTTATGTGGTTCCTTTTATCATCAGGGTATATTACTTTATGTGGATGACTGGATTAGAAGTGCCATCAAACTTAGGCAAATCTAGCATTCTAAACTTTCATGGTAGCACTTCTCTGCGATTAAAATCGTTATCTTTTGAGTTAATACCCTCACTTGTTGACATTAATCAAGCCATAGTCTTCACTTTTTCCTCCATCCTTCTCAAGAATAGATCCTTTATTTTGGGTACTTTTCTCCTTTGAGCTTGCATACGATCATCCTCTAGGGCATAACCCTTATATTCCTCTTACTCAACTTAAGGAAAAAATAATGCCTTGCTATTGGAATCGATAGTAGTTGGAAAGGCTATAGCCACGACAGTAGAAATCTTATCGACCTTGGTTAGTTCAACTTGACTAATAGCAGGGGCTACAGGGTTTATTCCAAAAATAAGAGCCAAAATATACATCATTTCACTCATCATTGACCTTATTCTTTTTTTAAATTCCTTAAATCTCTTATCCAATTCTTAAGGATCAGAAGCTCAAATATATTATGGATTTTTCATGGCTTTATGTCATAAAGCTGCTCTAAATATATTAGCCAAACCTAAATCTGATCTTAGTTTTATTTTTGATCTGGCCTACTCTACTAATGACTCTTTGATAAGATGGTCGCTTGGTACTTTAAACCGTCTAGGTGAGTAGTCTAAAATGGCTGCAAAATCAAGAGGTTAGAATCATCCATGACAAAAAACTATACCAAAAATATATAGAAAGAATGAAATGCACACATAAAATGGGATGTACAAATTTTATTATTTTCTTACATTTTATTTTTAGGATGTGTTTCCATGATGCACATGTATGTGGAAAATGGGTATGGCATACAATGGGGAAATAAAAACAAATTCTAACATAGCATGATGAACAATGTATATGTGTAAAATATATGTATAATAAGGGTGTGTGCACAAAATATGGCATAACATTTGAATGAATGCACATGACTCAAGACATATTTGACATGCGTCAAGCATGATGCCTTATGTGCATAAGGTACGACGTAGTATATAAATGAGTCCATATGACATATAGCATGTATGTACACAACATGACTAATGCAGTGATAGTGTGTATGTGTGATGTGACATAGGATGCATAAAATAGTGCATGATGATGCAAGTTAATGAGTTACATGGTATGGTGCAAAGAAATCACATATGTAATAGTGCAAGATGTATGCAAAAATACTTATGGCATGGAACACAACACGATATATGAATGAGCACATATAATGAACTGCATATGGATATGATGTATGTCATGATATGGGTATAGGGGTAAATGATGAATGAGATGCATACAATGTACAACCTAGTATGAGAATATGTATTTATGACATATGACATGTAGGCCCATGGTATAGGTTACGTATGGCACATGGTATAACAATCTATATGTTCATAGCATACCTCTTATATAATAGGATGAAAAAAGATAATGTAGCATGGTGAAATGTGCATGACATGGCATGCAATTTAATAGGGGATGTGCATGGCACTTGCTCTATATACATCACCCAACATGAGGTAAAGGTGTCATCTATGTGCACTTGCCTATGGCAACATGCATGAGAAATAACTTAATGATTGATATATATATGCTACGATGCACGTTGATATATTCATACTAGGATACATGTCAATTGTGCACATATGATGATGGATGCCTATATATGCAAGCTATATTGTATGCTAATACATACTTACATTGGCGTATATCGCTACAATGTATATTAATATGCACATACAATGATAGGTGTAATGCCAATGTGATGGTAGATATGTACATGCACATGCTATAATGCACATTAATGCATGTATACCATGGCATATGTTAATATGTATACGCTATAATGCATGATAGATATTTAAATGTACCTACCCTGACTCATGTATGTTTATTTGTACAAGTTATAGCAGGTGGCAGGTCTTTATATGCTCAAGTCATGGCAAGCATCAACATGTTCATGTTATACTATACCTTTACATGTGACTATGTATGTGCCAAGATGCATGTCTATATGCTCATACTAAACCACATGTCAGCATGAACATGTATGAGGCATATATGTGCATATCACAATGTATGCTTGGACACTCGTCAATGTGCATATGTGAAAATGAGTGTTTGCATGTGTAGGCCAATATACATATGGTAAATGCTATGGGGAACATTTATATACACATGTTATGATGTATGTTAATTTGTAAATGTTATGATGAGCATTAATAAGTATATGCATGATAGGTATATGTGCGCATCATGATGCATGTCAACAAATATGTGCTATAACATTAATATATACATGCACATTGGATATATGCTCATACCATGGTAATGTTAATGCATTATTATTTTATTATTATTTACACTTTTTTGCATGGTAACAATGTATATAAGATGATGTATGAGGATTTATATGTTAGAAGTGCATGTGATTCATAGGTCAATCATTGCAATGATGATGATGATGCATGAGCACAATATATATGATGTCGGTTACTGCATGATGATGCATACAAATGATACATATATTATACATGATGCATGAACATATTAGGCATACATATAATGCATTGAATGATTAAGCACATGGTTGTATGTAGATGATAATGTGTGATACATAAGATACACATGAAATATAGATATGTTGGGTATATATATGTGTAATGCATGACATATGAATATTTTATATACATGATGCATGGTGAATATGTCACATGCTAATGCATGAGAGTAATGCACATGAATGGCATACATATGATGTGTGACACAAATGTTAGCATGAAACACAATGATGTATAATATACAAGTGATGCATAAGTATGACATGCATTATTGTGTGGAAGAATTACATGCACAAAGTGAGAGTTATGAGCTAATGAAGAATGTACATTTATGGTACACAAAATGAAACGTACACATTTTCATGGTGTAGAGAACTTACACATAAAATACACGTGTTTCACATTATTATATCATTATTTTTGTTTGCACACAAAATGAAATGTATGCACATGCACATTTTATATAGCCCAAAATTATGAATAAAAGATTTACATGTTTCAATTTTAATTACATGGAACGATTTGTGCAAGCAGGAACCATACATATCAGAAAAGATGGACATGCATAAAAAATGTATACATATAAAAATGTATATTCTATTATTTATTATCATTATGATTATTGTGTTAAAGATGCATGCATATGTAGCATAGACACACACATGCAAAAGAAAAGGAAAATCCTTCCAACCTTATTAATCCCATATAAAAGGTCGTATGATCTCTTTTCTAGGTGGGATTAGCTAATGGATTAATAAGGAACCCAATGAACAGGTAGTGTGCATGGCAAAAAACCAGTAAAAAACATCTTTTTATTTAAAGTGCATGAAAATGAATTCTGGCAATTATGTATTTAAAAATTCCAAATAAGCTAAAATGCACCCACTAGGGCATGAAAGCATTTTATGAGTTAAAAATTAAATTTATTTGGATTTCATTCAATTACAAAAGGATCCATATTAAAAGCAAGGTATTATGGCGTATACCCCCTAGTAGAAGTGTCCATGCCATTCCATGGGCTTTTCATCCAGTGATATAGCTTTAGAGCTACCTAAACATGATCCCTACTAATGGGTCTAGCTCATCATGAACAAGACGACTAGATGGCTCACCATTTAATATATCAAAAGGTATGAGGCTTGGGCTGGTGGTCCTCCCTCCCTACATTGTGTAAATGTAGGGTCATGCTTTGGGAATGCACCAGGATTAATAGATGGACACCTAACTTAATTCTAAGACCCTAGCATGAATCCAATGCAATTTATTTCAAAAAGAGATAAAACATATTATCACTAAACTCATTTATATTAAATTAACCAAAGGTACTTTCATAGTAAAATCTCATGATCCCCAGTAGAGTTACCACTATAACACTCTTCGAACCTCAAAGCATTCAACTTGCTCTTGAAAAACTAATTTTAGGCTTGAGATTAGACAAGGTTCATTCAACTCGTGAAGGTTGTTCACTTCGTGATGCCTTGGGCCTTAAAAAGGCATGAGATAGTATCTCAAGTGTAGACACTGGGTTTTAAGGTGGCTCTTGATCAAGGTTACCTAATGAGGAAATAATTCCTCATAAATAAACAAAGAGCAAAAGTGCCAAGCTTTCTTCTAGATTTTATGTATTCAAAATGCTTTTTGAGCTCACCTGCGGGTTTCAAATGTTTAAAAAATCCTTTTGACATCTTTCCCCTTTTTTCCTTTACTAGTAAGGTCAAAATGGGTTTTAAGGACTTAAAAAAATAGTCACCCCCCCTCGGAACGTGACTCACTCATGGTTCAAGAATGTGACTCACTTTAGAATGTATTTTGCACCTAAAAATAGAGAAAAAAAAGGGAAAATTTTTTATTTTGAAACTTATCCCATTTCGGATTTTTTAAAGGAATACTTAGCTTTTAAGGGAAGCATTTTCTCTCTCTCTCTCTCTCTCTCCTACATCTTTCTCCTCTTTTTCTCTTTTTCTTTTTCTTCCTCCATTAAAATTAAAGAAAATTAACATAAAAAATTGTGAATAATCACAAAAATTTGGAAAAAGCCGAAGAGAACCGAATCCTTATTCTTTGACAGAACCGACATAGAAAGATAAGGTAGGAGATTCGGTTAGGATTCATTGTCCTGTTTCCTTCTTATTTTATTAGGACTTTATCTTGTAATAGCTTAGTAATAAAGGTTTTTATACACTTTAATTATTAAAAAAAACTAAAATATTTCCAATCAATTAATTGTGATTTTTGCTAACAAAATTGACCAATGTCTTATTTTATTTCAAAAATCACACAAAAGAATTCCATAAGTATACATATCGGAACCAATGTTCCCAATTTAATCAATATCCCAATTTATGCATATTTACTTGTATTATTATTCTTCATGCCTTTATTTATTGTAAATAAATGATTTTTTCAAAAGATATGCTAAAAATTTTTTAAATAATTTTATATGAGTTTAAGTGGAACTTTTCTATAATAAAAGGGACTAATGTCCTGATTTTTACCCACCAAATAATATATAAATTAAGGATTTATTTTTTACCTTAAAATTAACTAACAAAATCCTTTTTCTTCAAAGGTTGTGTGCCCTCAATGCCCTTATTTTTATCCAAAATGCACCCAAGATGCTACCTCTTTGCAAATATGCATGCAATGACTAAACGTCCTTACCAAAATAGACATCATGAATTAATTTCCTGATTTATGTATGAATTCATTTTTACATTTATTCTTATAATGCATTTTGTGCTTTTACACCTTTTAATATACATGTTTTATAGTTTTTCAACGTGCTTGAGTGGCCTTTAATTTTCTAGCATAATATCTCATGTGAGAAAAGAGATAAAATAAATTAATCATTGAAACTCATATTTATAACATTAACCAAAGGTATAAATTGGAGTGAAGTTCGAACTATCTCTGGTTTTAGCTTTAAAAGGTTAGAACTTATTTCCCAATATTTTATTGGGTGGCAATGCCATAATACTTGCCTTGTGATGCCCTTTAGATGCCCTCATATATTGATTGCTAGCAAATGAATGAGGATACCCCAAGATGCTATCTCACACCTTTTTGAGGTTTGAGGCATTACAGATTTAGATGAATCTAATTCCATTGAGAAGCATTCGACCTTCACTTGTTAAATGAACCTTGATCTAGTCTTGAGTCTTAAAAATGGGCATTCGAGAGCAAAAAGGATGCCTTATGAGGTTCGACATTCGGCGTAGTGGCAACTCCACTGGGGACCATAAGCTTTTGCTCTAAAAGTATGTTTAGTTAATTTAATATAAATGACTTTAGTGATTAATATGTTTTATCTCCTTTCAAAAATTTGCATTGCATTCATGCTAGGGCCTTAAAATTAAGTAAGGCATCCCTTTTTTAGCCCTGGTGCAATCCCAAAGCATGAGCCTACATTCACTTAATGTAGGACAGTGTCAAGAAGGACCACCAACCTATGCCTTATACCTTTTTATATTACAAATGATGACATAATCATTCATCATGCTCATGATGAGCTCGACCCGTTGGTAGGAACAACACTTGGGTAACCCTAAAGTTGTATCACCGGACTAAAGCCCATGTAATGGCATAAATACTTCCACTAGGAGGCATGCACCATAACATATTACTTATGATGTGGGCTTTTATGTATTGAATTAACCTCAATAAACTTATATGTCTACTCATCAAAGGATTTTATGCTCCAGTTGGTGCATTTCAGTTTTTTTGGATTGTTTAAATACATAATGGCCAAAATCCATTCGCATGCACTTTCAATAAAGAGAGACAATATTGTTGATTTTTTTCTATGCTTTATATGCATTCATTAGGTTTTTGTTAACCTATGAGCTAATCCCACCTAATAAAGATATTGTAAGACCTCCCATGTAGGAGCAATAAGGTTGTAAGAATTTATTTCCTTTCTTCGCATGTGGTTGTCCATGTTGCATATACATACATGCACATCTAATAAATTGTAAATTAACAATAATAACCAACAAAATGTGCATGTCTTATGTGTATAGATTTATTTTCTAATGTATGTACATCTCACCTTGTGTATAATTTCTGCTTGTATGAATTGTGACCTAAAAAGTAAATGAAAACTAAAGCATGTAAATCTTGTGTACATGAGTGTGCATGAGCATTCATCTTATTTTATGTGCAAACAAGTAATGATAATTAATATCATAATGTAAAATATGCATGTTAATCCTCTTTCCCATGAAAATGTGTATATCTTGCTTACATGCCAAGCATCATTATGTATTCATAATCATGCATCACATGTGTCCCATATATCATGTGTATGCTTAGCATGTCCATGTATCATGCATCACTATAACATTTTGACTTTTTTCAACCATTCTAGATTGCATACCTAGGTGGTTTAGGCATCCAAACGATCCCCTTGTTAGAAAGCTTCATCCAAGACTATTATAATCAGAGTTAGAGATAAATTTGAGTTTGGTTGATTTTTTTTAATAAACTTCAGAAGCTATAGCCATGGAAGATTCATCATAGATAGGAACTCTTAATAGTCAAGAGTTAGACAAGAGATTGGATGAATTTGAAAAATGGATAAGGGCCATGATAACTGACATGACGTCCACTTTAGTACAGTTTGTTGGATGTCAGCCTTTAGCAGTTCCCTTTGTACATGAAGAACCAACCACTGTTAGAGGCATATTTACCATAGCTACTATTATGACACCTTTTTTAGCCACTGAGTTTAAAGGCCTTATGTCAGTAGTTGTTCCTATTGAGCAAAGAAAGGATAAGGGTGTTGCTTATGAATAGGATTTTATCTCTGAGGAGGAAGAGGAGCCTGCGATGACTTGGGTTTTAAAAAGAAAAGCATATAGAATGGAAGATCCAATTTTAAAAAGGATGAAAGAAAAGATATAGGCCCTCTCTCGAGTTTTATCAATTGGCAGGGGAATGGATCCTGAAGAGAAAGATCTGGATAGGGATGAGTTGCTACCTCTAAGGTTCAAGGTGCTAGACTTACCTAGATTTAATGGTACTTCTGATCTATATACCCAAATAAAGCGATACACATTAGTCATGAAAGGGATGACCTTAACTAAGAAATTAAAGATTGAGTATTTCTATCTTAGTCTAAGAGGCCCTACCATCGACTGGCACCACATATTAGATAACAAGACCAAAAAGGATAAGGATCTATTAATGGAGGAATTATTAAAATGGTATAATTGTAACACAAGGCTAAAAGTCACCCTAAAGGATCTAAATTGCAACATCAAACACCAGAGGAAGCTTTCCATAAGTACCTTACCCGATGGAGGAATAGAGTGATGTAGATGAAGCCAAAATTAGAGATTACTGATTAGATCAGGCTATTTATCCAAAATACTAGTCCCTATCTAAAAGATGGGCTAAAATGAAAGGCTTAAAAGACTGGAAATCTCTCAAGGACATCACCATTGAAGCTGAGAAAGAATATTTGGAAGAAAAGGCTTGGGCTACTAGTACAAAAATAAGCAATCTTAGAAATGGGCAAAAGAATGGAAACTCAGATGAGAGCAATGATGGGATTGCAGGTGTTTCAAAGGCAAGAAGAAAAGGCAATCATTATACTATTAAGGGTAAGCCATTGTATTGGTACCTCACTCATCTTAGTAGGCAAAGGAAGTTGCAACCATTACCAGTAAAGCCGGCTATGAGCTAAAGGAAAGCAAGACATAGAATTGATTGGTATTGTGTTTACCACTAGAACACAAGGCACAAAATGGATTACTGCCATCCCTTAAGAGATCTTGTTTAGAGTTTGGTTGACACCCAGCAAACGCCAATCCCAAAGAGGGATAATTAAAGCTTCCTTTACAAGCTTCACATCATCATCAACCTTGGAGGCACTATCCAGGAGAGAAAATTTTAAGACGTTAAAGGACTTTTTGCTATCAATACGTACATTAGGAAATGATGTAATATAAGCCACCTTTTGATGATGTAAAAATAAGTATCTCTAAAACATGTATATGTTTCTTTAACCATTTTAATAATATTAGTTTTTCTTATAGATGAAATTTCCTATTTTATTGCATCACGTATAACAATAATAGCTCATTTCTAAGACATTAATTTAATAAACACAAACCTTTCTTTAATCTCAAGCATAAAGACATTTTTAATGCATCTATTATAACTTCTGAATTGAGTCTTGGGAAGACAGAATAAAGATAATTAAGTCTTTGCCTAAACCTACAATGGCACCTTAAGAAATGACCAAAGCATTACAATGTGTTATTCCTATTATTTCTAACTATAAACCTAAATAGAAAGCCCAATTCACCTAAAAAAGCAAACCTAAATGTCAAGCCCAACTTACCTAACTAACTCATCTGAAATTTCAAGAAAGCCTATAAAGGCTTACCTAAAACAGGAGTCAAATGCACATAAGATGTCACCCCCTGAGATTGAATTAAGATCTATGTTTCTGTATTACATGTATAGTCATGGTCGCCATTATTGCTATATGGTGTATAAAAGTAAGCATACATACATAGGATATGCATAAAAATATCGTTAACCCATTAATAGAAACTTATAGCATGCATAGATACACATGCTAAAGTGGGCTTAATTCTAAGGTAGCGATGGCAACGCCTTGCATGACAAGGACTTATTTCACCATTTATAAGTGCTTGAAGGAATCAAATGGTATGCACTATTTACAAAAAGGGCACCTTTGGCCAAAATAGGATGGATTATTTCCTCTAAGGTAATGAGGGAGTTTAGATTGAAGACAAGGCAGAAAAAACTAAAGATAGATAAGCAAAGAAAGCTCACCCGAAGACTAGGAACACTAAGGAAGGTATAAGGATCATCTTCCGAATTGTATCCGAGACATAATCCCCTAACCACTTATGGTGTGGGCTATTCATTTCATACATACATTATTACATGCTTGCACACATTTTTATACACAGTCTTTTGTATGTGTTCCCATATACGTATGCAGGTAAGGTGAACGTATGTTCTACTATGCTTGTTTTAAATTCGTTTAGGCCTACATATGTGACAACCCTGAGATTTAAGGATTTCTCATGTCAATACAATGACCACTACAGTGCCACCCTTTCACTAATTTCAGGGAGTATTCCTAACTTAGTTCATCTTGCTAAGATTTTGATACAATTTTCTTTTTTTTGGGTTTGAGGATCATTACATCCCTAATGCATTCATGACGATCATGGTGATGTCCTTTTACCAATTTTAAGAAGTATTTCTAACTTAATTTATCTTGCCAAGTTATACCCAAAGTTTTGACATAGCTTTCTTTAAATTTACAAGTTCGAGGATTATTACCTCCTTGATGCAATAAAAAATAGCCATAGTTATATCCTTTTCTTAAAATTGATTTGAGGACCATCACATCCTTTATACATCCAAAATGATCGCCATGATGTCATTTTTTTTCCAAATACAGGATGTATTCTCAATTAAAGCAACTTATACCTGAAGTTTATCTTATTTTCATACTAGAAAGTATCCAGAGTTTTGACATAATTACCTTTTGTCAATTTTCTTTCAATATTGAATTTTATGTCATTTGAATAATTCTCAACTACGAATGGTTTTGGCCTCAATTTGAGAAAATTTTTTTAAACAAAAGCTAAATAGGAGGTAGGCATGCTTTATCTCTACCTACTGAATTGCATAAATGCCTTTGTTATACCATGCAATTTCTAAACTTTGAGCACCTCAAACCAATTTTAAATGAAGAAAAATTATTTGCAAACTAGGGAATTGGGTAAAACATAATAAGAACAATATAACCTTTTTAATTATCTATTGAAGTGACCCTAGGGTGTGACAAAATATAGAAAAAGATTTAGGTAGCCCTTCTTTGTACAACTTTCTAAATAACTTTCTCTACCCTGAGTTCATAGCCACTTGCTAGCCCATTGAACCTTTATTTCAAGCATGTTAGGTGCATGCTCATTTTACTGTTACACACATTGAAACAACCCATTAACCCAAAATTGTTTTGGATCCCCTTAGGATGATGACCGCCATGGTTAAGCTAAATTCACATTTCAAGAATAGGCAGGGTACCAATCCTTTATGCAAATTTCATTCACAATGAGTTTATCTAATAAGATAAAAATGAAAAGAAAAATAAAAATAAAAATAAAATAAAAAAACAAAAACAAAAACAAAAACAAAAACAAAAACAAAAACAAAAACAAAAACAAAAACAAAAACAAAAACAAAAACAAAAACAAAAACAAAAACAAAAACAAAAATAAAAACAAAAACAAAAACAAAAACAAAAACAAAAACAAAAACAAAACAAAACAAAAACAAAAACAAAAACAAAAACAAAAACAAAAACAAAAACAAAAACAAAAACAAAAACAAAAACAAAAACAAAAACAAAAACAAAAACAAAAACAAAAACAAAAACAAAAACAAAAACAAAAACAAAAACAAAAACAAAAAGAAAAACAAAAAGAGAAAGAAAAAGAAAAAGAAAGAATGAGAAAAGGAAAAAGGAAAAAGGAAAAAAATCTTGAAATTAAAGCCACAACAAAGAAAACAATGAAAGGAAAAGGGAGACCTTGAGTACTTACCACCCAAACCATCTCCAGTGAATTAATAAAGAGGAAAAAAGGAGAAACTTCAACTATTACCTTTCAAATAATCTCTTCTGGACTAAAAATTATCAAGGTAAAATATGAAAGTGCTTTGATTAGTCGGAATTCACTAAAGTCAAATATGAAAGTACTTTGAGACTGCGAAACAAAAATAAAATAATCCTCCTACCAGTTAAGAAAGCATAGTGGTCATGTTTTTCTAATAACCTAACCCTTATCTATTAGCCATGTTTAAGAAAGCATAGTGGTCATGTTTAAGAAATCTCATCCTCAAATTCGTATCCAGAATTTGCTTTTCAAAAGATAAAAATTATGTTTTGGCCTTTAGCACACATATATAGAAATTGCTTGGTGTGCATTGTGCTTATATGTTGGTTTGATAGGCCTTGCTATTAATGTAATACCCTTAATGGTACCCTAAAAGGGGTAGCTGATCATTTCACATGAGACAGAGGTTGATTATGTGATTAATTAAGGGAAATTGCAAATTAGGGATTTAATTGAAAAGTTAAAGTAAAAGTTTAAAGGTAGAAATGTAATAAGTGAAAGGTTAGAGATTAGAATAAGAAACATAAATATAAATAGGGACAAAATGAACTTTGCTAAGATTTTTTAAGACCAACCAATACGAGTTAGACAAATTGAAGGCTGAAAAGAGAGAAGAAAGTTGGTTTTTCTTGTGTTGGTCGGCCATTCTTGGCCTAGGCTCCATTTCTTTTCTTTTCTTCTTTGTTTCTTCTCTTCTCTTCTCCTCAAGCCTACGATGTTTGTGCTTCAAGTGGGTAGAGCTATAGATGGTAGAGAAAGAGAGATGATTTTTACAGCAACTTAAGGCTAGGAGAAAAAGAGATGAAAGGAAAAGAGAGAGAAAGATAAAGCTTGAAAAATTAAAGCTTAAAGAGGTATGGGAACTTCTCCTTTCTTGTGTGTGTGTCTGATGTGTATATAATGATAAAATAGTAATATGTGATGTTATAGTAAGTGAATATCATTAAAAATTGAGGTTATACTTGACTAGAAACTGAAATGGGAAGTTTTGTTGAAGATAGGGAAAAAACTGCTTTAATGTTCACTTGACCAGTCATTAGTTATTTACTGAGATCTTGAGTTTCCATGACTTAAATTGAGAAATTCAAATTTTATATGAAAATAGACTCATATATCTTTATTTTATATGAAAAACATAAAGCTTGAAACAATTTGTAGGATAGAGAAAATTTGGCTTGAATCTAGGTTAGGACTGTTGCCCTGTCATTGGGAGCATTTGGTGGGTTTTATGGGTTATCTTGAGATTTATAGGTCTTATTTGAGTTATTTTTGATGTTTTGGAGACTAGACACACAGTTATACAACTTATTAGAAGGAATGTTTCCACAAAAATTATGTTTTATTGGTCAAAAATGGCATATAAATCGAGACAAAAAATCTATCTTTGGGCATTTTGGGCCTCACAGTTACTAGATTTTTCATAGTAACCGTGAGGTACCCCAAGTTTTCAGTCCAGACCCTAAAGATGACCTATCTCATGGTTACTAAGCTTTTTATAGTAACTGTGACCCCTTTAAAAAGTATAAAATACGATTATTACTCATCGATAGTGACCATGAGGTAGTATGGCATAGTCCAGACCCAAAAGCAACCTAGGTCACAGTTACCATGAATTTGGTAGTAACCGCGACCCCTATATCATGTCTTAGGCCACAGTTACCATGAATCGGTAGTAATCGTGACCTCTTTCATAAGTTAAAACTTGAAACTATAAGATGTATTATGAAACCTAAAGCTACTTTAACTCTTCTTAAGCCTTCTAAATTATATTTGAACATATAGATATAATAATGTAAAACATTCACTCTACTAATTGTATAAGAAATGTAAAGGCAATTTTTATGTTATAGTATACGATACTTGTATTTGTTTACTTGAATGTGAATTTATGAATACAATACAATTATACGGTAGTGATTATCGTATATATGCATATTGTGATAGTTGGTATATTATATTATCCTACTTTATAATGGAATGCATTAATATGAATTGATGACACATGTGATATGATTATTTGCCTGCACATAGAACTTGGTTGTGGATAGATAGGCATGCCTATATGGTTACAGTTGCAGCTGCTATATGTTCAACCCTATTTAGGTCCCCATAATTCGATCTCTTGTAGGTCCCCATGATTCGGCCTCTTGTAGGTCCCTATGATCTGGCCCATTTGGGTCCACAGGATTGATACCTTCAGGTATCTTTTCATACCTACGGGTACTATAATACAGTACAGTAACACCCGTTATCCACACCCACAAGACTTTAGCAGGCACTTCACAATATGGAATGAATAGTATATGTGTTATATTGATAAAGACTTAATTAGTCCACAACAAAAAAAAATGCAGAATAGCGACAAAAATTTGCGACAACAATAAAATTGGTTGCTAAATGCACAATATAGCGACAACATTGTGACAAAAAATGGCTTTTGTTGCAAATCTTGGAAGATTTTGTGGGAAAACAAATATTACGACAAATTAGCGACAACAAATTTTTATTGTTGCTAATATCAGGCACCAAAAATTTGGCGCAAACAAAAGTAGATTTGGCGACAACATTGTTATAGCTAATTAGCGACAACAAAGTTATAGCTAATTGGTGACAACAATGCTATGGCTAATTTAACAAAACATAATATTTCGTACATATGGCTCTATTGGCGACAACATTGCTGTAGCTAATTAAAGACAAAATTCTTATAGCTAATTGGCGACAACAATGTTGTTGCTAATTTACCAAAATACTATTATGTTCATATACCTATATTGGCGACAACATTGTTGTAGCTAATTGGTGACAACATGGTTGTAGCTAATTTGGCGAAAACAATGTTGTTGCTAATTTAGCAAAATACTATTATGTTCATATACCTATATTGGTGACAAAATTATTATAGCTAATTGGCGACAACATGGTTGTAGCTAATTTGGGGACAACAATGTTGTTGCTAATTTAGCAAAATACAATTATGTTTATATACAAATATTGGCGACAACATTATTGTATCTAATTGACGACAATATTGTTGTAGCTAATTTGACGACAACGTTGTTGTCCCTAATTGGCGACAATATTGTTGTAGCTAATTTGGTGACAACATTGTTGTCGCTAATTTGGCAAAATATAATTCCATTCATGTGGCTCTATTGGCGACAACATTGTTGTAGCTAACTTTGCGTCAACATTGTTGTAGCTAATTTGGCGACAACAATGTTGTCATTAATTTGGCAAAATACAATTATATTCATATATCAATATTGACGACAACATTATTGTAGCTAATTGGCGAAAAAACTATTGTAGCTAATTTGGTGACAATATTGTTGTCGCTAATTTGGAAAAATACAATTATGTTCATATACCAATATTAGCGACAACAATTTTGTCGCTAATTTAGCAAATACTATTCCATTCATGTGGATCTATTGGCGACAACATTTTTATAGCTAACTTTGCGACAATATTGTTGTAGCTAAATTGTTGTCGCTAATTTGGCAAAATCCAATTATATTCATATACCAATATTGACGACAACATTGTTGCAGCTAATTGGCAACAACATTGTTGTTACTAATTTTGCAAAATACAATTATGTTCATAAACCAATATTGACAACAACATCGTTGTCACTAAATTGGCGACAAAAATGTGGTAGCTAATTGGCGACAACAATGTTGTCGCTGATTTAGCTCTATATTATCTCATTCATATAACTATATTAGCCAGAATTATGGTCTAGCCAAAATTTAGGCATTTAGCTAAAATTATGTTCTAACTATTTTTATATGATCATAATTTTTAATATTTAAATTTCATTTACATTTAATTAGAGTATTTAATTTAATAAATTTAGCTAGTATATTTTTTAGCAAAATTTAGATAAACTAAATTGATTTAACTTAAATTAATTAAATTAAAATAAATTATTATCTTTATAAATAATAATATAAATTATTATTAATTATATAGCAAAGAAACTAGCTAGATTATTTATGAACAAATAGCAGCTAGATAACTACATTAAAACAACTAGCTGTCTTAGTGTAGAACAACCAGCTAGCTAAATACACTAAAACAGCAAGCTGTTTTAGTGTATTACAGCAAGCTGTTTGTGTTATTTTTACTAGCCAGCTAAATATACTAAAAAAGCAAGCTGTTTTAATGTATTACAACAAGCTATTTTAGTGTTATTTTTGTGTGATAGTTTTTCACGCGTTTCTCATTTATGCTGATATGGCATATTCACGTGTTTCTCATTTTTGCTGATATGGCATAGACGGTTACTTTCAGTTCTTGTATATATTTGTGTTGATCTGTATTTTCTATGATTAAGAGAAACTTTAATAAAGTTTTCTTCTCTCATAAGCTCTGTTAATGGAGTTTTTCTTCAATTATTATCTTTAAAAATAATAATATAAATTATTAACATATTTTTCATTATTAACATATTTTTCACTGGTTTAGCATTTCTTATATTCCTCTGTAGATCAAGACATAATCTTTCAATTCTAATAAATTATAACCAATTATTATAAATTATACAATAAAATAACTAAATTGGAAGAATATACATCTCACAAAATTTAGGTATTTAGCTAAAATTATGTTCTAACTATTTTTATATGATCATAATTTTTAATATTTAAATTTCATTTACATTTAATTAGAGTATTTAATTTAATAAATTTAGCTAGTATACTTTTTAGTAAAATTTAGATAAACTAAATTGATTTAACTTAAATTAATTAAATTAAAATAAATTATTATCCTTACAAATAATAATAATATAAATTATTATTAATTATATAACAAAGAAGCTAGCTAGATTATTTATGAACAAACAACAACTAGCTAACTACACTAAAACAGCTAGTTGTTTTAGTGTAGAACAACCAGCTAGCTAAATACACTAAAACAGCAAGATGTTTTAGTGTTATTTTTACCAGCTAGCTAAATACACTAAAACAACAAGCTGTTTTAGTGTATTACAGCAAGCTATTTTAGTGTTATTTTTGTGTGATAGTTTTTCACGTATTTCTCATTTATGCTGATGTGGTCTATTCACG
Source organism: Excoecaria agallocha (assembly GCA_037975025.1). Classification (NCBI taxonomy): domain Eukaryota; kingdom Viridiplantae; phylum Streptophyta; class Magnoliopsida; order Malpighiales; family Euphorbiaceae; genus Excoecaria; species Excoecaria agallocha. The sequence goes on along the minus strand of CM075823.1, from coordinate 7,373,295 downwards.
TGTTTCTCATTTCTCATAGACGGTTACTTTTAGTTCTTGTATATATTTGTGTTGATTTGTAATTTCTATAATTAAGAGAAGGTTTAATAAAGATTTCTTCTCTCATAAGCTCTGTTAATTGAGTTTTTCTTCAGTTATTATCTTTACAAATAATAATATAAATTATTATCATATTTTTCACTGGTTTAGCATTTCTTATATTCCTCTGTGGATCAAGAGGTAATCTTTCAATTCTAATAAATTATAACCAATTATTATAAATTATGCAATAAAATAACTAAATTGGAAGAATATACATCTCACAAAATTTAGGTATTTAGCTAAAATTATGTTCTAACTATTTTTATATGATCATAATTTTTAATATTTAAATTTCATTTACATTTAATTAGAGTATTTAATTTAATAAATTTAGCTAGTATAGTTTTTAGCAAAATTTAGATAAACTAAATTGATTTAACTTAAATTAATTAAATTAAAATAAATTATTATCTTTACAAATAATAATAATATAAATTATTATTAATTATATAACAAAGAAACTAGCTAGATTATTTATGAACAAACAACATCTAGCTAACTACACTGAAACAGCTAGCTATTTTAGTGTAAACAACCAACTAGCTAAATACACTAAAATAGCAAGATGTTTTAGTGTATTATAGCAAGCTGTTTTAGCATTATTTTTACCAGCTAGCTAAATACATTAAAACAGCAAGCTGTTTTAGTGTATTATAGCAAGCTGTTTTGCTGTTATTTTTGTGTGATAGTTTTTCACATGATATTAATTAAATGATTAATATATGAAAAAAATAATATGTTATTTTCTAATATGAAGTTAGTAATTAAATGATTGACTAATAATATTTTTTCTAACATTTTAATAGTAATTGAGACTAATAATATTTTCTAATATAAAGTTAGTAAATAAATAATTGACTAATAATATTTTTTCTAACATTTTAATAGTAATTGAGACTAATAATATTTTCTAATATGAAGTTAGTAAATAAATGATTGACTAATAATTTTTTTTCTAACATTTTATACTAAAACAACAAGTTGTTTACACTAAAATAATGAAGCTAGCTGTTTATACTAAAACAGAAAGCTGTTTACACTTAAACACCAAAGTTAACTTTTTTATACTAAAACAGCTAGCTGTTTATATTAAAACAACAAGATTTTTACACTAAAAATCCAAAGCTAGCTGTTTATACTAAAAAAGCAAGTTGTTTACACTTAAACACCAAAACTAGCTTTTTATACTAAAACAGCAAGCTACTTATTTTAAAACAGCAAGCTGTTTACACTAAAAAAACAAAGCTAGCTTTTTATACTAAAACAGCTAGCTATTTATATTACATTTGTTCTACATGATTTGCTCATTATTTGTATATCTATAAGTAATTTGAAGGATTGAAACATTTTCATTATTTTTTAGCCACTAAAATTTAAACATCTCCAAATATATATAATATTTGTATATTAATTTTGTGTTTTTTTTAAATAATTGATGTTTTTTTATAAAGTTTTTGTGACCAACCCTAATATCCTGAATCAAACTAAATTGACTTTTTGTCTAGAGAATTTGGTCACCTTTAATTTGTTAACAAGCATAAATGAGAAACACGTGAAAACTAACATTAACATACACTAAAAACACTAATGCACTAAAACAGCGAGTTGTAATACACTGAAACAGCTAGCTATTTTAGTGTAGAACAACCAGCTATTTTAGTGTATTTAGTTATACATCTGTGAAAACACTAATGCACTAAAACAGCGAGTTGTAATACATTGAAACAGCTAGCTATTTTAGTGTAGAACAACCAGCTATTTTAGTGTATTTAGTTATACATCTGTAAAAACACTAATGCACTAAAACAACTAGCTTTTTATACTAAAATAGCTAGCTATTTTAGTATATTTAGTTACACATTTGTAACTAATACATTATTTATTAGCAAAAATTAAATAAACTAAATTGTTGTTAATTAATTAAATTGAATGAATTATTATATTTATATTCAATAATATCAATTATAATCGATTATAATCAATTATTATAAATTATACAATAAAATAATTAAATTGGGACAATATACATCTCACAAAATTAGCTTGGGAAAATATTGTAGCCAATTTTGCTAAAGAGGCATTATGTAGCTAATTCCCTGAATTTTTTGAGCGGGATAAAAAAGCTAATTGGCGGGTTTCATTTTTTTCTAAAAAAACCCTATTTCCTTTTATAGTTCATCTTCACCTACTCACACTGTGAGTAGTTATTTCTTGTGCTTTGAGCGAAGTTATGTGTGACTTTAGATGGATTATTTCTTGTTTTAAATCTTAATTTTCTTTCTCCAGTGAATCATTCCTCATCAGAGCTGCTTCAAGTTCTTTCTTCAAGTAAATGATCAACGACTCCTTCTCATCTAGTGGCATTTTTATTTTTTGTTTTTTTATTTCTTCTTTCATTACAAGAATGAAGTAACCTTTCTAGATCTCCAATGTGGTCCACACGTGGGCTGATTTAGTCTATCTGCTTTTGGCTACATGGTTTTTTCCATTCTCATTCCTTTACGTGAGTGTGTCTATATATGTGTATATACCATAAGCAAGGAAAAGACACCATGTATCGAAAAAAATATAGTTTAGTAATGATCATAAAAATGGAATTTATAAGATTGTTTTTTTTCCATTTCACTGTCTAAATAATGCAGCAGAGCTGGGTTGATTCATTTGACAGGGCTGATTTGTTGGACTTAAACAGCTAATTCCTTTTTGCCTTAAACAGCTAGCTGTTTAAGGCAAATCTCTTAAACAACTTTTTTTGCCTTAAACAGCTAGCTGTTTAACTAAAGAAAGGCTTTGACCATTTCAATATTTCTGAAAATTAATAACATGCAATGTATAGTTTCTTCTTTGTTTTAAATGCTTAGTGTTAGAAGAGATTAATGCTAGAGTTATTTGGCTAGTGCTTGATGGTTTAGTGACATTAACTATGATAAATAAGACTAAGAACCTTTGGTTATCTAGTGTTGCTAATGGCAAATTGGAATTTTGATACTTTCCAAAAATTTTACAAATTTTCTTTTCCCTAAGATATTATGCTGCCAAAGTGCATAAAGCACATATAATTCTCTGTTATATTATTCTCTATATATCAAAAATCATGTTCTTCGAGAATAATAAGTTTATATAGTATATGATAAATAATCATTTACTCCATACTATTTTATACATTTACAAATAAGCGTTCATTTTTTAAGAGTCAAAGTTAAATAAATTTATTTTTTATCCAATATTTGTATGATTTTTTCCTTAAAAAAGAGAGAATTAATTTACTGTACTGTTAAAAAATTAATGGGTATATTGTTTGGAACTAGGAATTTTGATTATTAATTGTAGTTTAAAAATTGAACTAATATTGATTGTATTAAAGGGGTATTTGGAAGATACATTCAAATATGATTTTTTTAAAGTAAACATTTATTTGTAAATAGACCAAAATAAAAAGGTAAATTAAGCATTAAGTCAAAGTCATAGTCATATGTGAAATGGATGTTTGAACTCAAACCAGATTGTACTAATTTGTCCCACTTTAAATGTCCATTCTCATTATTCAACTTTATCCAACTTTAAATGCCTATTTAAGATTTTAAAACACAAATATACTATATGTTTACTTTTATTTATTATGAAACAATATTTTTTAAAAAAAATAATACATTTAGTTTTAATCATAAAAAAAATAAAATGGAGCACTTGAAATTAAAAATACGGTAATTTTGTTAATTATTAAAGTCTTTTCTGTAAAATTAAGTTATTCTAATAATTTCTTTAATTCGAGTGTGGCTGTCATTGCTTTGCCTTTACATAATTCTTTCTTTTACGAGGCAAAGGGTCCATTATCTAAATATAAATAAAACTATAATTTTCTCTATTACGACTAACATATTGTGTTCTCTCTCGTGTATGATAGTGAGCATAATGCGAATTGAATCAATGATGATGGGATTCTTATTGTCTAAAATAAGATGTTACTTTAGTTTCTATTTCTAGCGGTGATCTCATCGACGGATATCGCGATCTACGCAACTACAAAGATAAGCTTGTGGCTTTTGGTAAATCTACTTTCAATTTGTATTAACTGTGTAATTCATTTGGTATCCTTGTACCAACTATCTTCTTTTTAGTTGTTCTTTATGTTAATCTTTGGACATAATTAAGCTTCTTCTTTGCAGTGCATGACTATGAATAGGAAAATCAGAAATATGAATACTTATAATTTAATTGGTATTTTGATACTTTCCAAAAATTTTACAAATTTTCTTTTCCCTAAAATATTATGCTGCCAAAGTGCAAAAAGCACATATAATTCATTGTTATATTTCTTTTTTAATTTTTGTGCAGTTTTATCTCAACATAACTTTGGAATTTTGAAAAGAAAAGTAAAATACTGTTATTATTTGCATCTAATCTTTGTGTTTTGCTTGCATGATTTTTTTTCCATTACTATATTTGATATTAAGATCATTATTTCCAGGGCTCATGTTGCTTTGGGTTCCTTGTTTAAGGATCTTATGATCTATTGTTTCTAATAGATACCTAAAATGATTTTAACCTGAACAAGAATATAATTTTGACTAATTTATATGCAGTGATCTTTTCTATAATAATTTCACAGCTCAAAGCTTATGTCAGCATTATTTGTTTGTTTACTACGTTGACCATGCATTAAAATTCACTTATGGCTCAGTGGCTAATTTTTTTAATACTTTGTTACATTATTCTTTTTGCAGTTCAATTCGAGTTTTCATGACAGTTATCAAGTATATTCCCCAGGTCAGAATTATTTCCTATTTGATTCTAAAAGCTTCATTTGGTTCGAGAATAAATGGTGTTCAAGTCATGATAAATTCTAATTAACCCATTTGCTGGGTTTCGTATTGAAGTTTATGCATGTTACCCATTAACCGCCACTTAACGCAGGTTGCATACTTTTAGCATCTTTTTTAGAAATCTTAATTGATTTTGACACAAGGTAGCATATTAGACTAGACTTGCTTATCATTCTCATTCCATAGCCATGCGATTATTCCTAGAAATCTCAAAAAAGATGATCCAATACTTGTGTTTTTAGTGGATTTGCCTTATGTTAATTCCTCACACCCTTGTATTAATTTTCTATTTGTTTCTAATACCTTGTACTTGCAATATTTGTCCACTATGCAGATTGAATTTTAAGTTTAGATTTGTACTGAGCATGAACAAGAGATGGATTAGCAGGTCAGACAAATCCAGCAATAGATGGAGATGCAACAACTTTTTTTAGCAGTAGATTTAGGAGCAAATGTATCTATTTACATTATAGTTATAAGTATATAGTATGACATTTTGGGTGACATTTGTTATTGTTATATATACGTGTATTATTTTAGATATACAATTAACTATGAATTCCATTTGTAAATAACAATCTTTTCATTAATATATATATATATATATATATATATATATATATATATATATATATTTGTATTAAATATTAAGTATATAAATATAAATTTGTCATCTGTGGCTTATCATTTAAATAATGAAATTTTTATATTAATTTAAAAATAAAAAAATAATTTTAATTTAGTGAGGATTAGCATGTTTGAATAGTGCTATTTAGCGTCAACAATGTCATAGCAATATTGCGCCAAAAATACTGTCATAGCAAAATTTTGCATGAACAAGGTCGTAGCAATGTTGCGACGAACATACTGTCGTCGCAAAATTTTGCATGAAGAATGTCGTAGCAATATTGCAACAAAAATACTGACGTCGCAAAATTTTGCGTGAACAATATCGTAGCAATGTTGCGACAAAATATTGTCATCGCAAAATTTTATGTGAACAATGTCGTAGCAATATTGCGACGAAAATATTGTCGTCACAAAAGTTTGCATGAACATTATTGTAACAAAATGGCGACAAATATTTAGAGACAACGCTCTGTCGTCGCTAAAATTTAGCGACGACTTCTTGTTGTAGCTAAATTCTGCTACAACGACTTTTGTTTCAAAATGAAAGTCGTCGCTAAATTGTCATTTAACCGATTTAGCGACGAAAAATTATCAGTTAGCGATGATAAAATTTGCATTTTTTTAGTAGTGGCCTATTATGTTCCATTCTTGTACAATAATGTTATAAGATTAAATATGCTATGTGAGTTATATTGTAACTCTTACATATGGATTATAATATCTTGATATTATTACTATTTATTGTGTGCTTGGAAACAATCACTGTGAGTGGTTGTTCATATTTGTATTATTCCCCACTAAGCTTTATAGCTTAGCACGGGTGTTTATCCGTATAGGTTCAAGGTAGGTCGTTGCTTCAGGGACAAGGCCAATACCAGCTAGGAAGAGAAGTTAGGATGTCTAAATTATACTGCTTTTCTCTTTTTAATTTGTGTAAATCTTATGAAAGCAATGTAATGAATATGTTCTGTAAGTATTAACTTAAAATGTGATTATGATGTAACAAAGTATATGTTTATGTAACTTTTTCTAATGTATGAATTATAAAGTCAAAGTATAAAAAAATTGTATGATAGATGAACATCTCATTAGTATTATATGTATTGTTTATTAAAAATATTAAAATAAGTAATAGGAATTCGGATATCTAGTATGGTCCTTACATTTTTGGTATCAGAGCGCCTTGGTTTAAACGGTTCTGGCCAATAAGAGTATAGAAATAAGCAGTTATAGAAGATTTGTGTTTGGTGTGTTGGCTTAAGTCAGCTTGTCCCTATCTTGTTTCAGTATAGCTTAAAGATGTGTAGTTTGAAAGGAATTAGAAAGTGAGACTAAAGGAATCAGTGACCCTAGGAATTCGAGTCTAGGTGACTCCAATCCTTTTATAGTATCTCAAGATAAAACTTCAGTAGTGATGATAGAGAGTCTTAATAAAGACATCTGGATTTATTAGCTTAGAGAGTACCGAGCCTAGAAGCATGGTCATTTATAACCTTCTCCTTTTCCTTGCTCGGCCACGCATGGCATATTTGTTCTTTCCTTTTTCTTTACCCAACTGTGCAGGGCCTTTGTTTTTCTTTGCACGATTGGGTATGATTTTTAGCATTGCTTTATCAATCGATTTTGAATATCAGCATTATTTTTCTGATCCGATCAAGTATATGGAATTCAATTCCTTTTTGACCGATCAGGTATATGGTTTTTTTTAGTTTCTCTCTAACCGATCAGATATATATATGACTTTCAGTCCTTCTTTACCCGATCGAGCATATGACTCTTAGTCCCTTATAACCAATCGGATATATATGTATAGCCCTTAGTTTCTTGTTTTTTCTGACCGTATATGGATTATAGCATTTCTTTGCTTGGTCATTCATGACCTTATTCCTCTTACAGTGCACAGCTATATGTTCCTTTCTCCTTACATGTACTTATCCACTTAAACACTAGAACACTGCTAAATCAAAAATAAAGTATTATGAGATTACAAGTTTATTAAGAAGCTCTAAGATAATGATGAATTAAGTTAGCAGTGAATATGATCATGATAATTATTTATTAAGTGATAGTGAATATGCCAGTCGAATATTGATAGATTTTGATAATGGAATATGTATATGTATATGTATATGACGGTATAAAAATGAGATTCTAGGTTTGGATTGAAAAGTAAAGTATAGGTATATAAAACAGATTATTAAGCTAAGATATGATAGTATATAAATATACATATGTGAAGTTGATGTAAGAAATTTGAGGTAGTTCGGCTCAGTCCAAAACTAAAATGTATCCTATGTCACGGTTACTAGGTATTTCATAGTAACCGTGACCCCCCTATTTTTCTTACTCTAAGTTAAAGATAGCTCCCAAATGATTACTAAAGCTAGTATAAACCATTCTAAACATAAACCAAAGCATTCTTGTTATAGGAACAAAGATAAATAGTGGTTTTAAATATAGAATCATAAAATGATATATAAAAACATGTAAAGCAAGGGGTAAATGTATTAGGGTATTATTTGACTAAGACATATGGTAATATAATTAACTATGAAGGAAATGTGAACATATATAAAGGTTTTTAAATGTATTAGACTTAAAGAATACAAACTTACATAAAAATTAAATTATAATAATGCATTTGTATTTTGTGATATGTTATTCTAAACATAGAAAAATGTTGGTACGTATATAAACATAAATGTACATCTTAAATAACTAAAGTATATGAAATTGCCCATGAGTATTCAATGACGAATACAAATATGGAAAGGAATTTAATTATGTTTCCAATAAACTCTATAATTATATGCTATTGTACTTGAATAAAAGAGTTAAATGACAATATATAAGTATGATCTTGTCATGCTATGAAAAGATCTTGATAGTATAATATATGAATACAGTTACAGTTATCTCATTGATTCCAAAATTCGTGAGGTACATAATTGGATTCTTGGTAAAACTGTGGTTAGTCTCATGCATAATTTGGGACTTTTCTTAATAAGAGTAAATAGGTCCGTATTTAAATTAAGGAATCCAATCATAATTTTAGTTTGGAGTGAGCATAAACTGATGTTACACTGTAAGAAAATTACAATTTAGCAACGGAAATTAGCAACGAAAAATATTAATTTTCCGTTGCTAATCAAAAATAGCAACGAAAATTTCAGTTGCTAATTCGGCAGTTGCTATTTTTAGCAATGGAAATTGAATTCTATTGCTAAATTTGCAACGAAAATTGAATTTCATTACTAAATTCAACAATGCAAGATTCAGTGGATTGGTCAATTTTAGCAACGAAATATAAATTTTCGTTGCTAAATTTAGCAACGGATATTGATTTTCGTTGCTAAAATTAGCAACGAAAATTTAAAGCAACAAAAATCTAGATTCCAACGAAAACCATTTTTCGTTACTAAATTCACCAATAAGTAAAAACATTAACGACAATATTTTCCGTCGCTAATCCATCACTAAAAATTATTCAAATTTTTTAATATCAAAAACCCATGATTGACAGGTAAGAAAGTTTAAGAGATTGCATTCCTGAAATAGTCATTAACTTCCAAAAGCATATGATTACAAGGCAATGCAATGTAAATCAAAAATTAGAGGTAATTTCTTATTTCAATCATCTAAAGTTGGAATAAATGTAAACTTCACATACAACTGAGTGAACTATACTAATTATGGTATCAAATCCACCAATGATTGATCCATGAATATATTGATGTAATCTATCAAATATAAATTTAAACACTATATTACATGCTATTAAACAAAATGTACTATGCTTAAAAGTTAAAACTAATGATCATATTCAAGTTACATATAAATCTCAAGACTTAGCAGATTCTCCAAATTCATTACCTCGAATAATTTTCATCTTTTTTCTTTAAACTGTCTTAATGTTGAAGCGCAAGCTATATTTCTCAGTTCCAAGAACATTAAGATATTACGAACATCAAACTTCTAGATATAAAAGAATTACAAGAGTGGCTACTGAATAATTATGTAATAAGAATAACAACAACAATTGCAATACATCTTTACATCATATGACCAAGAATTTGCCATTGTACAGCCAGCAGCTTCACTGCTTCCTTTCGATATGAAACCAGGAGCCTCATAGGCCTAGTTTCGGTATTATCATGTTCAGACTTATTACTCATAAGAAAGGCTCATGTAAATCTTGAAAAATCATCAACAGTCATCAGAACAAAATGAAAGTCAAAAACTAAATGCATAATAGGTCCCCAAATTTACACTATATAGATATAACTATATTTTCCTTGATGAATATAAGAGTATGTAAAACTATAATTGAAATATATAATGCTTGTGTGACATTATATATATATATATATATATATATAATGTTTCATAGGATAATTATATGTGTTGAATTTTTATTTTATTACCAATGATTCAAATAACTAAATTTAGTGGTTAATAATGATTAAAGAATTGAATTTTGAACAACAATTTAGAAAATGAATGTTAATGAATTTGACTTGAAAAAATATGTTATGAAATTAGTTCATACTCATGTCAATTCATTAGTAATATGTCTTAAACAAAATGAAGCAAACAGAGGTGTTATAAAAATAAATTAAAATATTTAATGTAAATTGAGTTGGAACTCAAATTCTTATATCGTAAATTGAAGTACTATATTAGCACTATCACCACCGATACTTTTAGACATAAATCATTTTCCATTTGCATATTTGTATTTAAAAAAAAAGTTGCACAATCACAAACAGCTAGTGCATATGGTCAATTTCCTAAAGTTAATAACAAGTGTAAATTAGATACCTTAACATGAGCAGATCTTCACTTCCAATATTCAACTAGGACATCAACATTCCTCATGATTGACACCTTCTTAATTGTTGATTCTTTTAGCTCCTTTAGTCCTTGCTTGCATAACAAGTTTGGATGAGACAGAAATTGCAAGCCCCATATTAGCTGATCAAACAATGGAGAGCATACAAAACCAAACATGCAGCAATCTGAACTTATATGAGCTATGTAAAATCATGATAAGTCACCAAGTTATGTATCAGTAAGGATACCATGCAATCACATAAAATTAAAATTAAAGTCATATGAAAATACTTTCTAATCTAAACAACTAAAGCCATAGAAATGTTCTGTACATAAAACAAATTCTTAGACATAATAAAATGTTCTGTACATAAAATAAATTAAAGTCATATGCAAATACTTTCTAATCTAAACAACTAAAGCCATAAAAAATTATTATTATTATTATTTTCATTTTATTTATGCCAATATTGGAATATGTATAAGAAACATAATCATTTCATGCATATGTGTTTAAATCAGGTCAGCTAATAGCAACTGCATTTTACTCACTTTAGGTAATTAAGGAGGCAAAATGTTAGTTGCTTCGCCTCTAGAGAATCCACTGCTTCGCCATCGGAGAGATGCCAAGTATTAAAATCTATTAAAATGCATTAATAGTCAGTATTTATAATAATTTCAAAATTCATATACCCACAACCCTGCGTATCAATCATACATTACTCGGTCTCATAATATAACATATGTCCAAGGCATGAAATTATAGTAACCGTTATAAATTGCTAAAATCCTGAATGTACATGAGATCAATGTGAAGAAACAAATTCAATATTTGATCCAGATAGTTTATCGTCACTACAAGAATTCAAGAATAAACTACTTCAAGCATTCATAGAGTAGAGGCCATGTAAAACAAAAATGTACAAGTAAATAATGCAGCACATGGTTTACAAATAGCAAATATCATATCTTAAAAAAAGTTAAAAAAGTATATCTTACTTACAAATATGTGATAGACCGATGAAGATCACCTTGAGATATAGAGCTTAAGGTTGAAAGAGCCTACAATTCAAAAATATATGTTTTGTAGTAGAATTCAAACCACGGATAAGCTGGTTGTAGAAATAAGACAATCCATAAGCCATTTGAATTCCATACCTCTACATCCAAATTTAGGCCTTCTTCTTTGCAAATGTGCAATATGCAACTGCCTATGATTTCTTCTGAAAGAGTATGATCCTACAGAAATAGATAATTAGTTTATGATGTCTCAAGAGTAGTGTTCGATCATTTAATCTACATTCCAAAATTTGATAATATGACTTGTAAACATTCTTGCAAATCAAATCAAAGAAATTTACCAAGAATATTATCGTTGAAAAATAGCATTCCTAAAAAGCTAATAATAAAAATTTAAAATGAAAGTTCGATGCTAATTGTTCTGTGCATGAGCTAGTCAAAATTTGTTCCTCAAATAACAACTTTTCTTTCACAAAACTCCTAGAATTTGTGTATTAAGTGGGGTTAACAAAGGAACAAATAAATCCAAGAATAAGGATCAGATAATGAAGCCAAGTCTAAGAAGCCTCCCCTTTCAGCATCAATCAAACTTAAATCTATTGCGTTAGTGTGTAGATGGTAAAAAATGTGATTAACTTCTACCGTCATAAATGCTTTCACAAAGCTACAAAAATAATGAGTTGGCATGAGAAAATAAAGAGGTCATGTCAACTTTAAACACTATTTGTAAAGAGATCCCCACGATTTTCATACGCAGTTGGTGGTAATCTCAGGCTCAGCGGACTTAGATTGACAACATTATTCTATTTCATTTCACATTACATAAAACAAGTGGATAAAAATCCTTATTTAATTCTGACTTGCACTCTTAAATGGATCAAATTATATATATTTATGAAATATGATTTAAATTATTTGAATTAATAAACAGGAATGGTATTCTCTACAAAAATGAGCATCAAAATTTTCACATAATACTGCTCTTCAAATCAGAATTGATACAAGAAATTTCTGCTAAAATTTCCTTAAGTGTTATATCCTGTGTAAGTATTGATGTATGAGAAAGCTCATTAATCTTAATAACCTTGAGGCTTTGATTCTTGTTATCGATGCAATATCAACCCTAACTTAGGACAGTAAAATGAAATAATCAAACTAAAATTCTACCATTTATTCCTTCTAATTAAAAGTAGTGAAGATTGCATTTTTGAACAATATAACAATATGCCTTAATTTGCTCATTTGCAAGTTATTTACTCTTTGTAACATACCAATACTCATCTACTAAGTGATAATTTCTGTATTTAATGCCAATCTATAAATAAACTTCATATATTTACCATAACTTTCTTATCCTAATCAACATTTCCTTAATTGTATAACATACCATAAATATGAAGTTATGATTATAGCCTTGATCCTTCCTGCTTTTGCTCAAGAGGATTCAGAAGTATATTTGAAACCTACGATAGTAGAGTATGCATAAAAAATAGCAAGTCGACATGTAAATAATTGGGAACTTGAGCATGCTTTTGAATCTTACACCAAGAACTTAGCAGGAGGTAGCAGTTCTATGACAGGCACAGTCGCAACAAACAGATGGTGAAATAGATTATTATGATGGGGGCATTATACTAATGTTGTCAATTCTGACATCACTCATATGAGATGTGATAAGATTAATTGTAACAATGCTGGATTGATCTTCCAACTATCATGGATACTAATTAATATTGTAACAGAACTTTATTAGACAATGAATTGAATATTGATAAAATCAATTGCATAAAGAAATGAATTGGAACTATTCTGCACATATTTATTTTCCTCAATTGTATAGAAATGGTTATCTTTGTTAATGATATTTAACTAATTATATTGTTTATGTTACTTATAATTAATAGTTGTTACAGGTGATCTTGGAGATAACTTGAAGGCAATCACAAGACATGAACATTCAAGAGTGGCTTTGAATATATTACCTATAATAGTAGGAGATTACCTAAGCTAAGATGTACAATCATTAAGATGATAAATGAAATTAAGAGATGCAGTGATCTCCATTTGAAGCATTGTAATTGACTTATCTAAAGAACTGGAAGACCAAATTTAGAAAGGTGAACAAAATTGTTAAAAGAGAAAGATAATAAAATCCAAAGCTGAATTAGAAAGGAGAAGATAAACAAAGTTGGATTCGAACTCACGGGATTGCTTCGTGGGTTTTCAAAACTTCGCTCATTACATCTTTATTGTGTGTATGCTTCTAAAACAACCCAATAGAAGAACAACAAAATCAAAATAGACGAACGAGAAGCAAAACGAATATAAGTGAATTTGTTAGAGAAAGGAACCTTCGAAACAAGGGGATCTTCAGAGATGACTTGCAATTCTCGTTCATCTCGAGGCTACGCTACAAGCTGAACTCTGGGTTCAGGTAGGTCCCATGCCCTATAAATACCTTCCAAAGTTCCCAATTAAGAAGCTAAATTTGGATACCAAAGAGGAAAGAAAATGCACAAAATCCACATTAAAGATTAAATAGAGAGAATAACTTGTTAAAGAAAATAATCCCAAGAGCAAAAAAGAAAAAGTAGATAAACGAAATCTATCTGATTGAGATTTTTGGATTGCTCCATCTCTTCATCACGAATAACAAACAAAAGAGACAATACGCAATTTCTTTGTTCGATGACAATGGAAAGAGAAGAACGAGTCCTTGAGGCAGCAAGAAATGGTTGATTTATCTGTGGTTTTAGTGAGTAAAATATTAAAACTTTGATCAAATTTACCTGCGTCGGGCAGTCAAAAGTTGGGTAAACTGAAGATGCCAATTTTGGGTCCTTTTGGTCAGAGAGTGGCTGTCACGTGGAAACCTCCAATGTCTCTCTCTCTCTCTTACTAATCGCCTAGCCAGTCATGCCATGGTTTCATTCTCCTCTCTTATTTAGGAACCATATACTTTCAAAATGAAAATCAAAACCACTGAGCAAATACAAATCTCATAGGCCTTCATTGATTGTTCAGCAACTTCTTTCCTCTCATTCCCAGACTTGAACTCTGCTAAATACCGATAATAATCCCCCTTCCTGCACCAATCAAAATAAAGGAAAACCACTAAAAGCTCATATTACAGCAAAACCAAATGAAAATCAATCAAAAACCACCAGAACTTCAGCCAAAATTAGCACCAACATCTTAAAATAAAACATAGTGATTATTGGTTAAGGAATGTGAACCTGAAGAAAGAATATTTCATAAATGTGAAGAAATATTTGTTCCGTTAATGGTGAGGTTGATGAGCGGCGCTGACTATGGGGGAGGGGGAAGAGTGGGCGAAGGAGGTGCAAAGAAAGAAAGAGGCAAATGTGTATGCCTAGGGTTTTTTCTATTTTATATTTCTAACAAACATGAAAAATACTAAAATGCCCCTCATTTACCAACGAAATTTAAATTTTTTTGCTATTTTAGCAACCGAAAATAAATTGGTTGCTATTTAGCAATGAATTCTATTTCAGTTGCTATTTTAGCAACCGAAAATAAATTTCGTTGCTATTTAGCAACTGAATTATCTTACGTTGTTATTTAGCAATCAAATTATTTTTCGTTGCTAAAATTGCAATGGAAATTAAATTTTGTTGCTAAATTAGCAACGGAAATCATTTTTCATTGCTATTTTCATTCAAATTTTTCCGCCATCTATTGGCGTCTTAATTAGCAATGGAATAGTGATTCCGTTGCTAATTTCCATTGCTAAATTTTGGCTCCAAATATTTCCTCCACTTTTAGGAACAAAAGATAACCAAATATTTTTCGTTGCTAAATCTACAAAGTTTAACCAATTTTAGCAACGAAAATTATTTTTCGTTGCTAAATAGCAACGAAATTGGTTTTTCGTTGGTAATTTAGCAACATAATCATTTTCGTTGCTATTTTTAGATTTTCTTGCAGTGTTATAATTTAGGTTTGGTTGGGTAATGAGTCGCCATGAATATGCATGTAAGAGTATATATGCATACACCCTTTGAAATATTGATTGGTAATAAATGTTTGGATTTTCAATTAGTAAATTTCTTTCTTTGATGTTACGTGCATCGAACCAAAGATTTAAGTCTTACCTATACACATTAATTGGACAACTAAAAGGATTGATGCATTTTGAACGAAGTAAAGAGCTAATTAGGTTACAGAACCAAGAATACATTTATATAAATTGTTAGATTTAAGGAAATCTTGATACATGAATTTGGCAGCCGATTAGAAATATGCTCTCATTTTAGGGTAATACATTAACTTAAATTATGCTGAACTAATGGGTGAAGGTTATGAACTAATCGTGGTTTACTTCATTAGAAATGAAATTGAAAAAATTGACTGTTTGTATAAATGATTATAATATACGTGTTAAATAAATGATACTTTACACATATGTATAAAGGTTTGGTGATTATTTAAATGTAGAGAGGATATGATTATGTATGTTTTGCAATGGTTGGAATACAAAAAAGACCTTATTTCCCTTAGTGTTCAGTGGGTAATTCCAATACTTTGGATAATATGGCTAGCCATAGGAATTTATTCCTCAGAATACCATGAGTTGATGAAATAGTTGTCATCAGAAATGACCATGTTATATGAGATAGGATATCCGGCTTATTATATGCATTAGTGCTGGGGTTTGGTACCTACCTAAAGGTACGATCCCTCCAGTACACCGTATTTATATCTCGTTTATCTAGTTCGTGGTTCTCCACTTGTGTCAACTAGGGGGTAAAAATTGTAATTTGACTTGTGAACATGGATAAAAGAGGTAATTATAACATTAAAGAAATCATAGCGGTCAACGACCAGTAAACAAAGTGGAAAAAATTGAGGTTAATTGTTATGCTCTGTAAACATGTCAATGTTTCCTTAACAGTCATGGGTAGTTGATTAAAATATTTCATAATAGGAATGGGGCAAAACATGTGCATTACATATCTGCATTTCATTACATATATGAAGCATCATTCACTCATAGCATAGCATCATATGACTTGTACTTGGCCCCGACTAAAAAAGTAAACTGACAGGATATATTTTGAGCATAGTAATGATATGATCATATGATTAGGTAATCTTTATTTGGAGATATAGTTATAAGAAAAGTGAATAAAGTTAAAGATAGAATCAAGAGAGTATTATAGTTATAAAGAAACGGAGATAGATTAACTTTAAGGATGATATAGTACAAAAATGTATATGGAGCAAGCAGAGAGTCGGTAGAAACAGTATAGAATGTATGATAAGTAAGATAGATATATGAGTACAGACAAAAGAATAGAAATGGTAGTGTTATATGAGCATAGGATACAGGTATAGTCTCTGATGTACATATATGAATTTCGAGGACGAAATTCTTTTAGAATGAGAGAATTGTTATACCCTTAATGGTACCCTAAGAGGGGTAGACAGAGGTTGATTATGTGATTAATTAAGGGAAATTACAAACTAGGGATTTAATTGAAAAGTTAAAGTAAAAGTTTAAAGGTAGAAATGTAATAAGTGAAAGGTTAAAGATTAAAATAAGAAACATAAATATAAAGAGAGACCAAAATGAACTTTTCTAAGATTTTTTATGATCAACCAATAGGAGTTAGACAAATTGAAGGCTAAAAAGAGAGAATAAAATTGGTTTTTCTTGTGTTGGCCAGCCATTCTTGGCCTAGGCTCCATTTCTTTTCTTTTCTTCTTTTCTTCGTTGTTTCTTCTCTTCTCTTCTCCTCAAGCCTATGATGTTTGTGCTTCAAGTGGGTAGAGATATGGATGGTAGAGAAAGAGAGATTATTTTTACAGCAACTCAAGGCTAGGAGCAAGAAGATATGAAGGGAAAAGAGAGAGAAAGACAAAGCTTGAAAAGTTAAAGCTTAAAAGGTATAAAAACTTCTCTTTTCTTGTGTGTGTGTTTGATGTTTATATTATGCAAACATAGTAATATGTGATGTTATAGTAAGTGAATATCATGAAACATTGAGGCTATACTTGACTAGAAACCGAAATGGGAAGTTTTGTTAAAGATAGGGGGAAAATTGTTTTAAGGTTCACTTGACCAACCATTAGTTATTTACTGATATCTTGAGTTCCTGTGACTCAAATTGATAAATTTCAGTTTTATATGAAAATAGACTCATATATCTTCACTTTATATGAAAAACACAAAGCTTGAAACAATTTGTAGGATAGAGAAAATTTGGCTTGAATCCGGGTTAGGACTGCTGCCCTATCATTGGGAGTAGTTGATGGTTTTATGGGATATCTTGAGATTTATCGGTCTGATTTGAGTTATTTTTGATGTTTTGTAAACTAGACACAAAGATCTAAAACTTAGTAGAGGAATTTTTCCATAAAAATGATATTTTATTGGTCAAAAAAGGCATAGAAGTCGAGACAGAAAATATGTCTCTAGGCGTTTTGGGCCTCACGGTTACTAGGTTTTTCATAGTAACCGTGAGGTACCCCAGTTTTCAGTCCAGACCCTAAAGATGACATGTCTCATGGTTACTAAGCTTTTCATAGTAACCATGACCCTTTTAAAAAGTATAGAATATGGTTATTACTCATTCGATAATGACCGTGAGGTAGTCTGGCATAGTCCAGACCTGAAAACCAACCTAGGTCACGGTTAACATGAATTTGGTAGTAATCGTGACCCCTATATCATGTCTTGGGCCACGGTTACCATGAATTGGTAGTAACCATGACCCTTCTTCATAAGTTAAAACTTGAAACTATAAGATGTATTATGAAACCTAAAGCTACTTTAACTCTTCTTAAGCCTTCTAAATTATATTGAACATATAGATATAATAATGTAAGACATTCACTATACTAATTGTATAAGAAATGCAAAGGCAATGTTTATGTTATAGTATACGATATTTGTATGTGTTTACTTGAATGTGAATTTATGAATACAGTACAATTATATGATAATGATTGTCGTAAATATGCATATTGTGATAGTTGGTATATTATATTATCTTGAATTATTCTACTCTATAGTGGAATGCATTAATATGAATTGATGACATATGTGATATGATTATTTGCCTACACATAGAACTTGGTTGTGGATAGATAGGCATGCCTATAGGGTTACAGTCGCAACTGCTATATGTTCGACCCCGTTTGGGTTCCCATGATTCGACCTCTTGTAGGTCCCCTTGATTCGGCCTCTTGTAGGTCCCCATGATTTGGCCCATTTGGGTCCACAGGATTGATACCTTTAAGTATCTTTTCGTACCTACGGGTACTATAGTACAGTATAGTAACACCTATTATTCACACCCACAGGACTTTAGAAGGCACTTCATAGTATGGAATGAATAGTATATGTATTATATTGATAAAGACTTTATTAGTCTATTATGTTCCATCCTTATACAGTAATGTTATAAGATTAAATATGCTATATGAGTTATATTGTAACTCTTGCATGTGGATTATAATATCTTGATATTACTACTATTTATTGTGTGCTTGGAAACAATCACTATGAGTGGTTGTTCATATATGTATTGTTCCCTACTATGCTTTATAGCTTAGCACGGGTGTTTATCCATGTAGGTTCAAGGTAAGTCATTGCTTCAGGGACAAGGCCAACACCAGCTAGGAAGAGAAGTTAGGATGTCTAAATTATATTGTTTTTCTCTTTTTAATTTGTGTAAATCTTATGAAAACAATGTAATGAACATGTTCTGTAAGTATTAACTCAAAATATGATTATGATGTAACAAAGTATATATTTATGTAACTTTTTCTAATGTATGAATTATAAAGTCAAAGTATAACCAATTGTATGATAGATGAATATCTTTTTAGTATTATATGTATTATTTATTAAAAATATTAAAATAAGTTACAGAAATTCAGATATCTAGTATGGTCCTTACAATTAACATGCCCATTCTCCTATTCCCTCATTGAGAATAACCCTTTGGTTTCTCTTATTAAGATTAAACTAGTTAAGAATGTGATCCATTTAACTTATTCAAGGATGAATAAAATTCAAGTTCAAAGCATTTGATGAGTTGCCATTACTTTAAACGTTGGACACATCTTAGTAAACAACCCTTTGCATACACTACTCGTAATAGTTTTTGCATATATGATTCTGCGTACACGCATGAATTCTACATATATGTTGCATATATGATTCCTCGAATATACTCACATAAGTAATTTCTTGCAAGGAAAGCATTAATTAACCCCACATGTCGAAGTCAATCATGGGATAACTTCAAGCAGTGGGCAATCAGACTGTGAAAAAGTCCCATGGGAGAAATCATGCAAGGTTAATATCTTAGGAAATGAGGTTACTACGCATGCCCATTCTAGAAGTGATAACAAGGTGACAACTATTTTGCTCAAAGACAAAAATCCTTAGGATGTGGAGTTTATGCAAACCCATAAAAAGAAAATCCTTCGTGGAGCTAAACCATTAACTTGCACTATTGTTGGGGGTAATCAAGTAAAACTCTTTGTCCTGAACATACACTTGAATAAGCAACACAATAAACAAGCAAAAAATTCAAATTCTTCAATTGTACAAAAATATAAATGTACAAAACTTCAAATTCATCAAGTGTACAAAAATTCAAAAGCTAAAATTCAAATGTGCAGGTTCCTTTAAATATCCCAAAAAATAAAAATGTATAAAGAATATGAATCCTGTAAATGCCCAAACACAATAAAATTTCAAGGCCTCAAAATGCTCCTAAGTTATCAAAATTCAAATTCAACAAAAAAAAGTAAAACAACAAACTCAGAAAAAAAAATAAACAAAATAAAAAAACAAAACAAAATAAAAAAATTCAAATAAAAAAGGAAAAAAAAAAACGGGAAAACTCAATTTTTGCAGGTAAAATGCAAAAAGACTCCTCAAGGGTAAGCCAATAAGCATTCACTTGTAGAATGCTCTTATAAGTAGGGGATGATTTTTGCTTGCCTCAAAATGCAAGATGATATTTTGCTTGTTCATGTTAGAATAACTAGGTAAAATTCCCCATGTGAATGATAAAATAACAAGCTAATCAAAGTGCTTTTTGTACAGGCTGCAAGTCTCTACCACGTACCCTTAAGTCCTTTTTCAAGACATTCTTAGTCTTTTGATGAACATGAAGTCCTCTTCCAAGGCATTGCCAGTCTCCTAACGAGCATAAAGACCTTTTTCCAAGGCATTTCTAGTCCCTTAAAAAGCATTATCAAGACCTTTTTCTAAGATATTCTCAGTCTCTCAATGAGCATCATCCAATCCATTTCCAAGACATTCCCAGTCTCTTAATGAACATGAAATCTTTTTCCAAGGTATTTCCCAATCTCTTAACAAACATCATTAAGACCTTTTTTCAAGGCATTCTAAGTCTCTTAATGAGCATCATTAAAACCTTTTTCCAAGGTATTCCGAGTCTCTTAACAAGCATTGTCAAAGACCTTTTTCCAAGGCATTCCAAGTCTCTTAAAAAACATCATCAAGACCTTCTTCAAGGCATTCTGAGTCCTTTCCTGAGCGCAACGTCCTTTTCATAAGGAATCTAAAGTGTCTTTAGAGCAAACCAACCAAAATTCAAAGTCTTTTCAGAGCAAACCATTCAAAATTCAAAGTCTCTTTGAAGAAAGCTCAAATAAACCAAAGTCCTCTTTGGGAGGCACCTTATACAGATAACCAATTAAGTCACAAATCTGGAGTAAGGATTGCGTGGCATGGATTTTATCGATAGGCTTATAAGGCTTACCTCATCACCAAACCTTTGCAGTCAAGGAGACAACCACTGCAGCTATGTGTTCCTAACTTTTTACTTTAAACTTTAGCTCACTTAGGCACCGGTACACTAAGTTTTCCAAAGTTAGACACTAGGTCTTAAGGTTGCTCTTAATTAGGGTTACCTAATGAGGAAATGATTCCTTATAAATAGACAAGGAGCGAAATTGACGAGCTTTCTCCCAAATTTTTTATTTTCAAAATACTTTTTGAGCTTCCCTGCGGGTTTCAAATGTTTAAAAAAATCCTTTTAAGATCTTTTCCCTTTTTTCTCTGCTAGTAAAGTCAAACTAGGTTTTGGGGACTTAAAAAAAATGAGTCACTCCTCGAAAACATGAATCACTCATGATAAGGAGCTTCAATTCAAAGTATTTTTATATATAAAAAATATATAAATTTTATACATAAATACTTATACTGGAAAGACATTCTAAAATAACATGTGATGTGACGCTGAATTCATGATCCAAATCGATTGTAAAATGCCATATAAGAAAAAGATTATAAAAAATCCACGATTTCTTTTATTTCATGTGGCGATTTGTCAAATAACTTGATTTATAGACAAATTTATAGATTCGAGATTTAGAAATTGGCCCTAATAATTAGTTTCCTATGTTTCAATCCTTCACCAAAAAAATATAGATAATTTTCAAATTAAAAATTTTATAATTTAAAGCATAATTTTTAATTATGTTTTAAATTTGGAGGATATACATGACAATAATAGATGAATATCATTAAAAGGAACATCTACATGAATTGCTGCTAATAGGAACTGTGAAGGATGAACATCTGACATAGAGAAATCGGATGTAGAATTAGTATCTTTAGCTATCAAATTATAAGCAACTATATTTGTCTATCGCTTTACAAAAACAACTTTCAACAAAGAAAACACATTTACTAAACATCTGCAATCTTTGAATAATTAAATCCACAATAGGTCTTGATAAATTTCTCGCCTTTATCCAACTAAGAACGAAAACACTCCAACAGACTTAGGCATACAACACGTTTGACATAAATAAAACATCCCATAGCAATATTTATAGACAATTTATTCCCATATCCACATTTTTAAGCAGCATGTGCTTTTACCTTGCAAGATATCATGTTCTACGAGAATAAAAAAGAGTAATAGAATTCAAAAATTTGAAATATGCAGAAAAACTAATCTGATCCCCCTCTCTGCCATCAGCTTTTTCTACACTGTGCACCGAAAATCCCCCTTCTCTAATCAGCCATAACACATTGGCTCTCTCCGCTTCAAGTTTATACTCAGTGGATCTCCTCACAGTCCCTAGGAGGATTTTCAGTCCAATCGTAAGATCCTCGCTATCATCGGCGTTTGCCAATGCCCTTCCTCGCCGGATCTTGATTCTATCGTCAATATTTCAAATATTTGAGAAGGAAAGAAAAAGAGGAAAAAGGACGAAGTACGTTTGAGGTAAATAGTTGAATCGTAAGATCCTCGCTGTCATCGGTATTTGCCACAGCCCTTCCTCGCCGAATCTCGATTCTATCATAGATATTTCATACCTTTTGAGAAGGGAAGAAGGGGAAAAAGGAGGAAGTAAGTTTGAATTAAATATAAGGTAAATATAGTATTTAAATAAAGGGTATTTTTAAAAGTGAAAAAAGATGGGATATTTTTAATTTTTGGTATTTTTATAAAACTCCCAATTTTATTCAACATAAACTGCCAGTTTGTTTGCAAGGCCCTGCTTGCGGGAAATATAGTGCATGTAGGGTAGTGCACACCATTTTTTCGTGGTTTGATTAAAGTACGATGTTATTTTATTTTTAGTTCAACGGTCCATGTATGATAATTACATCCCTCCTACAGATAATGAAAAAGAACAAATATTTTCACCCGAGGCTAATCACCTTGACCAAAAAGCAAATTAGCATCAGGAAAACGATAGACTATCAAACCATTTACATAAAATCCAGATTATACTACACATGTCAGGAAGCTCTATAGAACTAATAACAGTTAAAAAAAAACATTCCTGAATATTATTATTGTACCAGGGTTGTCAACAATTGCCTTGGTTCATAACAAACAGAAGCCGCAAGAGGAATGTAGATATCACAGAAATTTTACGACTATGCAGGATATATCATCTGTGCTCTTCCTATTAAGTGCCTCCTCAGTCAGGTGTTTTGCTGCAGATCGAGCATCTTTTGTATTCTTGATAGCATCTACTGCTTCCTGGTTTGACATCACCTGGTATCATATCAGAAAACAGATTCTCGGTTTCAGGAAAACAATACAATGCATTGATGGATAGAGCAAATATCCTTGTTAAATTATTAGCAAAAGTTGAAAAGAATGAAAAAGTTGCACACCTTCCATAATCCATCACTGGCCAGGATAATGCAATCCGTGTCATCATTGATCATTTCCTTTGCAATATGTGGTTCAGAGCTTAGATGTCTTTTCAAGCTCTTGTCACCAAATGCCCTTGCCACTGCCAATTGCCCATCAACACGCGAAACATCCCCTAAATTCATAGAGTACGTTTGTTAATGTTGTGAATAAGACAAATCAAAAGAAAATGAAAGCAACAAAATTAAAAAGAAAACTAGGAAACACTCTGAAGGTAGAATAGGTCACGTATCTCAGAGTTAATAGTCGGTGACTTCTTATGAACAGAATTGAGAAATAGAACAACAACATTTATGTTCCTAAACCTATCGACAAACACAGAAGGAAGTGTAAAAATCAAATCCTAGTTTATCACGTTGTAACATCTGGTTAATAGAGTCATCAGAAAGCAAACCATTCTGAAGAATTCCCACGTGTATCATGTGATGCTAACTTCTAAGATTAACAAGGTAAAGTAGAAACGACTGATTATGCACTCATTTCAAATTATATAATTTCATGATGAGATTGATAATAAGCTTATATAGAAGTTCTACCTGGAAAGTTTGTCACAAAACCACCTCTGTTCTCAATTTCCTCCCTTTCCACACTTGGCTCATGATCAACTGAGAGTTGTTTGGCCACACCATTCTTGCATATTACAGCCCGAGAATCACCAACATTCGCCACCACAAGCATCTGGCAATTGATTAATATTGCCGTGACAGCAGTTGAACCACCTTTACCCAAATCAGTTGCTTGCTCTAGAATATCAGTATCAGTTATTTTATAAGCTCTCCTCATGGCATTTTCTGGTTCTGTCCAAAAGTCTGGCTACTTGCAGGAAAAAAATAAAAAATAAAAAGAAAAGAAAAGAAAGATTGAAAAAGAAAAACAGTGTTTTATTCTCCTTAATTTGTGCCAACTGACAACTACATATTGAAATTAAAAGCTACACAATGAAAGTCTGTAATCATACTTTGGATCTACCTGTTTCTACAAAAATAATATATTAAATATCCTAGTGCTTGGGCTGTACAACACAAATGGTCAATGGATAATAGAATTCTTAATAAAGAGAAGCTCCAACATGGAAAGTCATTTTCCAGATTCTTATACACTCTAGAGGGAGGAAGGGAGGGAGAGAGGGAGGGGGGCAGGGTTGTGGAGCACCAAATAAGAGAACCGAGCAAGTAAACCAACCAAACTAAATTGTCACATGCTGTTGTCAATTGCAGATTAAACCAAATTAAAAAAAAAATTGATAACTCACTAAGTATACACATTCTCATGACCTCTTTTCTTGATGGAAAATTTCCTGCCCGTACCTCCTAAAAGATGATCAATCATTTATTTTGGAAACATATTTCTAGAATGAAATATGATTTTAGACTAAAAATCTAATTATACCATAAAATCTGCAGAAACCCTGTCTTACCTCTTTTAAGATATTTTCAAACAAATTCACCCTCAAATAATCAGGGATAACATGGCTCAGATGACCATCAAATATAGCAAATAAACCAAGCTCATTGTCATCAACCTCCTTAAATTGTGCAACAACATAATCTTCCATGGCACGGTGTGATTTTCCCTTCACTAAGTGATAGCCATGTGTAACATGCTTAGATACCTTACTCTTGCCCTTTCCCGAATCTACACAATCGGCAGATGATCCTAAACCAACTTTTTCCTGTGATATGCATATTCAAATCAGTAATTCACACACTTTATTGAAAAAATAACAACAACATTGCAGAAAGGATGATATAGTAAACATAATTAAGTATTTAACAACTAATAAGCAAATCAACAAGGCTATCTTTATTATAGCAGCTTAAGAAACTTAGTAATGGCATCATATATTTGTCTAAAACTCATAAGAAAATATGGCACTTTCACTGTGGTTTTAAGCCTCTATTGATCTCTTAAATTGTTCAGAAAACAAAAGTAATTTTAGAAAAACTCTTCTAAGCTACAAAATGACCGAAATCACTGAATTCTTAACAATAGTGAACTGAAAAACAAAATACGAGTGGCAGGACAAAAAAAGCTTCCAAATTTGTAGAAAAATCAATCACATAAAATTTCAGCTATATGATTCTTGGTATAACAATATCTTAGGCATGTAACTAGCAATGTTATGAATCTAGAAATCACCCAATTCAAGCCCATAGAAGCTCATGTCACTCCGCCTATTAAAAAAAAGCAACAAAATTCTCATTCTTAGGCATTAAAAAGCATAAACAAGGTTCATATTTATCAAGGATACAAGAAAACCAAGAATTAGATAAAAAAAAAAAAGGTAATTGCATGTAAAGAAAACATGTAAAATAAATCAATTAGGCATACCTTCATCTTGTGAATAATTTCCCTGCCAGTCATTGCCGCTAGGATAGAGATTCTTCAAAATTTGAAAGTAAAACAAAAATCGAATAGGAAAGCACAACGCAGATAGAGAGAGAGGGAGAAAACAAAAGAGAGATGAGAAAGACAGGTGTAAAAAGGACGAGAAGTGAATGAGAGAATTATCTATAACTACCGGTGCATTATTGGACTCATTATCTGATGTATTGTCGCGTTCCTCGCATTATACCATGACTCGTTCACTCCTTGTTCCTATTCAGTGTTCACGTTTATACCATATTATTCATTTTCTTCCTTGTTAAAGAGCCATTTGTTAATGGAAAATCGTCATCTGATCAAGTTTGGCGGTTCCAGTAGGGGTAGAAAGATAAATGAACATACGAAATATTATGTTTGACAAAAATTCTTATTATATCATTATTATAACTAGAAATGAGCCATTTTAAACAATTCTCAAGTTATATTGTAGTGGTCAATTCCATTTGTCCGATCGTTCAAAATTAATTAATTTATTTTTTATAATTTAAATATTATTGAATTTTTTTTTTTGTAAAAAAATTATTTTAATTAATTTTCAACGATAAATTTTATTGAAATATTGATATAGTATGACACGTCAGTAGACACATCACTTGAAGAGGTCACGTATATTCTGATTTATGACGTAATATGCTAATGTATTATGTGATGTGATCTCTTACACTAATGTGATTGTTAGCGTATTGTGCTACGTATATTCAGACATATGACTTAACATGTCACGTCAGTATTTTGATAAAAATCATTATCGAAAATCGGTAAAGATAATTTTTTCTGTAAAAATTTAATAAGTTTAGTAATATTTAAGTCACGAAAAATAAATCAGGTAATTTTGAACAATTAAACATAAATTCAGTAATTATAGATGAAATTAACTCTATATTGAGGCTATAAATTAATTTATTGTTTTTAACAAGGCCAATTACACCCGGTCATAATAGGAAGAAAAGCAAAACAAGATAAAAACTATTTGCTGGTTCAAAATTGAAAGCAGCTTTGGTTAAATTTTATGGTAATATTATCTGTAACGCAAAAATAACATTTTAGTTAATATATTTCAATGGATAACAATAAAATAATTCTAATATTATTTAGTAACATTAAAATAAAAAATGCTGAATAATTGCATTTTTTATTACTAATGTTGGGTTAGTTTCATCCATTGTCACTGAACTTGTAATCAAATTACATAATAATCATAAAAAAAAATTTATAAAAATTATTAAAATTTATAAATTTATACAATAAAGTCATTTTAACCGAATTCCGGCAAAAAAATTGTCGGAAAATTCACGTATCAGCACAGTATGATACGTGACATATTGAAGTGGCAAGTCCAGATGATGACACGTGGACTTTCCGACGACTGGCTCGTTGAAATCTAATCAAAATGATTTTATTGTATAAATTTATAAAGTTTAGTGATTTTATGAAAAAAAAATCTTTTATAATTATTATATAATTTGGTAACATGTTGTGTGACTATGAGTGAAACTAATCACTAATGTGGATAGAAATTACTGAATCAGTAAGTGGTCGATCAATCATATGTTAGGGCAAGGGCGTTGGACAATAGAATGGAGTCTAATTTGTCGAATATAAGGGAACAAAATAGTATTTGATTTTGACGAGTAAGTAATTCTATATGCGTTGGTGACTTAAAATATAATTATCCAGTATTTTTTTAGTTTATTGTTACAAAATAATATTTGAATTATTTGATTAATACCAATGGAAATATAGTAACCAGAATATTACTTATGCAAAAATTAAGTGAATACGAATGAAATTGTCCCTGAATTTTGGTACTAAACCCAATCATATAATATTGTTAAACAAATGATAATATTCAATTCATTTGTATTTAACATTCAGAGATAGCTTTCTTCAAAAAAAAAAAACATTCAGAGATAGCAACTGTAAATTTTGTAGGTGTAGTGAAAAAAAAACGATAAGTCTAAAAAAAATTAAATACTGAAAACACATTTATTTCTTCTTGGTGAGCTATTTTTTCTCCATTTCCTTCTTGATTAAACGGTTGAATTGTTAAATGTTAATTTACAAACTTATAATTTAAGGTTAATTTACTCATTTTTTTATTTAGTTTCGAAATTAAAAAAATAATTTAACGCCTAACTTTTAATTATATTTCAAATTAAAGACTTAATTAAAAAATTCTATAAAACTAATGGAATATTACAAATATTCCATGAATATCGTGAAATATTCTATTAATTTTGCACATATATTTTTAAAAGAAGTTACTAATTTGAGATAAAAATGAAGGTTGAGTGTAAATTGAAATTTTATTTTCCAGTTCGGAAATGAAATTAAAAATTTTAGATGTAAATTTGCAATTAATCATACAGTTTGATATAAATTTGATTCCTCTTGTTGGAATATTCACATTTCAATAAAAAAAATTATATTCTAATTCTTTATATAGTGACAAATAGAAATGCATATTCTTTTATAGAATTGGCAATAGTTAGGACACCCATGAAAAATATCATATTCAAAAATCAGTTGTGGTCGTCTCTTTTGCCCCCTCTAAAGGGAAAAAAGGCCAAGAAGCAAAAGAATAAAACGCTAAGGGTCCAAGGTGGGGTGTCTAAGGAAATCATTGCTAAGAAGGATAAGGATTCCAAAGGGACATGCCTTCATTGTGGCAAGGTAGTGTTGTGTTTTGGCGCATTAAAAATAAAAACTGCAATAGAAAACACAAAACCCACTAGCATCCCAAGCTATCCAATTGATTCAAAAGAGAAGAGATAAACAACTAACAACCTATTAAAGTGCAGAAATACAAATTATCCGGTGGTGCTTAATGGAAATGAATGCCCTCTACCTGTAAGGTCCGAACATGTATCCTAGGAGAATTTGAGAGATTAGCAAGGTTAGAATAGCAATGAGACATGAAATAGGACATAAAGGGTATTAATGTGGAAGGTAGGGGTAATTTGGTAATTTGACATATTGGCATGCATATGCATATTTAAGGGCAAAAAGTGAGGATTAAATTGAACTAATTGATAAATGAATGGAAAAGGTTTAAAAGTTAA
This sequence comes from Excoecaria agallocha, assembly GCA_037975025.1. Lineage (NCBI taxonomy): Eukaryota > Viridiplantae > Streptophyta > Magnoliopsida > Malpighiales > Euphorbiaceae > Excoecaria > Excoecaria agallocha. Next base: position 7,344,270 of record CM075823.1, on the reverse strand, counting down.
AGTTAAATGAGGGAGTAATGTGGGAATTCTCCTAAAGGCCACAAGTAGGCTAATAGGAGAATGCCACCTAGTGATTTTAGAAGGAAGAAAAAGTGGGATTTAGAGTGAGAGAGATTTACCCAACCACTTAGGGCCATTTTCCAGGAAACTTTCCATCTATTTTCTACCATTTCCTCTCCATTTTATGCCCTTTTCAAGATTGGTGAGTTTGAGTTTTCAAAAGAGAGAATTTAAAGGTTTGAGAATCACAAGATAAGTTCTTACTTTCTTCTTCTTTTCCTCCTTCTTGCTAATTTTCATAAGTCGATTTGAGTATGAATGATGGAGGTTTACAAGTATGAATTATGATTTGTAGAGGGAGAATCCAACAAGAAGAAGGGAAAGAAGCAATTAAGGATTGAAGAGAGGAGTTTGAAAACCTAGAGGTATGGGAACTTTTTCCTTACTATGTGTGTTACAAGTTAGGTTAGAAATTGTGTAGGAGTTACATAGACCTTATAAATAAGGAGAAAGCATGAATAGAGGTTTAGTATTTCAAATAAATGGAAATATTGCATGAAAGAGTAAGAATAGATAATGAACTTAGACCGGCTGGACAAGTTTGTGAATAACTGGGAAATTAGAAGTCTAAATGGAATAAAGCTTGGTAGAACAGAAACTAGACATGTGAAACTAAAATGATAAAAAGAATTCAGAGCTTGAATCCATTCCTAAGGGCGTTAAACTTTAAGAAGTGCAGATAGCATAATGATAAGTTATTTAAGAAGCAAATTGTATATATTGAGGAATGATCTTGATTTGTTATCTGTAATTGAGTTAATTTGTGAATTAATAAGAAATAGATGTGAGGAAAGTAAGTAATCAAATGCTTACATTGGTTAGTATGTTAAAGTGAAAAATGGTTAAGGATTGCATGTAGTGGTTTATGCAGAATCTGGAATTATAAAAAATCAACTTCGGTGGATTAACTTCCAATCCAATTGGGTGACATGCATTATAGATTGATGTGGGATAACCTACCCTGCTGGACTATTCTTTAACTCAACCAAGTGACTTGCATTTTGGATTGATTGGTGGCATCCAACCCGGCTATATTATATGCTGATCCAATCGGGTGTGAGGGATTCTTGATTGAAGTTGGTAATCCAATTGGCTAGATTGACATTTAATTTAGTCTGGTTCTTAGGTGGATGATCAACCCGAATGGATTGACAATCAATTTGATTGTGTTTATGGAAATTCCTTTCATAATAGGCCAATTAGTCCGACTAGACTGCCCTTGAATCTAGCCGGGTACCCTTCCTTTTTTCATAGTGCACGTGTATTATAAACAATATAAGGATGCCAAATCTTAAGTTAATTATTCCTAACACTTCTAATACTTTATAAATGATTAACAAATGACATAATATGCAATTCATATACATATGAATATGCATGTGAACTTATGATCGAAACTATGACTCCTAACTAGAATTCTACTTGAATATGATAAATGATAGGTACATGAATGCCTTGATGCTTTTGCTATATAAATATACATTATTGTCGTGTAATGTATGAAAATAAATATGTAACTCATTATCAACCATAAGTGTGTAGATGTGCATACTTATCCCTGTTTATTTATATATCATGGATATAATGAATAAAAGATACAAAAAGTAAAATGATGCCTGGATTTTAAACTTGGTAGTGGATAGATAGGCATACCTATAAGGGTAATTGCAACTGCTGTTGTCTTGGTCCCATTTGAGTCCATAGTTTGTCCCCATTTGGGACTATATTCTCGACCTCGTTTGGGTCCATAGATTTGATACCTTACGGTGTCCACAAAAAATTATACCTATGGGTATCCATATAACTGATACCTTTAGCTATCCATAGTACCTATTATCCACGTCCATAAAGCTTAGGTAGGCATTTACATGGAAATGTGATTAAAGGTGAAAATTTATATGACCGATTATATGATAACAACGAGAAAATATGATGGACATTTACATATGAGCACGTGTACTCACATATGTCTTTACATTGTCAAAGAGTGGGAGTATTTAACTTTATTATTCAAATTGAGATTTTTTATTATTCAACTTTATTATTATTTGAATTATCAAAAGTAAGTGGTTGCATGTTTATCTTACTTACTTGTTTTGGGTAACGACCATTTCGAGCAGTTGTTCTCATTTTATTGTTCTTTACTAATCTTTTTAGCTTAGCATGGATTTTTTATCCATATAGGTACTTCTAAACGAGGGTCATAGGGATAAGGCTTGGTAGAAGAAGGCCAACACAAGGCTTATAGAATCTTGATGTACATATGTAATTAATGTTTTGTAAATGGTTTAAATTTTGTAAAGAATATTGTAATATAAATGTATTGCTTAATGATAGTAACATGTGATGTTTTAACAACGAAACAGTATACATAAATTAATTTACTAATAATACATGATATATAATGGTATTTAATGATGCTATGTATATCGTTATGTATGAACATATTGAGTATGTATGGATAATTGTGGGGGCTTTAACATGCTTGGTAGGGCTTGAATTTGTTAGAGTGAGAGCGTTACACTAAAATATCCACACTCGAATGTGATGATCGATATTGCCAGAGGTGTTAGCTCCATTCTTTTGGTGGTTAAGGATGAAGTTTTTATTCTTTTTCTCAAAAGTGATAGAAATAAAATTTTCTCCTATTTGAAAAAAGACGGCTTACACTCAGTTTAATTTTTCTTAGGGTTTTTAAAACACACAACACATGCACATATATATATATATGTGTGTGTGTGTGTGTGTGTGTGTGCACGCGCTAACTAACCTTAATATGTAGAGAGATAGAAAATTTTAGGCACATATATATATTATTTCTTTTTCAAAAACAAGAAATATTTTATTTCTTATTCAAATAATAAGAATAATATTTTTGTCTTTAAAATTTATATCAAATTTTAGTTATGATATGTTAAAATTTGAAATGCCCAAATAAATCCTAGTCTGTTCATCACATTCTATGTTTGTGATCCAATAGGTTCATATTATATTGGTAATGGGCCCAATCCCATCATATGTCCATAAGTTATAAGCGGCCTTTAGCAAGCCATGATGACTACCCATATAATATGAAAATCAATAATTTGATTTTAACCTAACCAATAGAATAAGTTATAATCCTTTTGTCACCTGATATCTTGTTTGAACATAAATTATGGCCTATTTCGAACTTAAATTTTGTAAACATATAATTTCTTGATCACGAAGTATAATGATAATATCAAATGATATTGATCACTTCATCAATTCATTTGAGCATGTCTATGAATTTCTCAATTTTACTTATCGAGAGGCCTAATAGATATCTCTCTTATAAGAGAGGGATAAATTCTATCTTGATTATGCATTATTCTTTACATGATTCTCATCATATCCAATCATAAACCTTATGATTATCCGATTAAAGATAATATTTGATTATATCAAAACACAATGTTCCTCATGTAGGAAACTATGATAATCTCAAGTCTAAAGATTCGATAACATAACTATTATGACATCACTCATGACACTAGCCCATGTAATGATCTCATAGCAGGTCTATCTAGTACCTTATTCTCTAACAAATACCTATATATTTGATTTATATTACCATATATAATCATTCTATGATTATCAATTAAACCCTTACTACTCTTAATTTATTATTATTCCTTTAATGATAAATGATTAGGGATAGTTAAAATAACATAAGATTGTTATTCTCAAACATTATGATAATATAATATGCCAATAATATATTAATGTGAAGAAAACCCATCTTATAGAATGAACTATGAGATTAGATAAAGGTCCAAATGTTTGGCTTAGGCCATTACCACTAACAGGTAGGCAACTAGAAATGGAACTATAAGGTCTACTTAGATTCTTTAAAGGAGAAAAAGAAGGCTAACTCTTCTAATCTAGGTATTTATGTCATAAAAATAAGTACATAATCTGTTTCTTCTAGACAATCTTAGGTATTAGATATCGATTGTGGATTTCACTTGTATAATGATCTTTAGGGCCTTAAGAGTAGTAAAAGGGTCGGCAAAGGGGAGATGGATTTACAATCAACAATTGGTCAAAAGGTTATTGCATAAGTAGTTGAGATATATTAGTTATCCTTATTGAGTGGGCTGATTTTGGAGTTGGATAGTTATTATTATGTTTCAGCTTTAGTTAGGAACACTATTTCTATATCATATCTTTTTATAACATGATCTTGATATTCCTTTTGATAAGAACAAAGTTTGTTCAATTTTTAAAATAATTTATTCTATTATTTAAGGTCAATTCAAAATGGAAATTTCATTCTTGATCTTGTAAAATAGATACAAAACATAAATATCAAAAGAGTTAAAAAACATAAACATGTCTTTCTTATGGCATTATCATTTAGGTCACATAAATAAGAATTGCATGACTAAGTTACATAAATGGGAATCACATGACTAAGTTACATAAATGAGAATCACATGACTAAGTTACATAAATATGGTGACTTAGGTTCATTTGACTATGAGTCACTTGAAACATGTAAATCCTATTTATTAAGCAAATGATTAAAGTGTCCTTTAGTGGTAAAGGAACAAGAGCTAATGAAACATTAGAACTTATACATTAAGATATTTGAGGTCTAATGTCCATTTATGCTAGAAAAGGTTATCAATAATTTATAACCTTTATAGATGACTTGTAATACCCCAACTATTACCCTAGTAGGAATATGACATGTTGATTTATACCTATAAAAGGAATGATAATGGTTACATATGTTGGTGACTAGTTTGGGATATAATTGGTATCAATGAAATTGTTGAAGGGCGATTTTATAATTTATTACATGTATGTTATGGAAATACAAGAAAAATCATAGACTTAAATGTTACATGAGTTAATATTCCATGCAATTAAGTGATTAAAGGAATATTAGAGGCCAATTTGTAATAAATAGATAAAGATCAAAAAGTATTACCAATGGGGAGTTAACATTAGTTCTTCTAGAAGCTTAAAAGATAAGTGTGAGTTAAAAAGGAGGAATAAAAGGCCGGCCAATTCACTTAAAAAAACAACTCAAATTTTTTCTTAGTTTTCTCTTTATCCCTCACTTACCAAATGGTCTTCTAAAGAATGAATGAGGAACTAGCAATATTTGGCACAATTAAAATAAACAAGGTAGGTTAATTTATGCTTTTGAATCTAGAGCTTCTTTTTGAATACATATTTCCTAAGTATATTTGAAATTAAATTTGCTAATGTTCTAGTTAAAGGGAAGGCCAAGGAGAAAGGAAAAGAGAAGAAAGATGATGGAAGGAAAGGTTGTGCACGTATGTGAGGTAACGAAGCAATTGAGTTTCTTATACTTGTTTGCTTGATAAATTTGTTGGGGAATTTTGTTTTGATCATATAAATGCTATGAGGATGTAAGTTAGATGCCTAAATATGCCTAAAGGAGGAGTTAATAGAGAAAAACACTAGTTTGTTAAATTTTAAAGCAGGATACATAGGACCTATAGAGAAAGTTTAAGGTCTATCTTGAGTTGTAGGTCTCCATATTGAATGAGACAAATGGGATATCAAACTAGAAACATAGACCCTATAATTTTTATGAAAACACTAAAACCTAATTCTTGCTCTAGGTATTTTGATTCTTTACTTAAATTAAGACTAGGTCTGTTGCCCTAGTGTTTCGAGCAACTCCTGGTAGTTTGGGGATAACTCTTGATATAGAGGCCCAAGTGATTTGATTTTTGTTGTTCTAAAAACTATAAGGGAGTTTTGCTTAAAAATGTTATTTAGTAGGTCAAAATATAGGTATAAAATGAATCAAAATGCTAGTTTTTTGGAAACCTATTTTCGAGCATCAACCTGATTGGATTGGGAAGTAAAACACTTTTGGACTGAATGTTGGTAAGTCACCCGAATGGATTGACTACCAATCTAGTTGGGTAGTTACCTTTTAGATTGAAATATGAGTTCTAACCCAACTGGATTGAAATTTAATCTAGACGGTTCACCTGGATTATAAGTCACCCAACTGGATTGCACTCAATCCAGCTAGGTTGATTAATAAGATTAAATACATAACTTTACCTATTTTTTACACCGAAAGATATTCATACCAAACCTTAGCAAAACTTACACGAATATTTTCTAAACATTATAGGCACACCTTTAAGGCCATAACATGACCTTAATACATGAATTACTTGGTTTTAGTTTGAATTAAAAGTGAAGAATAACATAGTGAAGGATATCATGTAATGTTTAAGCCTAAATACCTACTCCATGTACTTAGTACAAGGTAATTAGGTTATAAAGGTATATGATATTTGTTAATTATATTACATTATTAGTGTGTTTTTAGGTGTTTAGATTCATGTTTTAGTGTTAATTAAGTTATTTGTGTGTTTAATTTTATAAGTCTCTAATTATGTTGACTTAATTGCATTTTTGGTGTTTATAGGTACTTAATTGAAGAAAAAAGAAAGTTCCATGGTTAAAAGAGGAAATTGGCTTAATTTAAAAAGTTTGAAGAAGGAAGCACATTAGAGTCTAGTACCTTATCCCTCGGTGGAGGGGAATTCTCCCTCTACCAAGGAAGATATAAAGCCAACGCAACAGACTAGTCTCCCTCATGGATGGGATTTTCCCTCTATAGAGGAGCAATGTTCCTAGGTGTAGGGGATTTTCCCTTTATAGAGGATAGTTATTTTTAAACACAATGAAATTCTACTTTGCTCTAGAATAGGAAGTTAAAAGGCATTTAATATCTTCACTCCAAGGTATGAAAGGAATAAAAACACCAAAATTCAAGAGGGTAGTTTTTGGGAGATGAGTTTACTTAGGTTTTTAGCCCTAGTTTTCTTTAGTTAATTGTACATTGGTTTCTAGACCTAGTTTTTCTTTTCTTCTTAGTTTTCAATTCTCCAAAGTTTGAAGCTGCAAATTTGGCATTCTGAGAAGAGATTAAGAGGAAGTTTGAAGCTTTATGAGTAATGTATCTTTTTACCTTAGTTTTTAATTATTTTTATTATGAATGGTGATTAGTTTTCTTAATTTTGCTAAGGAAACTTGAATCCTCACACTTTTATTTTAATGACTTTAATTTGAGCTTAATTTTATTGCAAGTTTGTTATTTCTTAATTCTTGGGTTGAATCTTATCTTTGATTATGGTTGGATTGATGCTTGACATATCGAATAGATGGTTAACTGTTAATTTAATCTTTGATCAATGATTTGCATGTTCTTAGCTTATTTCACTCATGTCGATGTATTGTTATATTTTGAGAAATGAGGCAATGATTTGTTGTTCATAAGTTGAATTAAATTTAAGAATTTGAATTGAGAATTGGCGAGAGTTAGATCTCTCGAAAGAGGATCCAACAAAGGTTTCGTAGTTAAAATTGGATTTGTATGCTAGGTATTGAATTTGTCTTAATAAGAGGATTTAATACTCTAGAATGATATTTTAAATAAGATATCTATTTTTATTTAACTAATTTTCCATAACAATTTTTTTTTGCTTTTGATTGGAGTCATTGCAATAAAAGTTGAGGAGGATATTTTCTTTAGCAGAAGTGTTTTAGTTATAGATGTTATTCATTATTTAAGTGTTTCTCTATAGCAGTTTAGTCTTATTTTTTTATTTATTTAATTTTTAATTTACCTTAGAACTCCTTTTAATTTAAAAACATGGGAAATAATCTCATATTAATTCAACTCAATTATAGATATTTTGCTTAGCAATCCATATTTCCTTAGGTTTGATATTCTTGGGGTCTTAATTATATTTTTCTATATTACTAGCCGATCTAGTATACTTGCTAGATATCGATCAAGTTTTTAGTGCCGTTGCTGGCGATTGGCGTTTATTATAGATTTTAAAGTAAATTTTGTGTGTTTTTCTTCTCGTCTTTCTACTTTTATCCTTTTATTGATTTATTTCTTTTATTCTTTGCAGGTATCAATATTTTTATGGTAAAAGATGACCTAATATTACCTCACTACAAAAAAGATACAGAATAGCGATGAAAATTCGAGACAACAATAAAATTCATTGCTAAATGCGCCATATAGTGACAACATTATGATAAAAATGAATTTCATCGCAAGTATTGAATGAGTTGGTGGGAAAATAAATATTATGAAAAATTCTCAAGAACAAATTGCTATTGTTGCTAATATTAGGCACTAAAATTTTGGCACAAATCATTGTGAGGACAAAAGAAAAATTAGCGAGATCATTGTTGTCACGATTTAGCGAGAACATTGTTGTAGCTAAATTTGGAACAACAATGTAGTCACTAATTCAGTAAAATATATTATTCTATTTATATAGCTCTATTGGTGAGAACAATATTATCACTAATTAGCGAGAATATTGTTGTAGCTAAATTGGCGAGAACATAGTTGTCGCTAATTAGCGAGAATAGAGTTGTAGATAATTGGAAACAACAATGTGGTCTCTAATTTACTCCAATTTAGTAAAATATTCATATGTTTGAATAGTAGCCCATTATATTGGCGAGAATACTGTTGTTTCTAATTAGCAAAAATAATGTTGTAGCTAATTGGTGATAATGATGTTGCCGCAAATTGAGCAAAATATACTATTTCATTCATATATCTCAATTGGTGATAACATTGTTGTAACTAAATTAACGAGAATAGTATTTTAGCTAATTGGCAATAATAATGTTATCGTAAATTTAGTAAAATATTCATATGTCTAGACATTAGCTCCATTTATATTGTCGAGAACATTATTATTGCTAATTAGCGAGAACAATATTGTAGCTAATTGTAGACAACAATGTTGTTGCGAATTAGCGAGAATAGCATTGTAGCTAATTGTTGACAACAATTTTGTCACTAATTTAGTAAAATATACTATTCCATTTATATAGCTCGATTGGCGACAATATTGTTGTAGCTAAACTGACGAGAGCATTGTTGTAACTAATTAGCAAGAACAATGTTGTAGCTAATTGGCGATAATGATGTTGTTGCTAATTTAGCCAAATATACTATTCTACACACAGAGCTCTATTGACGACAACATTGTTGTAGCTAAATTTACAAGAACACTATTGTCGTTAATTAGATAGAACAATATGTAGCTAATTGGCGACAATAATGTTATCGCTAATTTTTCATACATCCAAATAGTAGCTCTATTTATATTGGCTAGGATATTTTTGTTGCTAATTAGCGTGAACAACATTGTAACTAATTGGCGACAACAATGTTGTCGTTAATTTAACAAAATGTATTATTTCATTCATATAGCTTTATTGGCGACAACATTGTTATAGCTAAATTGGATTATGTTAATTTTTTATATTATATTATAAACATATAAATTATAAATTATTCATATTTATAAATTTTTAAATATAAAGAATTAATTTTATTTTGATTAAAAATAAATGAAATTTTGTTTTAAATATAGAGTATTAAAAATTTTAATTAATAGTAAAATAGAAGACATGTATAATAAATAAAAAATGAAGTTTGAAGTGAAAGTAGATGACTAATAAGACAAATATTAACACATCAAAGAGTCAAAATGCCATAAATAATAATACAGTTTATTAAAAATGATATAGTAAAATAGAAAATCAGCCAAAGGAGTCGGACATAAAAAGGTGAAATAAATATGGCATGAGATACACCGGTACCACACCGTTTATGACAAGTAAGGTAAAAATGTTGTGTTTTGTTTTGTTCCCTGAAATTTCATTGATCTTTCACTCCACTCCAGACCACTCAATCCCTCCGATCGTCAAAGCTCTCGGTAAATTGTATATTTGCAACTTCAATTGGCGAAAGGTTCTGAATCTTCTTCTTCTTCTTCTTCTACGATTTTTTAATTTCATTTCTTCATTTCATGGTACTGATATATTTTGTTTACTGAGTCCACATTTTTCTTTCTTTTTAGCCATACAAGACATTAGCCTCGATTTTCTTGTTATGTTTTAAGCTTTGCTCTCTTAAATAGGTACCACTTCTATTCTGAATTTGCATTTCTTTCTAGCTTACCTTCTTTTTCTGTTATGTAGTTCTATACTGTAGTTTTATTTTAAAAAATGATAGCTCATCTAGAGCAATTACTTGTATTGCTGCTTATACCTATATTTAAGATATGTTTCACATGTTTTTTGTCTGGCATCTTTTAAAATTTGCATTTCTCGACTTAGATGGCTTTTTTTTTGAACAAATGGTTTTGGTTTAAAATTTTGAATATATATTATTTTAAAATATTTAGAAGCAAGTTATTTGTTGCTTTATAGATATATTTGGTACAAATTCGAATTAATCAAATTAATAAATGATAAATACTTAAAAAAATATAAAAGTAATTAAGTATAGATAAGAAATTTCTAAATTTTAAAAATTCCATCAACATTTTTGTTAGGATTTGTTTTGGAAATTTTAGTTATTTATCGACAATTTATTTTGGAACAAGTTAGTGGTTGTTTGGAATGAAAAAAACATTAAAAATTGAGGAATGTAATGTGGATTTACACATCTATTGACATCTCATACTGGTCGGATACTCTTTTACCCATTTTATAATTATAAGTATATATTCGGATAATTTGTATATCATTTGTTAATGCAATTAACTTTTTTGGATATACAATTAATTTAGATATACACTTTCAAATAACTTTTTTCAATAATATATATATATTATTATATTAAATATTGAGTAATCTATAAATATAAATTTGTCATTTGAAGTTTATTGTTTAAATGATTAAATCTCCATATTAATTTAATAAATTAAAAAATTAATTTCAATTTAACGAGGGATTAACATGTTTGAATATTAGCTAAAGCTACAATTTAGCTATAACATAACTCTAGCTAAATGGCGACAATTGAACCATTATTGCAAAATTTAGCGAGAACATTATCGTAGCAATATGGTAACGATTGAATTGTCGTCATAAAAATTAACATGAACAATGTTGTAGCAGTATTGCGACAAAAATACTAGCATCGTAAAATTTAGTGTGAACAATATCGTAGCAATATTGCAACAAAAATTCTATCATCATAAAATTTAGCATGAACAATATTGTAGCAATATTGTGACAAAAATCTTGTCGTCACAAAATTTAGGATAAACATTGTTGTAGTGATTTGGCGATGAATATATTGTCATTGCAAAATTTAGCTAGAACATTGTCGTAGCATAATGGTGACAAATATTTTGTGACAGCGCTTAGTTCTTGCTAAAATTTGATGACGGCTTGTTGTTGTAGCTAAACTCTGCTATGACTTCTGTTTCAAAATGATGGTCATCGCTAAGTTGTCGCTAAACTAATTTAATGACGAAAAAACATCATTTGCATTTTTTTAGTAGTGCCTATTGACCTTAAAATTAAGAGGACAATATAATTTAAAAGCAAAGATGTGTGGATATGTACATCCTTATATTACATGTTATATGCTCATGCTACCATATGTGGGTTATTACAGTTATATGAGCATTTCATTTAAAACATAAGTCATAATAAATATGAATAGGGAAACTTATGTGCCAATGTCATAGTTTATGTAACTTTTATAGTTATAAGTTGATTTCATGCTTTTACACGAATGTAATTAGATTATGTAGCCCAACCAAAGTAAATATGCATAATTTGTTTATGGGTTGGAAGTGAAATAAGTGTGGCAAAACTTACATGCATAACTAGATAGATAGAGTATAAGAGTGTAAGTAGATGTGTTTATATATATGTGTGTGTACATATAAGAACATGTGATCATGTTAATCTAACATTAATTCAAAAAAATGACTTATTGTTTGCTTATGAGCCTTGGTTATGGATATATATAAATAGACAAGTCTATTAGGTACAAACACAGTTGCTAAATTTTTTACCCCATTTGGATCCACAATGTTGATACCTACTAGAATCCATAGTTTTAATACCTTTGGGTATCCAAAGCGCTGATACCTATGGGCATCTATAGTGTTGATACCTACAAGTATCCACACTAGTGGTACCTTTAAGTATCCATAGTATTGATATCTTCAGCTATTCATAGTTGTAGTACCTATTATCCACACCCATGGTACATAAGCAAACGACTACAGAAAATGATAAATAGTATTTTTGGTTATACATCTAAGTAATAATTATATAAACATGGATGTGTTTATATATATGCAATTATCATGAATTATTATTGACATGATTGCCTAGATGTTAGGGCAAATATATAATATAGTTGTTGTATTACTATGTATGTGTATTGAATGAGTGGTGATGAGTATGGTTACTTGTTATATGACAATTAAAGCTAGGTATTAGTAAATGTTTAAAAACTACATGGTTCTGATTCTCAATTTCGAGATACGTAGGAAGCTTGGGATACTATTTTTTAAGTGTGAAACAAATACTAGATGTTTTGTTAAATATTTCAGAGTTAGTGGCAACTCCAGAGAAACAAACTAACATGGAAAATTAGAGTTCTTGAGTTTGTTTGCCTTGCATAGAAAGGATTATATGTCTAGTTGAGGTATAAGAGCTTACAATAATAGTTGATATGTGTGTGAATGTAAAGGTATCTATAGTTTTATAGAGGATAGTAAATGCAAGTGTCAAATAATTGATAGATGATAAGTAATAGTACTATAAGGTTATTAATATTCTAAAGAAAGAGAACCAATTTGAAGTACTTCAATGTCTTCAAGTCCCATCTTGAATTGACCTTATAATAAATAGTAATTGAAGGTAAATAATTAAAACTAATGATAACCTTTTGATAGATTGTAATAATAAGTACCAGAATGTATAAGTTATGTAAGAGAAGGGAAATTTTAGTGGTTGAGTAATGCATTAGTAGCTTTACATAACAATAGTGTGATGGTTTAGGTATTGTGATTATTCAGTTGTCTTAGGTAAAATTGTTATTAATTATGGCTTAACATTTAATTTATTTATTGTATAGGTACTAAGGATTTAAAGATGTTTTGAAGGCTAAGATATTGGCATCCACGAGGAGTTCCCAGAAGATTTCCAAGATATTGGCATCCAAGAGGAGTTCCCGAAAGATGCAATGTAGACATAGAAAATATTGTATATTGTGTAATCCCTTAAAATGTATATTTTGTATATTTGTAATCCCTTAAAATGTATATTTTGTATATTTGTAATCCCTTAAAATGTATATTAAACTAAGTATTTTGAGACTTTTCAATGTAAATTAAATTTATATTTATTGTAAAGATATAATTTTAATGCAATGTAGTTTCCAACATAAGTTATTTGACTAAATTACTTATTCTAGTTTTGATTAAGTTTAATATGATATATGATACCCATGAATACTCCTAAGGGGTATTAGAGTGTTACAATTTAGTGGTATCAAAGAAAATGTTTAGGCAATTTTGGATAATATAGTATTGTTATGAGTGTATATATGAAATAAGAAGTTAAAGTGTATGTAGAATGTAAGCAGTTCTAAAGTATTTGAGTATGGACAAAAAGGAATAACAAAAAATCTATAAAAATTAGATTATTGGGTGAAGTGAAAGCATACAAAATGAATAGATAAGTAGTCAAAGTAAGAAGGATTGGACTACCTTGAGGTATAATATATGAAATCTTAATTGGACCTTGGATCGAATAGAGTTTTTTAAGGAAATTAAAAGAGGAAATAAGTACATGATGAATAGAAAAGTACGATGCATTATAGTAAAGAGCATACAAAGAAAACTTATTGTAACAAAAAGTTTGGAAATGTGTTATAAAGAGATTAAGATAGGATGGGAATGCCAGTGATGTAGGAAATAATGCATACAAATGAGAATAAAGTATTTGGAACTTATATATTATATAATTGAAAAGCATAAAAGTAGAGAAATGAGAATCAGTATAATATATAATATATAGAAACTGAATGTTTTTTGAATTTCGAGGACATAATTCTTTTAAAGGGGAAAGAAATGTAATACCCAACCTATTAGCCTAGTAAGAATATGATATGTTTATGGATACTTATAAGGGAATTATAATAGTTATATAAGTTAGTGACCAGTCTGCCACTTAATCGGTATAAATGAAATTATAGGATGGTAATTTTGTAATTTATCATAAGTATGTTATGTACGTGAAATACAAGAAAAATTATGGACTTAAGTATTATGTGAGTTAAGATTCCATGCAATTAAGTTATTAAAGAAAGATTAGACGCCAATTTGTAAATAGATAAAGATAAAAAAAGTGTAACTAGTGGGGAGTTGACATTAGTTCTTCTAGAAGTTGCTGCAATGTATTTTGTTAATTCCCTAATCTTTAGGACTTAAATAGGTTGAGTGAGGTGTCGAACTCTAGGAATCAATTTTAGGTATAAAAGTTATCTTATATTAACCGGTTGGATACTAAGATGGATAGGCAATGATAACAAAATGGAATTGGTTATATTAATTTCTTACTAAAATAAACTAATTATCTAATCTAAAATATAAAATACAACTTACAATCAATAAATAATGATGTTAGAATTACAAAGCATCAATTGATCATGTAAGAATGAAAATAAACATATAAGCATACAATGGATAGAGAATAAAGCCTATTATCCCTACATGCAACTCTCACTGTCAAATAAGGGCATTCCCATTTAGAGTCCATGAGCACTCTCATGTCATCATGGAGATAGATGAAAATAATGAAGTTCTATGCCTATTCTTAAGCCCCTCAAAGCGAAATTCTTATCTCCTAAGTGATTTCTAACTTCAAGTAAGATTAATTACCTTTCCACCAAAATGTCCAAATTCTCATTGTGAACAAGTTGATTAACATATTATATATAGTGGTCAAGCATACATAATAAATTAAGAACCTAATTACACTTAATTCATTTATACTTAAAATAAAATAATGGATATTAATAAATATCAATTCATACTTCAAATTCTAGAAAAATAAAGTTAACCTAACTACATGTAAGGCCCCTAACATGACCCTAATTTAATTTGCATATTTTTTAATGGAATTTTTATTTGATTAAGATTTAATTATATGGGAATTTCGTATAAGCATGAGTTAAGGGGGGTAAATTATCATGTTGATATGTTAATTGCATAAAAATAAAATTCAATAGTATGGTTTAATATTAATTGAGGGTGTAATTGAAGTAAAAAGAATTGTTTTGGGGTAAATTTATAATTTCAGAAATTTAGGGGTCAAATGTGGATAAAAGCATAAATTAAGGGGTTAATTTAAAAGAAAGATTTAATGGATAGGACAATGTATGAAAAAGAAGAAAGGTAGGGGTCAATTAGTAACATGCAAAAAGGTGTAAGGTTTTTATGTGACATGCAATTTTTAGGGGGACCAAACGAGAACTTTGTCACCCCTTTATAAATGCTTATCTCTTGCATGTCAGAGAGAGAAATGCAATTGTTGGTTGGACATGTGAGTGGGACAGTATAGGGAGGAGGATTTTCAGATTTTGCTTATTCTCTCATCTCTCATTTCTCTCTTTTCAATCCTTGCATGTATGAGATTTAATCAAGGTTGGGTCATCAAAATTAAGGTAATTGGTTTAGTAAATGTCATCTTCTTGTTCTCCTTCTTTTACATTCAGTTGGGATAGTTGTTGTTGAGTGATGAAAGTTTAAATTGATAATAATGATGCTTGTGAGAGAGAAGAGGAAAGTAGAAGGAGAAAAGGGAATTTTAGTGGTAAAGAACTAGGCCAAGGAGAGATAATCAGCCAAGGTATGGGAATTTTAGTGTAATTTGAGTTAGAGACCTTAAAATGAATCAATTAAAAATTCTATAGTTAAATAAGACATAAATCTATAGAATTGTAGAAGGGACCAGGCCTTGATTCTGCCTCTAACCATTTTCTATGATTTAATGAAAAATCACGTGAATTGCAAAAATAAGCTCTAGAATAAATTTGTGATTAAATGGTGATAACTTTGCGTACAATGATCAGAATTATGTAAAGTTAATTTCTATGAAAAATAGACTCCTAAGGGCACATTTGATATGAAGGAAGTGTGACATAAAAATTTATGTAAGTATGTCAAATATTGACTTGAAAATTCATAGGGACTGAATGTACTGTTAGGGAACAGACCTTAGTAATTTAGGCATAACTTTTGGTGGAGATGTTAAAATGCTACAAAGTAAAATTCTGGTTAAACTAGAGGCATGAAAGTATAACTTTGATGAAGAAATGTTGGTCTAAATCTCTCTAAATTAGATTTATACATGATTGTCATATGCAAAATTTATGTATACGTATGTAATCCTATGATGAGAAAGTGCATATTTTGACATGTACCTATGTTATGAAATAGGGAATATAATAGTATGACCATGTCATATGTATATACCCATATGGAAACATGTTGATATATGTATAGCATATGATTTGAATAATGATAAAGGTATACATATTGATAAACATGATTATAAGAATAAGCCTACTATATGCGAATATATCTACAGGTATGTACATTTATGATTATGTATATGAGTGTATGAGCATGTAATTGCCCTATGAGATAGAAAATGTTTAGCATGACTATGAACATGTGAGATGCTTAATGAGAACATGTTCAAGTATATGATGTGATGATTATATGTCATGCCTATATGCCGTTATGCAAATTTTATAGTCACAAGGATAGTATGAGCTAAATGTATAACTTGTTATATGAAATTTGCATATATCTGTCTATGCACTAGAGAAATTATAGTTTTACAAGACTATGTACATGTGCAAATGTTATACTATGAATACAGTCTTGATGTGTGAATTGAACATGAACATAGTATTGCCTGCAATAGAGTTCAGATGTGGATAGATAGGCACCTATAGGGAAAATTGCAGCGGCTATAGTTTGCCCTAATTAGGTATAAAGTATGTTTGATTCTGTTTGGATCATGAACAACCCCGTTTAGGTTGTTAGGAGATCTCGTTTGGGTCTACTTGACCGGTCTAAAGTATAATTTGGCCCCGTTTGGGTCTATAGATCCGATATCTTCAGATATTCCCCATTTTTATACTGAAGTGTATCGACAGTTCCTATTATCCACTGATAGAAATAAGGAAGGCTAAACTTTATTTATAGTAATGATCATAATTAATCAGTTAAAGTTTGTCCTACTCAAAATCGTTACTGTAGATCATATTGTTGGTCTATTCATAGAAATTGTGCTTCATTTCAATATGTTCACATAGGAAATTGCCATCTATATGAATTATGAAAAATGGGAATATTTGTTACTCTCTTGGGTGTAATGTTTATATACATGATGATATGCTTAAAGCTTTAAAGTATTTGTTATTATTGACATGTTATGCTGTATATATATATATATATATATATAAATATATTGTATGTGTATTTTGATGACCGCTGTGAGTGGTCATCCATCTTTAGATATTCCCCACTAAGCTTTATAACTTAGCATGGGTTATTTATCCGTGTAGGTTCAGTTATCAAGACTTTTGCTGAAGGACGATCTCTGCATCAGGAAGGGCAAACTACCGACTGTTAAATCTTGATGTAGGATGTTTTTGTATTACTATTATCATAATTTTTGTATTATGGCAAGTTATCTTATAAAAATTTATCTAACATATGTTAAGTGTTATAACTCACTAGTAGTAAAGCTAAGAAAGAGTATGTGTGCATGTGATCTATAAGGTAGTTTTATATAGTACAGTATGCATAATACTAAGTATGAAATGAAAAACAGGAATAGATTTGTAGCATGCACATAGGTATATGAAACAGTATGACATGATTAATGGTATTATATATGATGGTTAAGTGAACATTTTGTATAAGCATGATTTATATGATTTAATTTATCAGTTAAATAGGGTAACTGTATAGGGGGTGCTACAATACATGTTGGGAAAACAAATACACAAGGCAAGAGAAATTAATTTAAGTAAAATCCAAAGAAGGAAAGAAGGTATAAAGCTCCTTAATGCTCCTTTAGAAAAAAAAAACTTGAATGTTGATTAACCTTTATTGTTCTCTCATCTTTCTTGGTGTATTTTTCTTTCTCATAATCTTACTAAATTTATATGTAAGTTACAAAAAAGGTTTTTTCTATCTTGTTCTTTATGTAACCCTTTTAAAATATGGTTTTTTTTATGAAGTTATAAAGCCAAAGTTGTCCCAATTG
This sequence comes from Excoecaria agallocha, assembly GCA_037975025.1. NCBI lineage: Eukaryota > Viridiplantae > Streptophyta > Magnoliopsida > Malpighiales > Euphorbiaceae > Excoecaria > Excoecaria agallocha. The sequence goes on along the minus strand of CM075823.1, from coordinate 7,326,039 downwards.
GTGCCTTTTCTGATAGTGGTTGAAATTCTGAAGAGGTGAATGAAAGGTTGAAAATGCTGGTATTTGTCACGAGTTGGCACACCTTGTGTCAAGTTAGACTAGTTAGAACACCAAGGCTCTGTAACGAGTCATCATGTATGGAATGAGTTATCACATTCTCAATTAACACAACATAAGTCGATACACTGAGTCCCTGTGATGAGTTAGCACTTATTGTTGCGAGTTGGCACAGGCTCTTGAATTCTTTAAAGACCTTTTTGTTCTATTCTTTAACGAAAATCCTGTCAATTGTGCTTCATTCCACTCAATTAAGGACATTTATCCTACAAAACACAAAAGACATAAAAAGTAACCTAAAACATAACAAAATACCTAAAGTAACTAAAGAAATAATGCAATATCACACTAAAGAACTATGCTAATTTGATTGGCATCAAATTCCCCCACACTTAAATCTTGCTTGCCCTCAAGAAAAGATGCAAGAATCTAAGTGAGAAAACTAGTGAAAAATCAATTACCTTCCAAATTAAAAAGAGAGTTTCTCGAAGAATCATCTTGAACATGAGGTATTTTTTTAAAATAAAAAAGTCAAATAACTAATTCTTAATGATCAACAATGAAAGAGTGACAAGTTGCATAGCATAAATAATAAATTTAACCTACTATCCTAAATTATTAAAATAAAAATCAAGAATATAAAGGTAATAATCTAACCAAACTATTTAACTAGGATGCACAATCTTCAAACTTAGATGTTTAAGAGCAACTATAGCCATTGGGACAAAAGGAAGCTCACACATTAACTCACAATTCTCATGGCAGTTTTAGATACTTATAATTTTCTAATATCTTAGCATATTTTTGGTGTTGTGGGTGCATTTTATACTCCATCCCACTTTATTTATTTGAGAAATCTTAATGGGTGCATTTTATGCTCTATTTCATAATATGATTTTGATTTTTCTTGCTCTTTTTCTTTTTTTTTCATTCTTTTCTTTTTTAAGGTCCTCATTCATTATTGAAGAGTGAGCAATGAATATTATAGCTATAGTTTCCTTTTGACCATAAAAGCTCCTAAAACACTAGATTTGAATCATGCCATATCAAGTATAGCTAGAAAATTTACTAAACATTCTAAAACTTTGAAAATAACAATAAAATATAGTAAAACAAACATAAAACCTATACTATATGAAACTTAAGATTCCACCAATTGAACATCATAAACAATTTATTGACATGGAATTAAATTGATCTTCATCATGCCAAGAGAAACTTAAAGAAACTACTTAAATATAAAGATAAAAGATAAATGTAAAAGCATGCATCAACTTAGCCTAGTAAACTAAACATAAACACATGCAAAAATAAAAGAAAACATAAACAAACACATAAAAACATAAAAATATACATCCCTTCCCCATACTTAAACTTCACATTATCCCTAATGTGAACCCAAAACAATAAAAAGGAGAAGGAAAAGAAAAGCCTCCCTTAGTCTTTCAAATGAGAAGGTGGTAGAGAGCTAACAACATAGCCTGCTTAAGCTATAAATATATCCACTTTGTACTCCATTTACCTTTTCCTTCTAGCAAGGTTTCATTGCATATTTGCCATTGAATTCACTTGCCTTTGCATGGTTTGTTATTCTTCAAAAACTTACTCCCACATCCCAGAAGAACTAGAGGCACCATAAGATTATCTATAGAAGGGATCATAGGTAGGCCTACTAGCACCCTCATAAAATTGGGATGGAAGAATGGCTAATGCATCATGAGTTCCTTTAGCCAAAGGAAGACCAAAGTCCTCTCCTTCCTTCTCTTCACTTTTTTTTCTTCCTTTTGTACTCTCTCTTGAGGTGGTCGTGGTGGTTTTTGTTGTTGTTCCAATCCCTTCCAACAAGGATAATAACAAGTGGGGATGAATATCATCTAGCCATCAACCACTTTTCCTCTTATTAAAGTCTATTTAGTGAAAAATGTACACTCAAGCAAATGATTTTCTTCAGTTAAATCATAATCCAAAGCCTTAGCAATGATGGTTGCTACATGACTATGAGTGATAAGACTATCGTTCCTAAAGGTGCATGCAAGCATTTGATTAAAAATCCAATTAGTCGAACAAACTTGATTATTATTATGAATGCACCATATAAGAAATAACTCTTGACAAGTGACTCTATTAAATTTAGATTTACTAAAAATCACAAAGCAAGGACCTTATGTAAAAGATAAAATTTCAAGTCCAAAGAGCATGCATATCAAAATCACTATGAGGATCACACAAATCATCCCTCCTAAATCCAAACACTTTATGCATAAATGAATAAGTGAGCTTATGCTCATTACAAAATAAAAAAATTCCAACACTCTAGAGTCATTTTCATTTATCTCTAAAGTAGTTTAAAACTCTAACAACAATTTAATATAAGTAGCCTCATGCATAGAAAGAAATCTAATAGGACCACAATAACTCAAAAGATTGTTTAGAGTTTCAAGCATACCTAAATCTCTCAAGATGCTAGTAAAAAGATATTTACAAGTCACAATTCCTATAGGCTTAAGAGAAACAAACTTAGCACCTTCCTCATGAGTATAAATGGAATTTAGGGCCTTATACATAGAAGTGAGATCTTTATTATAAAAAGCTTCCTTTTGAGACCTTGAAGATGTAGATCTTCTAGTCCTTGGCATCTTGAGCAATAAAACAAGAAAGACTCAAAAAGAAAATGAAAAACTAACTTGAAGAAGAACACGTGAAAGACAAAGAACAAAGAGAACTAACAACTTGAAAAAAAGGGTTTGAAAGAAATAAGAGAGAGAAAACTAAGATTGAGTAGGGAAGAGGAAGGAAAATAAATAATATTTATAGAGAAATGACTCCTTTGGGAATAACAAAGGTTTTCCAGAATAAAGAAGATGAAAGACTAGTATATAAGGGAAAGACATTTCTGAAAAGCAATGAGAAAAAGTAGGAGAGTTATAAAAAGTAGGAGAGTTATGACTCTTTATAGGAAAAAACACAACCCTTTAGCGTTTCTCACTTATTTTCAAATCAATTTGAAAAAGAAACTAAAGAATAGTGACAATTAAAGATTAAAAACAAAGCTAAAATAGGGCATTTAAAGAAAAAAAAGTAGAGAAAATTTTGGCCAATTTTGGTAAGGGCAAGAGTCAACACAAAAGGGATGAATCCGCATAGATCCTCTTTGTGATGAGTTCGCACAAGTGTTATGACTCATGAAAGATATGATTATTCATGAATTGACATAACTGTTGGTGATGTAGGGCACAACAATCAGAAATAACTCAAGACACAAGTTGGAATCACCTTCATATCGACATGAAGACTCTTTATAATGAGTCATCATAGACATTACAACACATCACACTTCGCTCTAAAACTCAAAAACACAAAGAAAAACCATTAGAATATGAAAAATAACATGTAAATATGAAATAATATCATAAAACATTCAGCAAACATGCTTATATATATACTAAACTAAACACATAAAAATAAACTAAGGTAAACAAAAACTAAAACAAACATGAGTAAAAATGAAAAAAAAAACTTTAATAAACTTAAGAAATAACCTCATCAAGTGCAAAGAGAGTAAGCAAATTTAGCACACCCATAGCTTCACCAATAAAATAGGGCTTAACGCAATGACCATTTACTTTAAAAACATCCCCCTTATCATTCTCAATTCCTATAGCTCCAAACTCATGCACTTTAACAACTTTGAATGGATCAAACCATTTAGACTTGAGCTTACCAGGAAATACTCTCAATCTTGAGTTATAAAGAAGCACCAAATCTCCTTTATGAAACTCCTTATGGAGAATATGCTTATCATGCCACATCTTGATTTGATCCTTATACAACTTAGCATTCTCATAGGCATTCATCCTTAATTCTTCTAATTCATTTAACTAAAGTAACCTTTTCCTAGCAGCTTACTTCATATCAAAATTCAGAGCTCTTATTGTCCAATAGTCCTTATGTTCAAGCTTTATAGGCAAGTGACAAGACTTGTCATAACTAAGTTGATAGGGGATAAGACTTATCGGTGTCTTAAAGGCTATTCTATATGCCCAAAAAGCATCATCTAGCTTTAATGCCCAATCCTTCCTAGATGAAGAAACCATTTTTTCCAAGATCCACTTCAATTCTTTATTACTAACTTTTACTTAACCACTAGTTTGAGGATGGTATGGAGTAGCCACCTTGTGTGTCACTCTATACTTCTTCAAAAGACTATCGATAATACTATTGCAAAAATGGGAACCTCCATTACTAATAATTGTTCTAAGAGTACCAAACCTAGGAAAAATAACATTATTAAGCATCTTCCTAACTACTTTAACATCATTAGTGAGAGTAGGAATTTCCTCTACCCATTTAGATACATAATCTACAATAACCATAATATACTTATTACTTAAAGAACTAAGGAAAAGGCCTATAAAATCCATCCCCAAATATCAAAGATCTTTACTTCTAATACTTCTTTCATTGGCATCTCATACTTCCTAGATATACCACCCATCCTTTGACATCTATCACAACTTAATACATAGGCTCTAACATCCTTAAATAAAAAAGGCCATAAAAAACTAGATTAAAGTACCTTAAAAGCTATCTTAGAGATACCAAAATGACCAACAACCTCCATGGAATGAAAATGCTTCAAAATATCTTTAATCTCATCTTGGGGAACACACCTTCTAATAAATCCATCAACACATCTCTTGTAAAGAAATGGCCCTTCCTAATAATAAAACCATGAAAACTTTAATCTATAGGTACACCATCATCATACATCTTTAATCCTTTTGATCTAACCTAGAAAAAATATCTGCCACAAGGTTCTCACTTCCTTTCTTATCTCTAATCTCCCAATCAAATTCTTAAAGCATCGAAATCCATCTCAAAAGCCTTAGCTTTGCATCCTTTTTACTCAAACGATACTTAAGGGCAGTATGATCCGAGTAGACTATAACCTTTTACCCTACTAAATAAGCTATAAACTTATCAAATGCATAAACTATAGCCAACAATTCTTTTTCTATTGTGGTATACAACAAAATTATTAGCATCACACATATTCTTAAATGACACATCCCAATTAGGGGGCTGCAAAATAGATGCTAAAACTAAGGCTTTCTTTAATGTCTCAAAAGCATATAAGCAAGCTTCATTAAACACAAAATCTACATCCCTTGGTAAAAGATTACGTAAGGGCTTAGCTATCTTAGAGAAATCCTTAATAAATCTCTTATAAAATCTCATATGGCTAAGGAAATTCCTAATGTCTCTTACACTCTTTGGAGGGGGTAAATTAGCTATCACCTTTATCTTTATCCACTCTTATCCCTTTACTTGAAATGGAATGACCAAGAATAATACCCTCTTAAGCCATAAAGTGACATTTGTCGAAATTAAACACTAATCCATGCTCTATGCATCTATCAAGAACTTTAGATATATTCTCTAAACAATGGCCAAAGCTAGCTCTATAGACACTAAAATCTTCCATAAAAAGTTCAACACATTCATCAATCAAATCACTAAAAATTGAAAACATGCATCTTTGAAAAGTAGCAGAGGCACTGCATATACCAAAAGGAATGCGCCTAAATAAAAAAGTTCCATAAAAATATGTGATTGTAGTTTTTTATTGATCTTTGAGGTGAATAGGTATTTGATAAAAACCACTTAAACCATAAAGATAGCAAAAATGAGAAAAATTAGCTAGCCTCTCTAAAATTGATCAAGAAAAGGCAAAGGAAAGTGATCTTTTCTAGGAGCCTTATTCAGCTTACTATAATCAATACACATACACATCAATGATAGTTCTAATAGGAATCAAATCATTAGACTCATTTTTAACCAACATCAAGCCTTTATTTTTAAGAACCACTTGGATAGGGCTCACCTATTTACTATCACCTATGCAATATATTATACCATTATCTAAAAGCTTAATTACTTCCTTCCTAATTGCTTTTTGATTAGTAGGATTCAAACACCTTTAACCCTCAATTGAAGGCTTAGCATCATCCTCCAAAATAATTCTATACATACAAATTTTAGGGTAAATCCCTTCCAAATCATTAATAAAATAACCAATAACATTTTTTATGCTTCAACAAAACATCTCTTAATGCATCTACTTGATCATTAGGCAAAGAGGAAATAACTATGAAAGGAAAGTGAGAGTTTAAGTCAAGAAATACATATCTCAAATTTGATGGTAGAGGCTTGAACTCTAACTTCGAATCTTCCCTTGGATAAGCTCCATTTTGGTCATCCTTCTTATTTGAAGGTTCAAACCTTAGAGACCTATGAAAAGGAAATGATTATGCCTCTAATTGATTTATAATAGCCTCCTCTTTAGTATAATGCTTAATAGGCTCTTACCTTAAGCAATCATACAATACATCCTCAACATACTCATCAATAATATTAAAGGAATAAATTTTATGAACACTTTTTATTCATCATTTTAAAAACATCAAATTTCACACTTTCATTATTCACCTTTAAGGTAATTTTACCTCTTTTCTTATCAATAATAGCACCAGCCATAACAAGGACAGGTCTTGTAAACAATATAGGAATTTCTAAATCCTTTTCCATTTCTAGTATAACAAAATATGTTGGTATGACAAACTTACCTACCTTAGTAGGCATAGTTTCAATAACACCTAAGGGATGAGTAATGTTTTATTAGGCATAGACAAACATATACTAGTGGGCTTAAGGTCACCTAAATCGAATCTTTTATAAATATAATAAGGTATAAGACTAACACTAGTACCAACATCACAAAGAGCTTTCTCAAAAGGAACACCACCTATAACACAAAGAATCATAAAATAACTAGGATTTTTTGTTTTGGTGGAGACTTTGAGTATATAGCCTTTGATTCTTCTACTAATGACACTAAACCATAGTCTTTTAACTTACTCTTATGTGTTTTAAAAATTTTCCCCATGAGGGCTGTTGCAACCTTAAAAAGTCCACTGAATCAATAAGTAATAAAGAAATATATTTGAGATACCAGAATATCGAACCTAAGGGATAAAGGGCTATTCAGTGAGATATCTAGAGCTAAGTAAGATTAATCTGAGATAAATTTCCTAGTTTTTGATTGAGAGTGTCATAAATCTAATTAAAAAAATAAACAAAAAATAAAGCTAATTAAACTAAACATTAAAACATTAATTAAAAACATTGCCAAGGTACTCTAATCCTCCCCATACCCAATAAACTTAAGCCTAAAGAATCATATGTCTTAAATGTGGATAACCTATCTAAATTCCTAGTATCCTATTTTGGAGCCTACTACTCTAACTACCCGATATCCCATTTTGGAGCTTACTTGATAACCAGAATAAGTGTTGATCTTAAGATCGAGATATGAACTAGTATCCCATTCTGGAGTACCTTAATACCTATCTATTGTTCTACTATTTTTGAAATTAACAATGCATAAGCCATAAATATAAAGCCTCCATTTCGAAATCCTACCTCGTTTGATTCATAGGTCATACATAGTTAAAACAAAGCATGAAAATACCCATTCCATTCAAGCATAATAACCAATCACCCAATGAAGCAAAAAGCTCAAATGCTTAATAAAATAGATAAATGAATAAACCCAATGAAGAACATAACTTGTAGGCATATAAATATAAAAAATAAGTTCGATCCATTACATAGGTATGGGGATTCATAGGTCCCTTAGCAATAAAAGTACAAATTAAACATTAATAAAGTAAAAAGAGAGAGGAAAGAGGAAACCTAGAAGCCCATTTATAGCTAATGAAGCTCCAATTTGACTTCAAGCCTTTTCTTTTAAATCTCCAACAAAATAAAAAAACTTAAAGTAATTGCAGAAAATTAAATCTAACCCTAAACTTACATTAAAGATAAATCTAATCTAAGGTTTATATTGAAATAAATCTAATCTATAATAGAAAATAAAGAGAAACCACAAGAAAATTTGAGGAGAAAACCCTAGATCTAAATGTAGTGGCTCTCCTCTCCAATCCCCCTTTGTTTACAAAAGAAATGCTGCTTTTATAGAGATCTGCAGATTGACACAGTGAAGACCAATGGTCTCATCGAGTCCAGTCAGGCCAAAATGGTACTGTAGCAATGGAAAATGACTAAGAGCAAAGTGTCTTAGCCAAGTGCACCCTTCTAGAATGAATTTACTCGAGTTCTACATTGAACTCTGTTGAGACAAATGATCTCGATTGAGTCCATTTGATTAGACTCTACTGAGACAAATGGTCTCTATCGAGTCCAAAAATGAAATGATGTAGATTGGGGATTCTTCAAGGTACACGTGTTGAGACCCTTTGGTCTCAGCCGAGTGTAAGTTAATTCCCCTCATAAAAGTCAAAATTACCCCATTAAACACACCAAAACATTGATAAATCTCAATATAATTCTATTTGGCATAAAAAGACAAATTTAACAATTAAAACACTAAAAATCACATAAAATAAGACACAAACAGAAACAAAAATATACTAAAATTAAATATAAAACTTAAAGTTATCAAGGACATACCTTTATAGCATCCATGAATGGAATAGTGATAGTTGCACCTTTAAAATAATTTAAAAACTTGCCTATCCAAATTCCTCCTTAACAACCTTTAGGGAAAAGGCAAAGTTTTCATATCTATTTTGGTCTCATCCTTCCTATTAGGTTGGTCATCTTTCTTTTTGCCTTCTTTATGCTTAACAACATCATCATTACTATGAACTACATAATGCATATTAAACTCAATAGACTTACTATTAGATTCATCATCTTGAGTTAGAACTTTCTTACCTTTTACCTCATGATTATCAATCTCCTTACCACTTTTTACAATAAGTGCTTAACAAGTCTCTTTGTGAGTGAACTCGGGTTGGCTTGGTAGCTTTTCCATGGGTTAAGAAATTGAAAAGGCTTGTTAGGTAATCTACGTCTCTAAAATCCTATTATGGGTAGCAAGTTGTTCAAACTTTGCATTGACCTGCTTGAATTACTCATCATTATTTTTATTGGTGGTAATTTCTTAACTAATGAATTGTTCAATAAGGGATTCAATATAAGATTTTTGTTATGAGGGATTTAATGGTGGCTTCATACGAAAACTAGAAGGGTTTTGTGGTCTAGGTATAGGGTTACTTGGAGGATTGAGTTGTGGTGAAGTGTTAGACAAAGAAAATCTAGGGTGCTTCCTTCATTAGGGATTATAAGAATTCAAATTCAATCCTACCATTTTGTTGAAATTGCCTTGAACAAAATTGGCTTCTTCATTTTTACTTATAGTGCATTATATGTAGGAGTGAGATCCTCCACACAACTCACAAATAACACTTGAATTATCAATAAAATTAACTTGATATTTACTTACCAATTTGGTGAGTGCATCTACCTTTGCTTCAAATAAATTAAAGGTATCAAGCTCTAAGACTCCTTTTACCTTTCCCATAGTTATTTCATCTCCTATATATCCTTGTGATGCAAGTTCATCAAGAAAAGTGATTACTTCTTTTGCTATCTTGTCCATCCATTTACCACTTAAGGCCACATTGACTATATTTCTATTTTCATTCATCAAACCATTATAAAATATTTGAGGAATCATCCAATTAGGGCATGCCATGATGAGGACATTGCCTTTAGAGTTATTTAAATCTCTCCTATACTACATATATTATCTCATTTGAGTTTTTCCTAAAAGTTGTAACCTCATTTCTGAATTTGGCCACCTTGTGAGGTGGAAAATATTTATGTAGGAAAGTTGCTTTAATTGATCCCATGTAGTAATAGACTCACTAGGAAAACTAGCCAACCCATAATTGTGCCTTGTACTTAATAGAAAAAAGGAATAACCGAAGTCTATTTGCATCATCTGTGACTCTATTTATCTTGAATGTTGCACACACATTAAGAAAGGCTAATATGTGGGTATAAGGATCTTCTCCTTAGAGACCACCAAACTGATTATTTTGAACCATTTGAATTATACCAGGCTTGATTTCAAAGTTATTATTAGGTATCATAGATTCCACAATGCCTCTAAAAAACTTTAAAATGTCAGGTATAGCAAAATCTCCCAAAGTACATCTCTTTTGTTCAACCATGACATTGAAACTTTGGTCTTCCTCTTCTTGTTGCTTTCATTCTTATTCCTTATGTAAAGCACGAAAATATCTTTCAATTTCAAGATCAAATAGAAAAAGATTATTACTGCTACTACTGTTACTGCTACTGTTGCTACTACTAGTACTATAGCTGTTGCTACTGCTACTACTACTACCGTTATTACTGCTGCTACTGCTACTGCTACTGCTGCTGCTACTTCTACTGCTGCTACTACTCCTACTGCTACTCCTACTGCTGCTACTGCTGATGCTGCTGCTACTGCTGATGCTACTACTACTACTATTACTACTACACATACAAATAAAATATCAAAAAACAAAATAAAGTTACTAAAAAATAAATAAACAAAAGGCCTAAATCAACCTTTTTCCTCCCTAAATTAATAAAATAAACAATTATTATTTTGACTCTCCAGCAATTGTGCCAAAAACTTTCTACGGTATTTTTTCTTAATACTTTAGTCTTTTGGACTTAGATAGGGTAAGTGGGGTGTCGAACTCTTGGAATCAATTTTAGGTATATTTGTTATTTTATATTAACTGGTTGGATACTAATATGGATAGGCATTGATAACAAAATGGAATTGGTTATAGTGATTTCTTACTAAACTAACCTAATTATCTAATCTAAAATATAAAATACAACTTACAATCAATAAATAACGATGTTCAAATTACAAAGCATTAACTGATATTGTAAGGATGCAAATAAACATATAAACATGCACTTGATGGAGAATAAAGCCTATTGTTCTTAGATGCAACTCTTATTATCAACTAAAGGCATTCCCATCTAGAGTCCATAAGTACTCTCATGTCATCATAGAGATAGATGAAAACCATGAAGTTCTATGCCTATGCTTAAACCCCTAAAAGTGAAATCCTTATGTTCTAAGTGATTTCTAACTTTAAGTAAGGTTAATTATCATTCCACCAAAAATGTCACAATTCTCATTGTGAATAAGTTGATTAGCATATTATATATGGTGATTAAGCATATATAATTAATTAATAAACTAATTAAACTTAATTCAATCATACTTAAAACAAAGTAATGGATATTAATAAAGATTAATTTATACTTGCAATTCTAACAAAATAAAGTTAACCTAAATACATGTTGGGAAAACAAATACACAAGATAAGAGAATTTAAAGTAAGTAAAATCTAAAGAAGGAAAGAAAGTAAAAAAAAACTACTTAATGCTCATTCAGAAAAGAACTTGAATGTTGATTAACCTCTTTTGTTCTCTCCTCTTTCTTGGTGTATTTTTCTTTCTCATAATCTCTCTAAATTGATATGTAAGTTACAAAAATAGTTTTTTTCTATCTTGCTCTTTATGTAACCTTTTTAAATTATGGTTGTCTTTATGAATTTATAGGCTTAAAGGTGTCCCAATTGGTGCATTTTTGAAAAGTGGATGAAATTTTGAAGAGTTCTATGAAAGGATACAAATGTTGGTCTTTTTCATGAGTCGACACACTTTATGCCGAGTTAGACTAGTCGGCATATAAAGGCTCTATAACCAGTTGTCACGTATGGAATAAATCATCACATCCTCGATTGCTTCATGAGTCATTTCAAAACAGCATAAGTATACACATTAAGTCCCTATGATGAGTTGGCACACATTGTTACGAGTCGATATAGGCTCTTGAATTCTTTAAAGACCTTTCTCTTCTATTCTTCCATGAAAATCCCTTTAATTATGCTTCATTCCACTCAATTAAGCATATTTAGCCTACAAAACACAACACACATAAAACGTAACATAAAACAAAAAAAAATACCTAAAGTAACTAAAGAAATAATGCAATATCATAGTAAATAACTATGCTAATTTTATTGGCATTAGAAGCTTAAAAGATAAGTATGAGTTAAGAAGGAGGAAAAAGAGGTCAACCATTTTGGCTGGAGAAAACTCAAACTTTTCTTAGTTTTCTCTCTATCCCTCAGATACCATATGGTATTCTATAAAATGAATAAGAAATTAGCAAGATTTGGTGCAATTTAACTAAATAAGGTAGGTTTAATTTATGCTTTTGAAGTAGGGATCAACTTCTTCCTTATATCATCTTTATTTAGAGCATCTTTTTGGATACATATTTGCTAAGTGTGTTTGAAATTGGATGTGTTAATGTTCTTGTTAAAGGGAAGGCTAAGGAGAAAGGAAAATAGAATAAAGATGATGAAAGGAAGGGTTGTGCACATATGTGAGGTATGGAAGCAATTGAGTTTCTTATACTTGTTTGCTTGATATATTTGCTGGAGGATTTTATCTTGATGATATAAATTCTATAAGGATGTATGTTAGATATCTAAATATGCATAAGGGAGGGGTTAATAGAGAAAAGATCTAGTTTGTTAAATTTTAGTGTTAGATCCATAGGACCTGTAAAGAGTGTTTGAGGTGTATCTTAAGTTATAGGTCTTATGACATATGCCAAACTTCATAGGCATCCAATTTATTCCTGAAAATTTGATTTTAGGGCTCGAGATCAAATCGAGGATTTTTTTAACTCATGAAACACTTCATAATAAACAAGATTTTATCCCTATCAGTTGTTGGCGATCAAACTATGAAGGAGTTTATTGGGCACTATAAGGCACGTATCATGGAGTCACCACCTAATAAATTTGTAGGAAAGTGAGTTCTAGCCTCTTGATGCTGAAATCAAAGATAGTTCGGACTTCACTCCTATTTATACTTAGCTAATGCTCAAATAAATGAGTGTTTATGATTAATTACTCTAACACATTCTCAAGCATTTCTTATGTAAAATAAATAAAAGAGCACATTTCAAGCACATCAAAAGGCTGTAAAATAATGGAAATACTGAAACAATAAAATAATTATACTTATACTAAAATCATCATATATAAAACTAGGAAATTTATTGAGTCTTTTTGAATGAAGACGTTGGTTCTTGCTTTCATATTTATAAAAAAAGACAAGATTTTAGGTGTAGTTTGGATAAAATATGGGATAATTTATTTTTCGTGTCTTTGAAAAGAAAGAATCATGTTGATTAATTTTAAGGTAAAAGAATCATTAGAAAAATCCTTAATTTAGATGTTATTTTTAAAAGTGAAAATTGGAACATTGATCCATTTGATTAGAGAAAAAAATCCCACTCAAGTTTGTAGAAAATTGTTCAATGACTTTTCAATTTAATGCTCGAAAACAATCAGTAGGAAAATGAGTTCTAACCTCGTGATGCTGAAATCAAAGATAGTTCGGACTTCACTTCTATTTATAACTTGGCTAATGTTCATATAAATGAGTGTTTATGATTAATTACTCTAACATCTTCTCAAGCATTTCTCATGGCAAAGAATTAAAAGAGCATATTTCAAGCTTATCAAAAGGCTGTAAAATAATGGAAACAATGAAACAAGAAAATAATTATACTTATAGAAAAATAGTCATATATAAAATTGGGGAATTTATTAAGTCTTTTTGAATGATTATGTTGGTTATTGCATGCATATTTATAAAAAAGAAAAGATTTTTGGGTGTAGTTTGGATAAAATATTGGATAATTGATTCCTTGTGTCTTTGAAAAGAAAGAATCATGTTGATTAATTTTAAGGTAAAAGAATCATTTAAAAAAATCCTTAAGTTAGGTGTTATTTTATGCGAGTGAAAATTGGAACATTGGTCCCTTTTACTTAACCCCAATGGATGCACGCAAGGGTTATCAATAAACTCTAAGGACTATACAAAACATACATGGCGATTCAAGGTTTCTCAAGCAGGGAAACCATACTCATGGTAATTACAACCCAATCATCCATAAACACATAGACAAACATATGCAAAAGGGAACTTAATTCAGTTTACAATCTTCCAATATAGTTACATCGGATCATAATTTATAAAAAGAAAATATAGGACTAGATAAAAGCATTGTCCAAAATTATCCTACATCAAAATCTTACTTGACTCGTGTTGACCTCCCAATGTAGAATTAAGTCCATGTACAACCCTCAACTGCAAACCTACATGGACAGAAAATAACCTGTGCTAAGCTATAAAGCTTAGTGGGGAAAGCATGATTAATATGAACAACTACTCACAGTAGTCATGGAAAAATTTTTTACACAAGCCTCACATTAATAAAACATTCTTGAATAATTACAAAACGTTGAAAAAATTTCATAGCCAAGAGAAATTTAAGATGTAACAATGTAATAAGCCCATTCATGGTGAATATATTCAATAAATGAAACAATCAGTGTATTTCCTTCTTAAGACCTCCTTTAACAGCTTGCCTAAGTATTAGTTCAAAGGGTGGATAATGGGGAACAATAGATACTTGAAGGTATTAGCAATAGATATTCGAAGATATCGAACAATAGACCTAAACAGGGCTGAGCAATTGTTCCATTAAGGAATGAACAATAGACCCAAACAGGGTCAACAATAGTAGCTGCAATAATATCCCTCTAAGGATGCCTATATAATCCATAACTGCACTAAGATCTGCAAGCTTAAGAATATTGAGAAATGTTTTTGAATTACCATAATTATCTTTACTAGATACAATATAGGCTTAAAGACACCATATATAAGAATACATATTACATGTTCATATCCTTGCATCAATATTTGATAACTCATATCATTGCACTTGTATGCTAATGTATAATAGCAATAAGGTATAACATTTGAGTTAAATAATCTTTATTATCATAATTAACAAGTCATATAATCTTTATAAGGCAATATATGAGAGTGTAGCAATTGGTCAAGTAACTTACTTTCGTAGAGCAACATGCTACCAACTCTATTGCATAGTCATCTCTTTGAATGCTCTTATCATATATAAAGTTCTTGAACTTACTTATGAGTAAACAATTTGGTACTTCATGAAATCATATGCCAAATGAATGCAATTACAAGCATTCATAACAATTATACTTATAAAGACTCAAGAAAGTTGCAATAATGCTCAACTAATCAATCTCCAATAACTTTACCTTGATAATTGCAATTAAAACATGCAATAGATAGTTTACAAGATGTATCATAGGTGAGAGCTCATTTAGTCTTAAATGTGCACTGATTTGACTGAGGTAAGGGTTAAGTTTACTTAAGGTTTTTGTTGGTGTAACATAAAGTGAGATTTTGAAGCAAGAAGGGATACAGGGGGGTATCACTCGGTGGAGTGGTGAAACCCACTCAGTAGAGTGGTGTCCCACTAGATAGAGTGGCGATGAACTGTGAACCCAATTCCTGTAACTCCACAATCTTAACTCATTTCCAGCTATCAATAATTGGATTTCCCATAATGCTCACTATACCATTAAACTATATTATCTGTATCACTAATTGCAAGGTATCTTAGCTAAATCCATTCCTCTCAAATTGAGATTTACATGGGTTAGAGATAAAAAACATGCACTATTCATAAAGAACCTAAATGTACTAGTTTCAGCTACTGTATATACTTCTTTACGATGGGTGTAACTACATGAAGTGTGTAATCAAGCAAGCATTCCCATAGCCTTTATTGAGATTCCTTCACTCCTTTAAAATCCATTTGCCCTTGTCTTTGCTAGTCTCCACCTCTGTAATCAATAGTCAAAACTAAATTATCACTTTCTTTCCATGAAATCTTTCATTAACCAGCAGAGAAAAGAAGAAGAAATTCCCTTACCAAGAACCCAAATGCTAGAGTTCACAAACAAGAGAAAGAAATGGAGTCTTAGAGAGAGATAGAAGAGAGAAAAAGCAATTTATATACAAGCTTTCCACCAACCACGTGAGAAAGTCTCTAAAAGATCCAAAATTACCACTTAACTCCTTACATAATTGCTCTCTCATAAGATTGATCCATTTAACTTTCAAATCACAATGCTACCCCTAATATCCATTTTATTATTTCAATTAATCCCTTCTTACACACACATATAATGAAATTACCACATTGCCCTTTATAAAACTTTAACCCAAAATGACCATAACTTTACATAAACATTAATTTAGCCCTTAATATCAATTAATTAGACATAATTCCCACCAGGGTCAATGTTTGGCTCTCACAATTCTCTCCCCCTTAATAGAATTTCATCCTCGAAATTCGTACCTAATTTAAACAATTGAGGATATTATACCATCATTGCTGCCTCTGGTTCCCAAGTTTCTTCTTAAATGTTATAATGTTGCCAAAGTACCTTGACAAGAGGAACTCGTTTATTTCTTAATTGCCTGGTTTCCCTAGCCAAAATCTCTATAGGTTTTTCATCAAAGGTAAAATGTATCTTAACTTAGATGTCCTAACTGGTAACACATGTGATTCATCTGAGTGGTAGCTTCGAAGCATAGAAACATGAAATACATCATGCAATTTTGATAATTCCATAGGAAGAGCCAATCTATATACCACAGGTCTAACTCTTTGCAAGATTTCATAGGGACCAATAAATCTCGGGCTCAATTTTTCTTTCTTCCCAAGCTACAAAACTTTTCTCTAGGGCGATACTTTTAAAAAACACCTTATCCCCAACTTGATATTCGATATCTTTCATTTTTAGGTTCGCATATGATCTTTTCATGTCACTAGCCTCTTTCAATCTTTGCTTTATCACCTTAACTTTTTCTTTGGTGTCTTTAACTATGTTGGTACAAATCATTCTACATTCAACTAACTCAATCCAGCATATTGGGGTCCTACATTTTCAACCATATAAAGCTTTGTATGGTGCTATACCAAGACCAGTCTGGTAACTGTTATTATACGCAAATTTCATCAAAGCTAGATACTTATCCCCACTTCTAAAAAAATTCAGAACATGACCCCATAGCATATCTTCCAAAACTTGTATAACCATCTCTGATTGCCCATCTGTCTAAGGATAAAAGCTGCACTAAACTTTAACCGTGTTCCCAAAGAATTTTGCAAACTCTACCAAAATTTGGATGTGAATCTAGGATCCCAATATGAGATTATAGATACCAGTATTCCATGAAGTTGAACAATCTCGTTCATATATAATTCTGCCATTTGGTCCATGGAATAGTCTAATCAAATAGGTGAGAAATGAGCTAATTTAGTCAATTTAACAATAATTACCCAAGCTACATTATGCTTTTGCTGCCTAAAAGGCAACCATGTCACAAAAGCCATTATAATATCTTCCCATTTCCACTAAGGGATTGGAATGGGATTCAATAATCTAGAGGGAAGTTGATGTTATACTTTTAGTTGCTGACAAGTTAAGCACTTGGAAATATAATCAACTATATCCCTTTTCATACCTAGCCACCAATAGCATTACTTAAGATCCGGATACATCTTGTTACCCCTAGGATGCATGGTAAATATTGTGTTGTGAGCTTTATTAAGTAAGGTTCTTTTCAATTCTTTATCATCTGGAACACATAACCAATCTTTGAAATACAAACTTTCATTACCTTTTACTGAGTACCTAGATTGATCTCCTTCATGTAGAGATTGCATAACCCACTATAACTTCTAATATGCGTGCATCTATCACAGCTTAACTTACACAAGGCTTAGCCCTCAATTGGGCTATCAAAACACCATCTGTAATAAATTTCCATCTACCCTGCTATAACAACATAGCAGCCATTGCCTTTCTGCTTAAAGTATCAGCTACCACATTGGCCTTACCCGGATGGTAGTCTACAATACAATCGTAATCCTTAAATAGCTCGATCCATCTTCGCTACCTCAAATTGAGTTCCTTTTGAGTAAGTACTTGAGACTCTTGTGATCTATATAGATTCTGCATCTTTCACCATACAAATAATATCGCCAAATCTTTAAGGAAAAAACTATAGTGGCCAACTCTAAATCATGTGTTGGGTAATTTTGCTCATGTGGTTTGAGTTGTTGAGATGCATAATCCACTACTTTATCCTATTGCATTAACACATAACCCAACCAAACTTTAGAGGAATCACTATACATGGCATACTCCTTTCTTGAAATTGGTTGTGTCAAGATCGAAGCTTCTATTAACATCTGCTTTATCTGATTAAAGCTTGCCTCACATCGGTTAGTCCACTCAAATTTGAAATTATTCCTCAACAGCTTAGTAGGTGAAGAAGTAATAATTGAAAACCCTTTTACAAAGCAACGATGGTAGCCTACCAAACCTAAAAAGCTTCTTACTTTCGGTACATTTTAAGGTGGTCTCCAACTGACAATAGCCTTAATTTTAGATGGAATAACTTTAATGCCTTTAGAAGATACTATATGGCCAGGGAAAAAAATTTCCTTTAGCCAGAAGTCATACTTGCTTAACTTAGCAAATAGTTGGTTCTCTCTCAGAGTATGTAACATAATTCTTAAATATTCAGCATGCTCTGCTTCATTTATAGAATAAACCAATATGTCATCAATAAATATCACTATGAACTAGTCCAGATAAGATCTGAATATCCTGTTCATCAAATCTATAAAGGCAGCTGGTACATTTGTTAACCCAAATGGCATTACTAAAAACTCATAATGGCCATATCGGGTTTTGAATGCTACCTTTGGGATATCCACATCCCTAACTTGGAGTTGGTAATACCTCGATCTTAAATTAATCTATAAAAATACTTGTGCCCCTTTGAACTGATCAAATAAGTCCTCTATTCTAGGCAATGGATACTTATTTTTTATTGTCATTTATTTAACTACCAGTAATTAATGCACTTTTTTATAGAACCATCCATTTTCTTAAAAATAAAATTGGTGCACCCTATGGTGATACACTAGACCTGACAAAGCTCTTGTCAAGCAATTCTTGTAATTACACCTTTAACTCTTTCAATTTCGTTAGAGCCATCCTATAGGGTGCCCATGAAATAAGTTTAGTGCCAGGAAAAACCTCAATAGAGAATTCTACAAATCTTTTTGGTGGAATGCTAGGTAAGTCTTTAGGAAACACAATGAAAAATTCATTCATTACAGGTATATCTTAAAGCATAATTGTATCCTTCTTTAAGTCAAGAACTAGGGCTAAGAATTCTTCATAACCTTTTCAGAGAAATTGTCTAACTTATATGGCAGATATCACAGTGGCTAAAGTTTGAGTTCAAATGCCCTGAACTACTATTTATTTACCATCGACATCACTAAAAGTCACCGTCTTAGCCCTACAATTAACCAATGCATGATGTTTAGATAGCCAATCCATTCCTAGAATAACATCAAATTCTCAAAATGGCAACTTAATAAGATCGGCTGGAGATTCCCTTCTTTGAATCAAAATGGGACAATTCTTGAATACTTTGTTCACACATACACTGTGCCTCAAAGAACTGGTCACATAATTATCATAATTCAATTGATGTACGTTAGACACACTCCTACCCATATCCCTAATGCAAACATATGAATGGATGGAACCCGGATCAATAAGTGCATGGATATCAGAGTTAAAGAGTGAGAAAATACCAGCTATGACTTTAGAAGAATCTTGATCCTCTCGTACTTTTATGGCATACGCCCCACCTAAGATAATTGATGCTATAAGTTGATCAACTAATTGAAATGTATTGCGAGATTAAGACCCATAATGACCAAATCCACCTTGCCCTCTACCTCTGGTACTAGCTCTACCAACAGAAAGTACATTTAAAACTCCTCTGGTACATTGCTATGTGTAACCTTATTCGTTCATCGAGGGGCAATTTGCTACATAGTGGTTAGAAGCACCATAATTAAAACATGCACCAATTACTTTTTGACATATGCCCTAATATTGCTTTAAATAATGAGGACACTCAGGCAACTAACTCCCTTTCTGCTTTGATGATGTATCTTTACTTGATTTAGACATTGTAGAGGATTCTTACCTCTTTCCTTTGTTAGCAGGGCTATACATAGACTTAACTTGCTGGTCATTCTATGTTTTTTTAAACCTCTTCTCGGTGGACCACTACCTCTAGTCCCACTTCTTTTCTGCTCTCTTTCTTTTTTAATTGACTTATGCTTCTCAACCTTTATGGATGCTATAACTAGTTAATGGAAGTCCACACTTTGAAGAGATATGGGTCCTATCAATTTTTCTCTAATTTGATCATTTAGTCCATCTTTAAATTGCCTACACTTAAAGGTATTAATCAACATCTCCTTAGGAACATACTTGCATAGTTGACTAAATTCCTTTTCAAATTAGCCATAGACATAGCCCTCTATTTCAAAGTTAGAAATTGTCTTAGCTTCTCTTCTTTATCGGCCTTGGTAACATATTTCTTCTTAAATTAAGTTTTGTAGAACCCCCAAGTAAAAGGATCCAACAATTAAGGTTGTATGAGTATTAGCTTCCACCAATCATATACTGGCCCTTGAAGTAAAGACACAGTATATAACACCTTGTGATTATCAGGAAAATTGATATCCTAAAAAATTCTCTCCAACCTTTCCAGCCAAAATTTAGCTTCCTTGGATTGTTCCAACTTGGTACCTAAAATTTCCTCTGCACCATACTTCCTAACTTTCGAGATTGATGCTATCATCATTTGTAGAATTAGAGCCATATCCTAAGAGATCTTTAATAGTGCCTCTCTAGTGATGGTTGCAGGAATGTCATTATGATTAGATGATGAAGATCTAATATTGGAGGGATCCATCCTAACCGATAATTTACTCTCAGCTGATTTTTTGATAGCATCTCTAGAGTCCTCCATCTTTAATCTATATGAAAATAGAGACTATTGTATCAGGCGAACATGACACTATACCACACCATAGATTCCTTGATTCCTATTACCTAAAAAAGACTAAATCAGGGCTTTGATACCATAAATTGTAACACCCCAATGGATGTACATAAGGCTTATCAATTAACTATAGGAAACATACATAACATGCATGGCGATCCAAGGCTTCTCATAAAGGGAAACCATACTCATGGCAATCACAACCTAATGATCCATAAACACATAGATAAACACATGCAAAAGGGAACTTAATTCAGTTTACAGTCCTCCAATATAGTTAAATCGGATCATAATCTATAAAAAGAAAATTTAAGACTAGATAAAAGCATTATCCAAAAATA
Organism: Excoecaria agallocha; assembly: GCA_037975025.1. Classification (NCBI taxonomy): domain Eukaryota; kingdom Viridiplantae; phylum Streptophyta; class Magnoliopsida; order Malpighiales; family Euphorbiaceae; genus Excoecaria; species Excoecaria agallocha. Next base: position 7,304,830 of record CM075823.1, on the reverse strand, counting down.
TCCTACACCAAAATCTTGACAAACTTGTGTTGGCCTCCCAATGCAAAACTAAGTCCTTGCACAACCTCAACTGCAAACCTATATGGATAAAAAACTACCCATATTAAGCTATAAAGCTTAATGGTGAAAGCATGATTAATATGGATGACTACTCACAACAATCTTTGACAAAATTTTCACACAAGCCTTTCATTAATAAAACATTCTTACAATAATTACAAAACATTGAAACAATTTTATAGCCAAGATAAATTTAAGATGTAATAATGTAATAAGCCCATTTATGGTAAATATATTCAATAAATGAAACAATCAATATATTTCCTTCTTAGGACCCCTTTTTATTAACTTTTAATAGTCTGCCTAAGTATTAGTTCGAAGGGTGGAAAATAGGAGCAATAAATTCTCGAAGGTATTAGCAATAGATATCCGAACTTATCGAAAAATAGACCCAAATGGGGCCGAGCAATTGACCTAAATGTGGTCGACAATAGCAGCTACAACAATATCCCTCTAGGCATGCCTATCTAATCCAAAACTGAACTAAGACTTACAGGCTTAACAATATCTAGAAACATTTTTGAATCACCATAATTATCTTTACTAGATACAATATTGGATTAAAACCACCATATATAAGAATACATATTACATATTCATATCTTTGCCTTAATATTCGATAACTCATATCATTGCACTTGTATACTAAAGTATAATAGCAAAAAGGTATAGCATTTGAGTAAAATAATCTTTATTAACATAATTAACAAGTCATATAATCCTCATAAGGTAATATAGGAGAGTGTAGCAATTGGTCAAGTAACTTACTTTCATAGAGCAACATGCTACCAACTCTATTGCACAATCATCTCTTTACGTGTTCTTATCATACATAAAGTTCTTGTACTTAGGAGTAAACAATATTGTACTTCATGAAATCATATACCAAAGCAATGCAATTACAAGCATTCATAACAATTATACTTATAAAGACTCAAGAAAGTTGGAATAACACTCACTTAATCAATCTCTAATAACTTTACCTTAATAATTGAAATTAAAACATACAATAGATAGTTCACAAGATGTATCATAGGTAAGAAATCATTTAGTCTTAAATGTACACTGATTTAATTGAGGTAAGGGTTAGTTTTACTTAAGGTGTTTGTTGGTGTAACATAAGGTGAGATTTCAAAGCAAGAAGGGATAGAGAGGGGTATAACCTGGTGGAGTGAAGTGGGTAGTCGATGGAGTGCTAAAACCCACTCGGTGGAGTGGTAACCCACTGGGTGGAGTGGTAACCCACTCGGTAGAGTGGTGATGTACTGTGAACTCAATTTTTGCAACTCCTTAATCTTAACTCATTTCCAGCTATCAATAGTTGCATTTCCCATAATGCTCACTATAACATTAAACTATATTACTTGTATCACTAATTGTGAGGTATCTTAGCTAAATCCATTCCTCTCAAATGAAGATTTACACGGGTTAGAGATCAAAAAGATGCACTATTCATAAAAAACCTAAATCTCCTAATTTTTGCTACTGTCTATACTTCTTTAAGATGGATGCAACTACATGAAGTTTTTAATCAAGCAAGCATTCCTATACCATTTACTGAGATTCCTTCACTCCTTCAAAATCCCTTTTCCCTTTTCTTTGTTTGTCTCTACCTCTATAATCAGTAATCAAAACTAAATTCTCAATTTGTTTCCATGAAATCTTTCATTAACCAGCAGAGAAAAGAAGAAAAAATTCCCTTACTAAGAACCCAAATGCTAGAGCTCACAAATAAGAGAAAGAAATGGAGTTTTGAGAGAGAGAAAAGAGAGAAAAAGCAATATATATAAAGCTCTCCCACCAATCACATGAGAAAGTCTCTAGAAGATCCAAAATTACCATTTAACTCCTCACATAATTGCGCTCTCATAAGATTGATCCATTTAACTTTCAAATCACAATGTTACCCCTAATATCCATTTTATTCTTTCAATTAACCCCCCTTAAACACACATTTAATGAAATTACCACATTGCCCTTCATAAAAATTTAACCCAAAATGACCATAACTTTACATAAATGTTAATTTAGCCCTCAATATCAATTAATTAGACATAATTTGCTCTAGGGTCAATGTTTGGTCCTCACACCTTTGATTATAGAAAAAAATCCCACTCAAGTTTGTAGAAAATTGTTTGATGACTTTTCAATTTAATACTCGAAATAAATCATTTGTTTACAAATAAAGAAAGGAATGCAAGACATACATAAATTAGGCTATTTATTGAATTGTGAACATTAGTTCCTGCATGCACATTAACAAAATTTTTTGTGTGATTTTTAAGATAAAAAGTGGATATTGGTCCATTTTATGTAAAAAAAACTAATTAATTGAGTAAAATATATTTAATGTGAATTTTTTCCATTATCATACAAAAATTCATTTTTTACTAATTATTTTAAACCAATTTGCAAAAAAAAATTAGAGGAAAGTATATTACAAACTAAATCAAAGGGCTAAATCAATAGCTAAAAATATTGGAAAGTTAATCCCCAACTAATTTTGACCCCAACTTTGAAAAATCCCATAAAGAGCCATCACATGGCACATTAAAAAAAGGAAAAACATGAGTCAATAAAATGACATAAAAAATACTTAGGGCATTAAATCATAAAAAAATATAAAATGGTATAAAAATATATTAACAAAAATGAAAACATTAAGATAAAATAGTAAAATTATAATATAGGAAATTAATTAGAGAAAAAAAGTAAGTAATCATATTGGTTGAAGAAATAAAACAAAGATGAAAAATTGAAAATGAAAAGGAAATAAACACAAAAAAAAGAGTCACATACTCATCCAAGAAGGATGGGAGAGAGTCACGGTCTTGAATGAGGTGAGTTATGTCCCCGCTAACGAATCACTGGACGATTGAGGAATGAGTTACGACCTCAAGACTCAAGGCCATAAGTCATGTATGGTTCATCTAGTAGCTACTAGAATGACACCATGGCCATTCTAAAACTTCCAATATACCAATTCAATCCTTATTCATGCATAAAAAAGGTCCTAACCTTCCTACAATCAACCTGGATGCATAAAATGACCATTAAAATAATCATAAACTATTAAGTCAAGAAAATACCATGTGAGACTCATCAAGCAAGAGAGAGAAATAAGCATGGTAAAAATCACTAATCTTCACTTAAACTCATATACAAGGAAAAATTTATGCATAAAACTTAATTATACGTATGTAAAAGCCCTCAAAACACTCTTTCAAATAAAGAGCAAAAAATAGCATATTCACAAAAAGGAAGCTAAAAATAAAGTATGCAAGAAGTTGTACAAGATACACAAAAAAATATGTATAAGAACAAAAATTATAGTTCTACATGTGAGTAATATTTTGGCCTCTTACATTACCTTCAGTAGGGCTATTATAAAAACTAGTGTCATTGCACTCTCAACCTTTTTTCCTCCTTCTCCTTCCTTAATTGATTTTTGAAAACCAAGCAAACCAAAGATTGATATTTTTTCTATCTTTTTTTACTCTCTTTTTAAATTCTTCTCCCTTAAAAAGATTAAATCCTCTCTCATTTAAAAACAACCATTAGTATTAAATGCCGATGATTAGGCCAAATAAAGTAAGCAAGATTTTTTTAAAAAAACTAATCCTCTGTTCATAGGAAAGACTATGATTCTTGATAAAAATATCAAGTCACGACATTGACTAGTGAGTCAAAGGTATGACTGAAAGTTGGGCCTCCTATAAAAGCCTAAAAATTGGGATATTTTAACCTAAAACCCTAATCTTTTATTGCATGTGAAATTTTAGGTCTCTCTCTATGTAGCTATCCATGAAAATAATATATAGATATTATGTTTGGTGTGGATGATTTGACTGTTTCAATTCTTGTGACTGCCCAAAATCTATTTGTTCAAATGCTGTTGAGAGGATTAATCCTTGTACCAGTATTAGATATGAATATTTTATGCATATTTTCCAGTAAAGACCTGAACTATCATTCTAATCATTATAAAATCCCAATAAACATATTATGTCTCTACTAATATAATTGTAGCTCGGCTGTAGAAGAGCTTTCTTGTATAATTTATTCTATAAAAATTAATAGAATCAATTTCTATAATCTCCCCCTCTTCGTTCATTCCCTTATTTTATCATAAATTCTCATACTTCCTTGGTTGCCAATTGCCAAAGTTAGGCCTTATTAGATAGGTAGTAACAAAACCAATAGACTAGGAATGATATCCTCCTAAATTAAGTCCTCTAAGTGTGTTTACACTTGCAGAATACTCGCTAGTCACCCTTAAATGGCATGACTCATAAGTGATTCACAATCTTGACCTGTGAGTTACTGTAATGACTCACTTTTGAGTCAATTTTAAGCTATTAAATGTGATCATTCCACCTATCTAAGAGAGGAAAAACAAAATTAAACCACAAAACATTATTTCTTTACTCTAAGAAAAACACAAGAGCTTGTAAACAAATATTTTTCAAAAATAGACACTAGAGAAGGCTATAGTGCTTCTACTTCCTAGCTACTTTGAAACAACATTATCCTTATTAGTTAACTCTAATAGAGGCTAACTCTGGAACTAATGTCTACAGTTACCCCCAACTTTGGGAAGTCAATTGCACAAATGTCTAGGTTTGCCAAAGTTTGTAGTGAAGGGATAGAAGACACGTACTTAAGGTAGCAAATCTTAGAATACAAACATGTGCCCGTCATGGCAGTGAATCTCTAGTTAAGTAATTACCACCAGTTTTTTAGCTTGCTAACTCTATGTTAGGTGATTACCATCAGTTTATTGATGTGTTAACCCTCAGTGTTATGCCTAATCAATGCCAATTTGTTGACATGCAAAATTAGGACAGGTTGTTTATTTCTCACTAATTAGCTCTAGCTAGTCGGCATGCAAAATCAAGAAAGATAATTGGTTGACAACTTATCGATATGTCAAACTGCATTTAGAGAAGATCAATGCTAGCTTGTTAGCCTACCAAACCTTTTAGGATTGCCTGATTAGCACCAGTATGTCAGCAGAATCAGGAAAGATTATGGATTAAATGCCTTGTAAGAGTACAATTCACCTGCAATGACTTACTACCTCTTAAAAAGAATTAGGCACCTATGATAGGAACTTAACTTTAATGTGTTGTTGCAATGGAAGAAAGTTCCTACCATTTATGGATTTGCATGATTGCTCTTATAATGATCCATCTTTGAGTGAGATGGCCATCTTTTGGTAGGCATTTTCCAGCATGGGGTCGATGTTTGTACAATTTTGATATATGGAGATTTCATTTTAATCTGATTATACAACATTTGCAATGTCTGAGAATTTGTGATGTAAGGTTCCCATAGTATGGCCCTATGTTGGGATATTTCCAACTCGGGTAACAGGTAGTGAATTAGACTATGGTGCATCACTTAAATCATTATACTCTATATTTTGCTTTCTTTTTTTCTTCAAATATTAATTTAATATTTAGCTTTAAGTAATTTGTTTTGTTTTGTTTTATTTTAAGCATAACTATGATAATCGTATGATTGATTGCTCATCTTGTCAAATTGTACACTATGTAAATAATTTTTAAGAAGAACAACATATGTAAGAATCATAAAGAAAAAACATTCATACATCCCATAAATAGAAATAAAATACTAAATCCATAAATGCAAATTCAAATGGAAATGAATAGTGTTTCAAATAAACAATATAAAGAAAGTCGAAATATATCTCCCTGAAAATCATCTTTAACATCTAGAGCCTGAAGGACCTGGAGGACTGGTTGGAGGACCTCAACACATGGGGAAGACCTATTGATGGATGAGGAGGCTAGGATGAACTTTCCTGAAAGGGATTTATAATGGTGGCAATTGCTGAGGCACATGGAATTTAAAACCCATCACTTGAGCCAGTGGAGTTAAAATTTGGCATACTAGTCTTGCCAGGTGGACTACACTCTTATGTACCTATCCTATGGCTATCTCCTACCAGTATAGTGCAGCCTATACCTAGGTGAGACAAGCAATGTGATGCTCTCAAACCTCCTTTAGGATTTCTTTGAGACCTACAACCTTTATCTTTACTCTTTAAGTTATTTGCCTAACTGTAGTCACTAATGTAATTACAATCTTGAAATTTTTATTAGACAAATGACTGAAAGAAACAATCATACCCTACATATGATGTAGATCTCACCTTATAGTCTTGATGGTTGTCTCAAGTCTACCCAACCTCACCTTTAAATCCATGGTAGTAGGTGTAGAAGAATATAGTGGAGGTGGTGTAGGCCTTCTCGATATGAATGTACTAGGGTCACCTTATGAACTAAATCTATATGCCTTATGCAGTGCTGGTATATAAAGTGTAGCAGACCCTCGTGATGGTGTGGGTTGTGGCCCTGCATGCCCTACTGAATAACTTGAGCTAAACCTTATACCAAAAGTTTGTGTATCTATACAATGTGCCTAATGAAGGGGAGACTAACCTCCAAGCACCCTATGCTCTGATTGCTCATCATTAAACTCTACCACAGGTCACTGTCTGTGAATATACAAATCCTCATTTGGCTCCTCTAAAGATAGCAGTTTGTACCTTATCAGGGTGCATCTAATCATATGTATTTCCAAAGTAGTCTTGAAGCTAACAACTATGCTGCCTTTAGCCTAAGAGCCCATCTCTGACTTTAGAATCCCAAATGTCAGCAATAGTTGAGTAACTATTCGACCCATCACTACCATTATGCCTATTGACTAAGTTATCCTACTGATATTTTGTAAAATATAATGGCTGATGTTAAGGCATTGCTTAGTTGTCATAGCCTATAAACTCTTAGCGATGCCTAGCCAGACAATTAACGACCTACTGATTTAATCTAGCATTTCTTATAGCAATGATGATGTCCTTACCCATAGGTAGCTAAAAAGCATTGATAACCTATGCCTATGATAGAGTGAAGGAGATTTCAAGGACCTGAAAGGTAACACTACAAGAAAAAAAACTCTTTAACAAAGGAAAATTCGATCGTTAAAAGTTAAAATCCGATCATTAAAACACTATAACGACTGGAAAAATATGGTCATCACCAATCATTAAAAGCCCCATCATTAATATTATAGATGATTGAGTTGATATTCTATCATTAAAGGTATTAACGCCTGAAATAAATTCGGACGTTAAATATACATTTTTTAGCAACGGGATTTTCCTTTGCTAATTTTATTATGCTTTTAACGAAGGAAATTTTGGTCGTTAAAAAAGCCCTTCTAGCAACCCAATTTTCCCTTCGCTAATTATTTTTCACTTTCAGCGAAGGAAAATCTGTTCATAAAAATTAACTTATAACGACCAAAATTTTCCTTCGTGGATTGTTTATATCTTTTAACAAAAGAAAATCTGATCGTTAATGATTACAAATGGCAATCGGATTTTCCATTGCTAAATGTAAATTCGATCATTAATATAAACAATTTTATTTAAATATTTCACGTATACCCCATTCACACTCCCACACATACATACATATCCAAAAATATAATAAATACTCTTTTCATAAATTGCAAAAAACCCATTACAAAGTATACCAATATTTCGAAATTATTTAACATTCTATTTGTCAAATATAAATTTGTTTAGAAAAATAGCCCCTTGCCATACCAACATCTATCTAGCTAGAATTTTCACAAAAATGAATAATGAGCATCAAATCTTCGTTGTCCATTGATCAAAAAACTTGCAAACATAAATTTATAATTAATATTCATTTATAAAGGCAAGAGATCAAATGGCTAAGAAAGTAAAAAATAATAATAAGTTTAATAATATATTAACAACATATTATCATATTGCAAATCAAACAAGATGAAAATTTATGTAGAAAGACTACAGGAAATACATGTAAAATGCAATCACAATTATTAAAAAAAAGAAATTATTAATTTTTCAAATAACCATATATATGATGCCATATACTTAAAAAATATTATAGAATTTTTTTATATTCTGGAACATATTTACTTACCTATTAAATGTTTCACTCTATTTAGGATTCATTTGAAGATGGTGATGCAGGATGCATATTAGATTGTTTACCAAAAATTATAGGTTCAAGTCGTGCGAATTTACTATCAAAAGCTTCAATTTTTCATTTCAATTCTAGGTTTTCTTCTTCAACTTTCTTTAGCTTAGATGACAATACCTCTTTCAATGAACTAGGCAGTTTCAATTGTCTTGCAGTTCCACCACCCCCAAATCAAGGAACATGACCTTTTCATTGAGGTTCAAAGACTTTTTACTGTTACTTCTATGTTGGAAATAGAAGGTTTTGATTCCACCAATTCTTGAATTTGATTCTATAATATGAAAATAATTTAAAATGTATCAACATATTGAATAAAAGGTAGCATAATGAAAATTAAATCAATCATACACACATATCTATCATAGGTGGTAGTTTTAACAACTTATTATCCTTTTTGCGAGTCTCAAAGAACATGGTAGCAAAATTTGGTGGATTACCATCTTTGCCTCCCTTCAAAACAAGTATAAACATATCAAATAAAACTTTTTTTAATTAATGAATAATAAATTCTCTAATGATGTTTAATGAGGATAAATACCTGTTGATACATAATCTCTCTAAATGGCTTATTGCTTGTACGATGTGGCATATCCAACTTGGACCTATTAATGGAATTTATTTTGGTTTTTTACATTAACAACTTGAAATGTAAATTTATGATTTGACATGCAAAATAAGAATATGCGTAAAATATATAAACTTATGTCATACCTGAAATTTTTCACTAAAATAGTGTTATTTAGCCAACCATTCCCAATCATTCTTGTCCACCCCTTCTGGCACATTTTTCATAGCCTCGTGGAGTGGTCTAAACTTCACATATTTGAAATTCATCCATCCTCTCCAATTGTTCCAAAATCCTCTCATATGTTTCACAACATGCTCACGATCTTCAATTATGTCATCACTCTCAAATTTATCCTAAATTTATTATTATTAAAATCAATTAATGTTAATTGGACCTATAATATATTTGGCATAAGCAAAGCTTGAAATAAAAAATTTAAATAACATAATGATGTAAATTCTTACAAGAACAGCTTGCCACATGTGTTATATATTTTTTTTTGGAAATTCTCTCCATGAGTGTACTTTCCAAGGGCACATATTACGATTACAAACTATTATACCCAAGTTCCTTGAGAAATCTTCATGATTCTCCCCAATGACTTAGCATCCAAATTTAGGTCACCCAACTTAGTAGCAAAATAATACAAAAACGGTGATAGGAATGAAGTAAAAAAAACCAATAGAACAAAAGAAACCAAAACAATCAAAATCATAATAGTATGAGAAAGAAGGAAGAAGAGTCATTAACAATATCGGTAAGGCTACCAGGTAATAGTACGGTAGAAGACAACAGAGGTCCCTAAAATAAGCTTTCAATAAACAAGATGGAGTAGGAAAAAAAGTTCTAACAATCGTTTATTGAAAACATGCATGTTTTCTGTAGAACATTTTGAGAAATAAGTCTCAAATTTATGAAAAATTAAAGAAAACATCTTAAAGTATTTTTATAATTTTCTTTCAAATTTAAAGAACTCAGAAAATTGTTTTTTGCTTAAGAAAATTACTCAACATAAACAAGTCCTCCATTTTTCTTTTTCTCCTGGAAAATAGCTCTAGTATTCAGCAAGTGTAAACACAGTTAGAGGACTTAATTTAGGAGGATATCATTCCTAGACTATTAGTTTTGTTACCACCTATCCAATGAGGCCTAACTTTGGCAATTGGCAACCAAAGAAGTATGAAAATTTATGATAAAATAAGGGAATGAATTTAGAGGGGGAGATTAATATAAATTGATTTTGTTAATTTTTATAGAATAAATTATATAGGAAAGCTCTTCTACAACCAAGCTACAATCATATTAGCAGAGCCATAATATGTTTATTGGGATTTTATAATGATTAGAATGATAGTTCATGTCTTTACTAGAAAATATGCATAAAATATTCATTTCTAACGCTAGAACAAGGATTAATCCTCTCAACAGCATTTTAACAAACAAATTTTTGGCAGTCATAAGAATTGAAACAGTCAAATCATCCATACCAAACATAATATCTATATATTATTTTCATGGATAGCTACATTGAGAGAGATCTAAAATTTCACACGCAACAAAAGAGTACTGTTTTAAGTTAAAATATCCCATTTATAGAATTCGCAGATAACAAAAGATCTCAATCTCACTTTTGTTCTGTTATAGTCGTATTCCCAGAAGAAACACAATTGAGGCCATCAAAAATCAAAGCATAGACAAGTATAGATAAAGCCATAACTATGGATATAATTGAATAGAACCTGCAAAATTTAGCAACCCTAAGCTTATTTTCAACCATCAAATAGCAGAACAAACCTGAGAAAGAAAACATGATGCAAATTAAGAAGGTATGAAATAACGATGAGCGGCCTCTGAAGATGTAGGTAGGAACTGGACTCCTATCTATGGATTTTTGAGGAAGTAAACTTGCTATGATGCCTAGTATGAAAGAGATTGGTAAGATAATCTTCATCATCATAATTTGTTCTTTTGTATCTTAAGCTCTATATATTAGGTTTGGGATATGTATTTTTTTGGAAATAAATTTGAAAGATAAAGCATAATAGGTTCACATTTTAGCGAAAAAGAAATGGAAAAGAAAAGGGATAGAATTTGTCTTGTGTTTTACATATAATAGGTTTCCATTTTTTCCTAATTTTGAACTTTTGGTATTTTGCGTTTTATTTTTTCTAAAATAATTGTGAATTATTTTTTGGAGGCAATAGAATTTATGTCCCACCATTTTCTTAAAGATAGTAATGACAAGAATTTTAATCTTTTAATGACCGAATTTTATCCTCTCGTTAAATAATAATAAAATTTAAGATCTAACAACCAAATTAAATTCCCTTCGCTATTTGTATATTATTATGATCGGATTTTTATCCCTTTGTTAATTTTTTGTTGTTAAAAATCAATTTTCTTGTAGTGTAATAACCTCACCTCGATATTAGGTTGTTAGAATCCTTAGTAGTTAAATGTGGCAAGGAATCGCCTGACTACCTTAGGATACATGGTGAAAGCTGGTGCATAAAAATCAAGCCAGCCGGCTTTTCCAAGTAACTCCTATGCCTCCTTCCAGATCCATATAGTCTCGAAGAAGTACCTACTTATAAACCTGTTAGGTTGAATGTACATGTGACTAAGAGCCCGATATCTCTCAACCTACCTCTTGGTCATCTATGGTTGTGCATGAACATCTGCCTCTTGGTTATCTATGATACGAATACTTTAATGACAATGCTTGAATTAAGGGATAACTATGATTTAAATATCAAAAATTGATCTACGGTGTAAACAATCATGATAATTAATTAAGATTAATTAATTTGAATTCTAGCAAAATTGCTAAATTAGATAATGCATATCCTAAAAAAATTACTAGAATTGGGTACTTAACATGTTAACTAGATTACTAAAATTGGAAAATTAGAATTCCATGAAATTCGCTATTAAAATTATACAAAAAATTCCTTAAGTACACTTTTAGTCCTTACTATTGCCTATTTTTGTCTTTATCTCACTTATTTTTCCATTAAGGTGGAGACTTATAATTTTTTCCTTCAACTTTCATTTATTCATAATTTGAGCAATTTTCGCACAGATTTTTGCCATTTTTACATTCTTTCAGTATTTATTCATTTTTAAATCCAAAATTTACATTTTAGTCCTTATATCTCCTTATGTAGTGGTAAATTATAATTTGGCACCTAAAACTTTTCTTTTATTACATTTTTACTCCATTTATCATTTTAACTCTTATAACCACATTATTGATACAAATTTACCATTTCACCCAAAATTCCTTAGGTAATTACATTTTGCCCCTTTTTAATCGCTTAATTACATTTTTCACTTTATTTGCAATTTTATCACATATTTTACATCTATTTATGCATAACTTACTATTTAGTCCTAATACGCTTGTATAATTACATATTTTCCCCTAATAGTACTCAGTGAAAATCCTCAAATTGGATATGCGGGATGAGAATTCTAGTGGTCCTAAATCAACTTAAGGGAGCCTATGGAGTGACCAACTCCTCTCAAATTTTTTGAGTGATCACTTGGGGTGATCAACTCCTCAACTATGAATCTAATGTGAGATGAGGGATAACTTAGGGTGATAAACTCCCTAATTGTTAATCTAATATGAGTTGAGGGATCACTTGTGGTGATCATCTCCTTAACTATGAATCTAATGTGAGTTGAGGGATCATTTGGGGTGATCATATCCTCAACTATGAATATAATATGAGTTAAAGGATCACTTGGGAGATCCACTCTTTAATTGTGAATCAAATATGTGTTGAGGGATCGCTTAAGGTAATCAATTCCTCAACTATGGATCTAATTTGAGTTGATAGATCACTTAGGATGATCAACTCCTCAACTATGAATCTAATGTAATTCCTTTGGAGTTCTCCTGAAAAACTCAAAGAGCTTGTGAAACATATCAAAGAAATGCATATCCTATGCAAAATGCATCATTTAAGTGGATTAGAGGTAAGTCAAGACCTAAAGGTGTGACTCAAATGAGTCAAGGGAGTGACTCAACCCTTAGGCTATAAATACAACCCAAATCTTCTCATTTGGCTTACTAGGCTTCTCCAAGTGGCCTTTTCCTCTTCGTAAGTGCTTTTTACCTCTTTTCCTTTTCTTTTCTCATTAAATTTAATTATTCATTTATTTATTATTTATTTTACTTATGATTTAATTTTTGGTTTTAGTTTTCCCTTGTTTTTTCATCATTTTTACCTTTTTTTCTTCTTTTTTATTTTGCTTTCCTTATTTTACATATTTTATTACTATTATTTTATTATTTTCCCTTAATGCTCTCATGCTACTATAAAATTATTTTTTAATTTATACTTTATATTTTTTTATATATTTATTGAGATTTGCCAACTATAATTAATTACCATTTTACTCACTTTATCTACCATAAAGGCATTTATTATTTATTATATGCTTGTGTTTTTTCTCTCCATCTCTCCCTTTGTTTTCTTTTTTGTAGATTTCATCATTCCATACGACCACTTTATTGTTTTAAGCTGTATAGACTGCTTGATGCTCCTAAAACTTAGGAAAATCCTATCCTGGCACCCTATTTTTGCCTTAGACTTTTAAGAAGAGCCCGATATGACATGAATCACTTGTTTGCAATTGCCCAATGTTGGACCCTAGATTCTATATTTTTACGGTTACCCATAAAGAATTATATCCCTTGGCTGAAGAGTTTGCTAGAATCTTTGATGTAAAATTTCCCCATGAAACCTTATATTGTGTTTTGGATTGTGTACTAACCTGACATCTTTGATATGGATGGTGTTTGTACTGACCTGACTACTTTTGTCTCTGGTAGTGCCTTATTACTCCAAGTAAAAATCATTATTTTAAAAGGTAGTGCACCCTTTGTTGGCTTTCACACTAGCTTTTCCTAGCAGGAAATGTATCTTTTTTAAGGTTTTCATGTAACTATACGCCTTATTTTTGTATGAAGTTAAACCAAACCATTCCAGCAACTTTTATTTCATCTCTTTTTTTAATTATTTTCTCTTTCTTTTTTCATTTTTTCAGATATAATTGCAAGAAAAGTTGAAATTACTAAAAGAACCACCTCCCCGAGTAATCAATACATACTCTTTGAGACATTATCTTCCAAGATGATGACTTTATAACTTTGAATCTCTTTAAAAAGGCATTGTATGGCTAACAATAATAGCTTATAATGACATCAACTTCATATGTCCATGATTGATACCTCAATACATGGCTTACATAAGGCCACCTTTTATATTGTGTCCTATTGTGCTCGACAAATTAGAGAGTGATAAGACATTATGAGGCATCCATTATCTTTTAAAGAAGGTAGTCTATTTGTTGCTTTTGTCTCTAGCTATCATCCCCTTTGGGCTTAGTTTTATACAAAAGTCAATATTTAAATATTGACAAATTATGATTTCACCACTTTTTCCCTATTAAAAGATGGGTTACCAGCCCAATGCTTGACAATAAGGAAAATTAATTAAGGCAAAGTTTGATAAAAGTAGTACAGGGTAACTCATAGATCTTGTACGTGTAACATGAAAACTATGTACTATTTTTTATATCGAACAATATAACTTGGAGTATATAAAATAGACTGCTTCTCGTTTATATTAATATACAAGTTGAATTACATATGAGAACATCCTAACATAATTCCACTACACATTATCACTATTTAACATCAAGTTCAAAAGTACAAAACTCTAATCTTGTAACTAAACCTTGAAAAAATATTTCCTTTATTATCAATCAGCCCTCTTAGATTTTTTTAATTGAATATTTTCACTCTGCCTCTAATTTTTGCCCAATATGCTTTTTTATCTCGATTTTCATCTTGGCAAGGTGCCCAATTTTAGTATGTTGCTATTTTTTAGTTTTTGACCTACATGGCTATATTTTATTTTTTTTCTCTTTTTTCTCTTTATGTTCAGAGTCTGGCCATGGAACCTCATTAGCTTTTTAATATTTATCAGCTCTTTGAATTCATTCCCATCACTATTGATGGAATATGACATGATATGTTCATGGTAATCATGCAGCGAAAAAATGATAAAAACAATCATACATGCCAAACAATTCCATGACAAGAATCGAAACATTAATTTTAGGGTTTTTAAAAACTTACAACTTTAAATGCCTTTTAAAAACTTGAATTTGGTGATGACCAGCAACTAAGATGAATTTATCCTCCTTAGATCTTGATCACCAATGCCAAGGAACAGCCTTTATGCCACTCCTTTCTATTCTCGCACACACACTTGCAAAGATGGCTTAAAAATTAAGATTGCTAGCTCTCTTTTAAAGTATTGTGTAATGGCATTAGATTGAAGCTACAAGACTTGATCTTGCACTTATTTTAGGTGTTATTAATGCCCAAAAACACAAGAAAGCAAGAAAGAATTCTTCCCTTTGTGTGTTTCGGCCAAGAGAAAAATATGTGAGGGAGAGCTAGTTTTCACGCCACACACTTGTAACCCTAGGGTTTTATTTCTTTGCTAATATATATCATTATCTTTTGGCAAGTGTTTGATCTGAATTTTACTACCTCAAGATAATTAATTCAACCTCAATCACTTCCTAAAAATAAGTAATATATATTGATTTAAACTCCTTTGAATTTAAAATTCAAATTTGAAATAAAACACAAGACATTTAATTAAATAAAATCACTTAATATAAGTAATGTGCATATGCCGAAATTCCTTGATTTTTATCTTGGAATTTCGGCCACTTCACCTTTTATTTAAATGATTTAATTTAATTTAAATTCTTTTAGGCTTTAATACTCAATTAACTTAATTAATACAAGATAATTAATTAATTGAAATTAAACCTTGTGGGCTGAATTTTCTCTCTCATGGACCAAGGTCCAATAGCAATTTTAATACCCATTATACACATTAATTTGACTTTAATTAAAATCCCAAATTAATATTCAATACTTTATTTAAATATTTTAAGCCCAATGTTTTGTGTGCGATCCTATAGGTCCATTTAATGTTGGCAATGAATTAATGAATTAATTCAAAGGCTATATATATTCTCTAGCAAGATATTATAGCATTCCAAATTAAATGAAAATACAAATGGCATTTAGTGACCTAATGCAATTTTGCATAGTCTCTTACCCATAAATATCAGAATTAATATAAGGCATGGAACTAGTCATCCTTATATATATTAATTCCTTTTTTGATATTCCAGTGACACTGAACTCTCAGATAAATAATGATTACTCATTATTTCATCTCGGTATGGCCATACACTTCTCAGTTCACTGATCAAGTGGCCAATGATATTTTCTCTCTTATAGAGAAGGGTAATCCCCTCACTTCTCTCGTGCTTTCTAACATGAATCAATGTATACCCAAGCATACCTGTACTTGTCACTCTGTTACGAGCACGTTAGGTGTATGTCAAAGCACACTGTAATTCATAAAGAGTTTCATAGAGATTTTAGGTCTAAGAACTCCAATACAAAACTTGCATATGAGAAATACTCATGACTTGTACCATGTAGTATTCTCATGAACGAACCGAATCCAGATACCATGTTCTAAACATGTATCTATAATCTCTAATTGACACTCTTGTCCTTATGATCCGTAAGACAGAACTCAACTTATCAGAGAGAGCATACTAGTCTTAATTCATTTGTTATTCCCATAACAATGACTGACTAGGGATATTTAGAATGAAGTCTCATTTGTTTCAAGGTCTTACAACCATGTGCCTCACACATGATAACTTAAACTGAAACAAAATTCTTGGACAGTTCTATCAATTGATATGTACAGGAATACAATAGATAAAACAAATGCCTCATTTATTAACTAAAGTGTTTTATTACAATGTATTAGGGCTAGGGCTTACACTAACAGCTATCACTTAAGATCGTACGTCCTTTAGATAATATCTTTTTTAATAGAAATGGGCTTTCTTACGTAAGCTTGAACTTGCCTCTGATGTCTAGAATCCCTGGCCTTATCTACTTAAAAACCATATCTCCTTCTTTCAAAGGATGTTTCCTTACCTTCTTCCCAAAATATTCAGCTAACCTTTTTTGGTAAATCTGATTGTGATAATAAGCTCGCATTTTATCTCTATCTAATAGGTTAAGCTAGAGCAACATTTGTCTAGCACATTCCATCTCTAGCAGCTCAACTTCTAAGATCACTTTTTGGGAAGAGTGAAGCTCAGGAGAGCATGAAAACCACTCAAAAGAGCAAAGGGGAGATGTGGTAGGCATAAGCCAAGTGTATGGAAGAGTGGGAAAAGCACTCGGGCAAGCAAAGCAGAAGGCATTGGCGAGCAGGTGAGGAGAGGTAGGCAGGACTGCACTCGAGAGAGCAAAATGCACGCTCGGGAGAGCATAAGGCTACTGGATAAAATGGTCAAAAATTAGCCTTATGAGGGCACAAAAGAGCATAATCACACTCAAAGGAGCACATTTACACTCAGGAGAGCACTAATTACACTCAGCTGAGTGGTTTTAACCCTACAACACCAAAAGCCAATTTTTTTTTATTACTTATAAAGGAAAAAACCTCATATACTCACCTTAATGAAACCTCAATCAGCATTCTCAATCAATTAATTATTTTACTAAGCTCAAAATATACTTTCACTTAATTTAATTATTTCTTGTTCAAAATCATGCCATAATTCTGTCAAATATGATTAAACAAACATGCAAACTAGTCTACAACATAAAGTGGATTAGACAATACTATAATGCACTCAGTTTATGCCTTTATCTTTTAAATTCACTATAAACTTGAATCAAGTAATATGCACCTTTCAATCAATCAAGCCATCTAAATTCTCTTAAAGCTCAAATTAACTCATGTCATGTAATATGCAAACCTACAAACTAGTCCATTCTTACTTTAGCAAATGAATAATCCTCCCTTTAGTTTTTGAAGCATCAAGCAAATAGGATCAAATTCACACTTAAATAATGAAGATAACTTAAAAATCTATATTAAGTTCAGATGATTTATAATCCCTTTACCTTAAAAATCATATTAGCTCTTTAATTACCTTAGAACTACTTACTAATTTAAAGATGATAATTAAGCACAAAATTATTAGAAGTAGCTTCTTTTCAACCCAAATCCTAAACTAATGAATTTAAAGATGATAATTAAGCACAAAATTATTAGAAGTACCTCCCTTCCTTTGGTGTGTCCATGACGCACTCCTTTTTTATTCTTATTGTACACCCTATTTTCTTTTTTTTTTGTCTTTGATTTTCTTCCTTTTTATAATTATTATTATTATTTGTGAAGTTAACTATCTATGATTTTATGTATTTTATGGCTATTTTCTTTATGATATTTTTATCATTATTATTAATATGTTTATGTTCCTTTCAAATGTTATTATTTATTTTTATTTTTAGTTAGTTTATTAACTCATATTATTTTTTTCTTTTTTGGTATATCGATGCCTATGCTTGTGGGAGAATTGGAAGTTAAAGGCCTAAATTAGCTGGGGATTAATTTTTCTTCTGTTGATTAATTATTAGCTTATTTTTATTTTTTCTTGTATTATTTTTCTTTCCTTTTTTATTCTTGTTTGTTGCAAATCGGTTGTAATAATTAGTAAAAAATAGTTTTTTGAATGATAATCAAAGGAAACACTCATCAAATATTTTTTATTCAATTAATAAGGATTTTTTCTAATAAAATAAACCAATATCTGCTTTTAGCCCTAAAATTCACACAAAAGATTTTATAAATACGCATGAAGGAACCAATGTTTACTAATACAATGAATATCCCAATTTATGGATGCCATTTATTCTTACATTATTCTTTCATAAATGGCTTTTCAAATGCCAATATAAAAACTTACCAAATGATTTTATACAAGTTGGAGTGAGATTTTTCTATAAAAAGGGACTAAAGTCCCAATTTTTTCCCACAAAATAATATAATAATTACATATTTGTTTCTTTAAATACAAAAATGATTTTTGCCTTAAAATTAATTAATGCAATTTTTTCAAAAACAACATGGGCTTAATGCCTCTTTTCTCTAAAATAAACTCAAAATATCGCCCTTTTTGTAAATATGCATGTGGGGACCAATGTTCTCATTTTTAAAATTTAAAAAATTCCCTGATTTAATGTATGATTTTTTTCATTTGCCATCTTAAATTGCTTTATAGTTTTCTTAATGTGCTTGCAATGTGTTTTTTAATTCCTTACTATTAAAATGCTTAATATGCATTTTGGATAATTAACCACAAATAATCGTTTATGTAAGCCTTAACCAAGTTGTAAATAGGAGTGCAGTCTGATCTATTTCTAGTTTTGACTTCACAAGGTTAGAACTCACTTTTTCAATGTTCTAATGGGTAGCGACTCTATGATACCTACCTTATTATGCCCAGTAGATGCCTTCATAGGTTAATCAATAATAATAGATGGGAATAAAATCTTATCTATTACATAGTGACCAATCTTCATGAGTTAATGAGCCTTCTTTTGGTTTCGAGCCCTAAAAGTAGGTTTTCAAAAATAAACCAGATGGTTGTAAGGTTTGGTGTGCATCAAAGATTAATGTTGAACTCTTTTAAGAGGATTAACCACCTATCCATCTTTCCTAATAGTGAAGATGATTTCTGTAGATATTTAATAGGGTTTTGCTTGGCAACTACTTGTACCTTATAAGAATGAAAGAAGTGTCTTAACTTCTTTGAAGCCCGTATGATTTCCAAACAAATATTATCTACCTCTACATATTTAGCTTCATGAGGCAAGAACTTCTTGCTAAGTTAGTACACCATATATTCGATCCTAAAGTCATCCTTTTAAGCCATTATAGCCCTACCGAGCTATCCTCTATAGCTAAGTACAAAATCAGAGGCTTACCTATATGTGGTGGTCTTAACACCAGTGGATGCAAAAGGTATTCTCTAATGGTGTCAAATGCCTTCTAACAGTCTTCATTCTAAACCACTGGCTAATCTTTCCTAAATAGCTTGAAAATTTGTTCAAAAACTAAGGTCAACTTAGCTATAAACCTGCTTACATACTGGAGCCTACATAGAAATCCTCTGATCTCCTTCTCTTTATAAGGTATAGGCATTTCTTTAATAGTCTTCACCTTGATAGGATCTATCTCCATTCCTATCTGACTCACTACATGCCCTAAAAAGCTTTCTTAAGGCAACTTTAAATATTTTGGGTTAAGACAAAGGTTATACTTGTCAATCTTTTGAAAGAACTTCTCCAATGCCTGAAAGTGACCTTCTCGAGTAGCTAACTTAATCATCATGTCTTCCACATACACATCCACCTCCTTATGGATCAAGTCATTTAAAATCCTAGTTGTCATCCTTTGGTAAGTGGCACCTACGTTCTTAAGCCCAAAAGGCATGGTTCGATAGGCATAAGTACCCCATTCGATTACAAAAGCTATCTTGATCCTATCCACAATTGTAATCAAAATCTATTTATGCCTGGCATATCCTTCTACATAGCTATACATGGCATAAGTAGACACACTATCCACCAAGACATCTATATGAGGGAAAGGAAAATTATCCTTAGGGCAAGCTTTGTTCAAGTCCCTTTAGTCTACACAGGCCTTTACTCTTCCATCCTTCTTGGCTATGGGGATTACATTTGCTAACCATGTTAGGTATTAGACCTCTACCAAAAACTTGGCCTCTATCTACTTTCTCATTTCCTCTTTAACCTACTCAACCCCCTTTGGCTTAAGTCTTCTAAGTTTTTGCTTAGCTGCTTTATACCTAGAGTAGGTTAGAATGGCATATTCAGTTATCTCTCAATCAATTCCTGATATGTTCTCTTAGGTCCAGGCAAAGATTCTTTTATATTTTTTCAATATTCTCTCAAATATTTCCCTCTCCTTAGGAGTTATATTTGATGCTAAGAAGACTTCTTTAGGATTTTATTTTATTCTAAGATTAAATGAGCATGTATTAGTTGAATTAATGTCAAATATGAAAGAGTTATGATTATGATTATACATATTAAAATCAGAAGAACACCACATAAGTAAGCAAAATTGTTTATCTTATTAATGTAATCAAAAGAGAAATCATTATTCTCATAAAAATATCTGGAATATAAACAATGTCAATAAAAGTATCTTCATCTTCAATCTTTGTAGCAGTAGATGCTTCTCTAACTTCCAGGTTTGGCTTTGGCAGAGCCTCAGCTTCCATCTTCTCTTTTCCTTTCTTCTGAACAACAAGCAATTTCTCAGTCACAATATCCTTAGACACTTCCCTATCCCATGCTGAGTGATGCAGAAAGGTCTCTACATCCCAAAAACCCTCGACCGTCTTGATAATTCCTTGCTCCTAATTAAAGATATCATTAAATAGACTGAAATAGGGCACCACCTTTTCTCCCACCAGTAGTGGCTTATTTTCTCCAAAATAAAGGCAAATCCCTGAGGCTGGCATAAAACTCTCATAAATGTGAGAGATTTCATTTGCTGCTCCTTTTCCTTTACCTTTCTAACTTAAACCGGTGTAGGCTAACCCTTTCCTATTCTTTTGCCCTTGGGTAGTAAGGTCCTTGAGAGTTCTTACCCAAGCCAACTTCAGGCTAGAAATGCATCTTCTTTAGCATACTGATTACTTATAGGCTATCAACAAAACTGTCTTCATTCCCCTTATCATCAATCATAGACACATGGAATCCACTCAATGACTACTTGGCTATTTCTAGCATAGATACCTAATTCTTCCTTATGACTTTGATGGTGACCACCTAACTATCATGAGGTATCTTAATCATCTAATGCAGCAGAGAGGGTACTCCCTCTAATTTGTGGAACCATGGCCTTTCAAGTAACATAAAAAATTGGTAGGAATAAGTAACACCATAAATTCAGCTTCAATTTCAACTGGCCCTACCTTCACTACAACCTTAAAGGTCTTATTAGCTTGCCTCTTTGAGTTGTTATAAGTAGAAATGGTTAAATTTGACTAGTTTAGCATGCTCTCATTTAGCCCAAAAGCAGAAATTGCAACAAAATGACACATATTGATAGAGAACCCATCATCTACCATCACACAAGTTGTGTGCTTGCCATTCACTTGATTTTTGATGTAGAGAGGATAATTATGATTTCTTCCTTATACGGGTAGATCAACATTTGAGTACATAACATTTTCCCCTATTCCTCCCTTAACTAGATCTAATAGTTTAAAGGGTGAAATGGTAGTAGTAACAATAGATTTACATAAGGCCTCTATTAACTTCTGCCTATGTAATGGAGATTATCTCAACAAGTCCTAAATGGAAATTTAGGTTTTGGTCTTTTTAAGTTATTTGATAATCTAGTTCTCTTTAGCCTTCTTTTTTGTAGGCAATGTTGTAGGAATTGGCTACTTTTCAACTTTAGGCACCACCTGCCTTTACCTTTTTCTCTTCCCTCACCTCTTCTTCACTCTCATTGGTTGAACTCTAGATATCTACAGGCACCATTGCACCTTAATCTTCGCTCTCAATAAGGGAATCCCAACAATCAATCATGAAAATTTGTTGATTTTCTTCAGTTGGCTTTGTTACTTTGGGGTTGGAATAAGTAACGACCATGTACTAATTCCCAAATAGGTCCTTCATGCTATACCAGTCAGGTAAGTAAGACCCAATCATAAACACTGAAGGTGGCACGTCATTGCACCCTTCGTTCTTCTTTTTTTTCTTCTTCTTTTCTCTATTCTCATGATCTAAAATATGCTTACTATTTATCAGATCTTGAATTTTATTCCTTAAGGTGTGGTAAAAATCTATTAGATTCCCTATGTGTTAGTGGTAGGTATAGTATTGATCTTCTCAATGTTTAGAAATCCCTTGACTTCTAACAAGCCTTGATGGCAACAGCTCCAACTTCCCTTCTTTCGTCAGTTTGTCTAACACCTAAGATAATGATTTACCCAGGTTAAAGTAATATCTTTGACTAGCCTCTATGATAAATACTTCATCCATCTTGCCACTTTTGTTTACTCTATTACTATTCCTAACTGCCTTGTTATTACCAAAGTTCCTCATTAAACCCTCACTACTGGCCCTTTAGCTAGGTACTAGCCTTCAGCTTCTATATCTATATCCTTTAAGGACTCCTAATCATTTAGTCCCCTCATCTTCAGACCATCCCTTAAGTAAAAATTTGCATTTTGACTAAAAAGCCTAATTTGTTCATCCGTATCAGGCTTCCTCTACATCTCCATTACTCGATTCCTCTACCTAGTGAGGTATTCATGAAAGGACTCATCATGTTTTTGTTGGAGCAATTTAAGGTCTTTTAAAGTGAACTCTATCCTTATACAGTAATCATACTACTTGAGGAACTCTTAAGTTAACAAGTCTTAATCTTCTTTAGTCCACCTATCTAGCCGATGATAACAGTCTATTGCCAGGTCTTTTAAGCTCAAGCAAAAATACTCCACCTTTTACTTTTTTGTTAAGGTATTCCCCTTTATTATCAAGGTATGCTGCTTAATATGCACCAAAGGGTCAAAAGTAACATCAAATTGGGTTAATTCTGGCATTTTAAACCATTGAAGGAGTGGCTCATCTCTATCCAAATATCTATATTAGTGGTTCATCCCTCTCTCAGCTGATAACAATCTAGACATGGACATAATTTTTTCCTCCATCTTCTTAAAGGCTACATCCTTAGCACTAGGGTCTCTACTCTTCACTGCCATAGGAGGCTCTTCATCTTTTTTCTCCTCTTTAATGTAGTCATTTTTTGGCTTATGTCTCCTCTTTCTCCTTGGCTCAATTGGTGGGATTCAAAGCTTTAAACTAGCTATTAGGTAGCATCCTTGACATGTGTCAATTTTGCTGGACCACAGATATATGTTTTATACTGAGTTCTAGGAGGGAGGCCTAAAAGAACCACCAACCAATCGAGCAAGCCCATTATATTTTTATCAAATTGCTACAATTGCATATCCGATCTCTTACCTATCTTATCCTATAAAACTAGAGGAGCTAAAGCAGAGGCTAACCTATCCTTTAGATTAGACATCCTCACCTTAAAGACAACTGTTATTTTACCTATCTTATTTAGTTATATATCATCGTTGGCCATTTCCTCTTATGTATTCTTTTGACTACTTTTTGAAAGCTCAATTGAACCAAACTCAAAACTAATCTCGAAGTTAACCCTAAAATTGACTCAGATCACAACCCAAGCATCTCAAGTGCATATCTCCAAATAAGGTGATTGTTTAACCCTCTAGATGGCCTAAATGAATCTATGATGGTTGCAAAAGTCAAATGTTAAGAATGATGTATGATGATTATTGCATGAGCATGATATGTATGTGATGTATGAATGCAAAGAATACTTTTGTTAGACATCAATCACAACCACATACAAGTAAGACAAAGACTTCTAACCTTAGTACTCCCACACAAGAGGTTGTACGATCTCTTTCCTGGTAGGCTTAGCCTATGGGTCAATAAGGAAACCAATGGATGCGTATGGTACAAGGTGAGAAAATGGCAACATAACCTCTCTTAATTGAAAGCATAGGCATATGGGTTTTGGCCGTTATGTATTTGGAGAAACACGTATAAATTAGGTTAGGTCCACCGGGGTATGGTAGCTTTTGACTTGTATCCTCCTAATTTTTTTAAGTTTTGTCAATACATAAGGGCCCATATAGCAAGCATGAATTGTTATGATTATAAAACCTAGGGGAAGTATTTATGGTCATTATATAGGCTATAGTCGGGTGATGAAACTTTAGGGCTACCCAAGTATGGTCCTTACCCATAAGTCTAGCTTATCACAAGCATAACAACTAATAGGTCACCATTTTAAATACCATTTGGTACTAGACTTAGGCTAGTGAGTCTCCTTAACACCTTTTTATATTGACTGAATGTATGCCATTCTTCAAGATAGCACCAGGGCTACAAAGGGATGCTTAACTTAATTCTACAACTTTAGTATATATGCAAAAAATGCAATTTCAATAGGAGATAGGATTAACAGGAAAAAACTAATTATAAAAAACTTAACCAATATGCTTTTAAGAGCAAGGTCTCTTAATCCCTAGTGGAGTCATCACTATGATGCATGTGAAAGCCTACTTTATATCCAGTTGGGTTCTTGGTGGCATGCTTTTAAGGTCCAAGACTGGATAAGGCTCACTATAAGCTATAAATTGGTTATTTCACAATAAAAAGGGGTTAGGCCTAAATTATTATTGAAGCTCAACCTATGGAGCTATTTAATGTGGGCTTGAAGAGGCAGGTGTCATGGATTCGCCATCCAACGGAATTTTGAGAAATAAATCTTGACCTTTTGATGCCTAAATAAAAATTGGTGTTTGGGACATCACTCTTATTGGGCATCTTGGTTAGGTGTTGTTTTATGATTAGGTTTTATTTATTAATTCACAACCTCCCCTCTCACATGATGAATTGCAAAGGAATGTGTTTATATATATAATCCAAATTGAGTTTTGATATTTATATATATAATTGGGTTCAAATTCAAATGTAGTATTTTTTACAAGTATGTGGTCTGTTGCCATCTCTAGGTGAACTACTATTGTAACACCTAAATCTCAAACCTATATGCATGTGCTGAGTTACATGTATACTTTAGAGTGTAGTCATATGACATGCTTTTTTGAATCTAGTCGCTTACTTATTTACCAATACTAAACTATCCTTACAAGGTGTTTCTACATGTCAATTAATTTTTTTTCAATTCATGATTTACATTGCTTATGCACTATAGGTACTCAAGTTTGAACTCTCCATCAGGGGCTAGATTTGGAAAGACAAGGCCAGCACTAGTCAATGTATGAATATGTTCTCTTTTTGTTTTCGCCTTTGTATATTTTTATTTTGTATTGAGTAAAGTAGTTTGTAAAGAATTAAAAATAGCTGTAAAGCATAATATAGCATGTGGTTATTTTTGTTTAATTCTCTCCAGAATAATGATTTAATTGGAACGCATGCAAATTAATGTGATAAGTATGCAAATAGACTACACATGAATGATTACATATATGGTGATGTGTAAGATAACATTGAACAGGGATATGGTGATAGGAGATTGTTTATCATTTTGTTGAATTTGTTATATTTCCTTTTAGTTGTATTTATGTTGTTAACATTCATACTTTTACTTTTATTTTTGTTTGAATGATGTGTTGACTGTATTTTGCTTTAATTTATTTACTTACATGTTAGCTAATATGACATTTGAGAAATAATAAATGAAAATAAAATACAACAAAACATGATAAGTATCAAAGGTTAAAGATAAACTAAAAAGAAAGATCATTCACACAAACACCAAAGCTTTTGATGGATTGTCCAAATTAAAAAAAAAACATGTACAATCAGTTGAGATAAATTAATTAGCAAGGTGAGGCACCAATCAATTTACTCATCTCAATTTTGCAAATCGACAAGCTGGTACTAATCAGATATAAACAACCTATCTCGACTCTTTATGCTGACGAGCTCGTATTAATCAAATAGTTCAAAGAAGATGTGACATGCCGATAACCTGGTGTCATCATCTTCAAACATGGTTTGACATGGCGACAAGCTAGAGTTAATGGATCACTAATTCTTCTTTTACATCCCGACAAGCTAGCGCTAATCAGATATGAACAACCTACCTCGATCCTACATGCTGACAAGCTAGCACAGATTAAATAGTCAATTAGGAGTTAAAACATCAATACTCTGATGGTAACTACTTCACCAATCTCAAATTCAAACATTGACAAGCTAACGGGACCAACTTAAATAAGGGTTAAAACATTGACAAGCTAGTGATAATCACCCTTTCTGGAGTTAAAACATCGATGAGCTGATGCTAACTACTCCACCAAATCAGAGACTTACTACCCTAGGCATGCACCTTTTTATTTTTTACTCTAAATTTGGTCAAATCGATCAAAGCATGCTAGTTTCCCGAAATTAAGGGTAGTTATAGACACTAAGACTAGATTATCCTCTGTTAGGGTTACCTAATAATGATAACGCTATGTTGGAGAAAGTTAGGAAATAGTAGTGCCTTCTTCTTTCCGCTACCGGTGTTTTTCAAATATGAGAAATGTTTTCATAAGGGTTTTTTAAGGGAAAATGTTCTTTTAAAAAGCTTGCTTTCATTCTTTTTTAAGATGGCAGGAAAATTATTTTGATTAGGAACATCTAGTTCATTCAAGGGTAAGTTATAGACTTGACCAATGGGTTAGGTCCATAACTCATCGTTTGATTTATGGCCTATCTTTCTTGGTCACTCTTTTCCCAATCCATCACTTGTTAGTGAGTCATAGGGTGCTCGATCCATAACTCACCTGTGAGTCATGGTCTTTGACTCATGACTCATTCCTTTTTAAATTCAAAAATGTTTTGGGCCCTATAGCCCCTAGTCCATAAGTCATAGTTTGTGACTCATGAGTCACAAACTCAATCCGTGACTTAGTATTTTCCATCAAAAGTTTTAAATTCTCTTTTCGCAAGGTAAAGGATTATTTTAGCTAAAAACATATGCTTTTTTCTTTGGTCCTAATCCAAACTCAATTAAGGGGGATGGGATATTTTCTTAGGATTAAGGAGCAATAATAAGGGGTTAGTAACAAATTAGAGAGAAAAAAGCAAGAAAAAGAGGGTGGTTTTTGGAATTCTAGTTTTTTGGATAAAAGAAGATGAAAAACAAGAAGAGCTTTGGAAAAAAATTACTACTTGAGAAGAAAAGGAAGAGAAGCACCAAAAAAGACATTCTCACTAACTTGAACACATAGTAAGGCTGAAGGTAATGTAAGAGGTTGCTTTCTTATAAAAATTTATTTAATTTTCTTTTGTTTTATTCAAAGCTTTAAAGCTTCGTTCTTTGTTGTTCTTCCTTGTATGGATTATACATGTATGAATTTTTTGGTATTTATTGTTGATTATTGTATAATTAGTATGTTTGTGTGTATTGTTGTGAATTATCTATGAATTTGTGTTCATTTTATGAGTTTGAGTGAGTTGAGCACCTTCCATGGCTATTTTCTCTCGTTGGAATCCATATTCTCTCAATTGATAAATCCATGAAATATGGATTATTTGGGAATTTTTTCTTATTTTAAGCCTTATGTGTTAATTTAGGGTGATCTAAAGGTGTTTTTCCTTAGATTTAAGTTTTAAAATTTGAAGCTTCATTTATGGCAATATTCCAGTGCTACTGGACCATTTTGAGTTGAGTCATGAACTTGGTCCATGATTGAGTCACAGACCTAGCCTATGATTCGCTCACTTGGATGAGTCTGTGACTTATCTAAGATGGATAATGACTCATTAAGGGGTATGACTCACCCCAAGTTAGCTCGTGACTCGCCCTAGGTTAGCTCGTGACTTAATCCCTTTCTGGTCCGTGAGTGAGTCCGTGACTCACTCTACCCCAAGTTCTTTAGGTCTTTGACCTTATTTTCATTTGTTTTAATTCTTTATTGGTTTGTCTTTACACATATTATATGTATTTATAGTACATGAAACTTGCATATTACTTCCTTTGTGTCATAACCGTTATCTATATCTTCCCTATTGTCTAATCAATAATCTTTAATACTTTTTGGATGCATGAACTCATATAACTATGCTAGGACGAAACCTAAGAAAGGGGATGAATTCAACTAAGCCTGGATAATCTAATTTATTAATTTTTCCCATTTTTTTATTTGTATATTTTTGTCTGTTAATTATTATTTATCTAAAACAATGTAGTAAAAAGGGGATTTTTGGTATGAAATTAAAGGAAATCACATTAAATAATTTTTTACTTAATTAATTGGGTTTTATTAATAAAATGGACCAACGTCCTATTTTGTTATATCCATCATCCTACATAAATTTTCTAAATTATGCATGGCAAACCAATGTTTCCAGATTAAATGAATGCCTCGATTTATCTATGTTTATACTTCTATTAATTTATTTCTGGGCTTATTTATCTTATCTTGACATGAATAACAAATGTTGTAATTTAAAGCTGTAAAAATAATAAATTAATTAATCTTGATCCATAACTCTCACATACCTTGACTAATGTCCATAGAAGCCCACAATTTATGTATGATTTTTATCGCTTTTTATATTTTAGTGTGTTTATTTACTCACCTTATTATAATACATGCAATGCATGAGAAAGGGACTGGCAGAATTAGGTATAAGTAAATATTTATATTAACCATTAACTAAGTAATGTGAGTAGAAATGGAATCCAAACTCTCTCTAGTTTCGATGTCACAAGGTATAAGAAATCACTTTCCTAATATTTTATTAGGTGGTGACTCCTAAATACATACCTTCTGATACTTAGCAAATGCCTCATAAATTAGTCGTTAGTAAATAAGTGAGGATACATCGGATGCTGTTTCATCCTCTTGAGGATTTGATACATCGCATGTTGAGTCGAATCCTTAATCATTGTGAAGCGATTGATTTTCACTAGTTAAATGAACCATGATCTGGCCTTGAGTCCTAAAAGTAGGTTTTTAAGAGTAAATCATATGCTAGTGGGGTTTAGCACGTATCACGCATATAAATTTTTATTCATAAATAGATTCAACCCTTTGAAATATAACCCTATCTTTCACATAATAAACTTATCATTAGCAAAACATATAAAAGTCATCTATGCTCATATGATTCATTTCAATGTATTTATTAAAGTTTATACTTCACTATTAAATCAACTATTTCATACCTATTACATCATATATTCATGTGTTCATAAGGTTTCATTTAAACCCGAGAATGTTCAAATGCAATTCGGATGAGAAAACATGCATTTTAGCCAAAATAGGGAGGGGTCACAACTGGAACCAAGTTATGGCAGTCATGAAAAACTATTCTGTACTAAAATGCATCAAAAATCACAATGTTCATGGCTGGAACAAATTCATGCATGTCGTAACCCTTAGTAGACTTAGAAAAGTCACCATAACAACCTCTCTGCTGAACTTTAAATGGCTTAATTAACCAAGTTAAACTTAAAATTTGCCCAATTGGTATTCTATAATTATTTTGCCCAATGCCCTAGTTTTTAAAACATAAAAAAATCATTAAATTTGGGCAAATAATATATGATATATACTTAAAACATTACAGCCTGCTCCAAAATAGGGGTAACATCAGGTTCCCTACATTTAAGATACATTTTAAGGTATCTAAAGATAAAATTAGACCAATGCTTCATCTAAAAAGTTATAAATTCATTCTTATAGTTATTTTTCAACTAGAATCACTCCATTTAGAGTTCTATAATTCAAGATATAAACAAAACAAGCTTGATAGGTCTGGTGATCCTCTGATAGCTTTTAGGTTCTAACTCCTTTTTCCCCATAATTTGACCCATATGTTTGGTTTAACCATTCTAACACACTTCAACATTAATTCTTAAGTTATCTCAGCATTTCATCCAATTTTTATAGAACAAGCACATCCATATCAAGATTAAGCTTCCCACACCTTGTTAATGCCCACTAAATCCTCTTTACTCTTTACTAACCTTTTTCTCCATTTGCTTTCTTGATTCACCCTCTACAAATCATAATATGTCCCTTCAAACTCTATTCTTTTTATTTGAGTAAGATTATGCGAATTAGAAAGAAATAGAGAAGATACAAATACGAAACGGGTTATCTTAAACTTCAACAACTTTCAACTCACTCTTTCTCAATCAAAAATTTAGAAAATTAGAAAAAAAGATTTTAGAGAGAAAATGGTAGGAGCATTGAGTGATAATTGTTGGAAAAAATTCCTCCTCAAAACTGGTTACCACTGACTCTCTCAAATCCCAATTTCTACTTCTTTCTAGAATCCCAAATGCCAATCTCCTATTTGTAAACTTATGATCTTTAGAAAAACTTCCATTTAATTACTCAATAATTTTATATCCACATACTTTTCTCACATTTCAAATTATTTTAATTTAGTCCTTGCTAATTGTGAATTGTACCTATTTTATTAGTATGTTTTAATGTGTTTAATTTATTATTTCGGCATTAATTTGTTAATAATGTGTTTAATTTATTAATTTTTGTTTTGGTGGACTTAATTGTAATTTTTAGTGTTTTTAGGTGCTTAATTGAAGAAAAGAGGAATTTATGTGGAGAAAGACAAAATTAAAGCAATTCAGGAATTTTTAAAGAACAAATCTCTCGTAGTCTATAACCATTCTCCTCTATGGAGGGGAATTTCCCTTCTATTGAGGAGATTTAAATAGTCACAGTTTAAAGCCCACCTCTATGGAGGGAATTCACCCTCTACTGAGGGAGGCTTGAAAGAAAGAAAACAAAGGATTTCTCCTCAGTGGAGGGGCTTTTCCCTTTACTCAAAAGACATAAGAAAAATAATATCTCCTTAGTGGAGGGGATTTCTCCTCTATCGAGACCCAGTGTCCTAAACACGATGAAATTCTACTTTGATCTAGAATAAAAAGTTAAAGGATAGTTGGTTTCTTCACTCTATGGTTTAAAAGGAAACAAAACACCAGAATTCAAGAGAAAGTTTTAAGAGAGATAAATTTACTTAGGTTTTTAGCCTTAGTTTTCTTTAGTTAATTGTACATTAGTTTTTAGACTTAGGTTTTCTTTTCTTTTGAGTTTTCAATTCTTTGAAGTTTAAAGCTACAATTTTAGTGTTCTGAGAAGAGATTAATAGGAAGCTTGGAGCTTTATGAGTATTGTATCTTTTTCTTTAGTTTTTAATTATTTTAATTATGACAGTGAGTAATTCTTTACGGATTTGCATGCTAGGTATTGAATTGTTCTTAATCAGAGAATTTAATATTCTAGAATGATATTCTGAATAAGATATCTATTTTTATTTAACTAGTTTTCCATAACAACTTATTTTACTTTTGATTTGAGTCATTATTAGTAAAAGGTGAGGTGGATAGTTTCTTTAGCAGGAGTATTTTATCTATAGATATTATTCACTATTTAAGTGTTGTTCTATATTTAATTTATTTTAGTCTAGTATTAGTTTTTAATTATTTTAATTATGACAGTGAGTAATTCTTTACTTTTGCTGAGCGAAACTTGAACCCTTATATTTTTATTATAATGACTTTGATTTGGGCTTGATTTTAATACAACTTTATTTTTTCTTAATTCCTGGGATGAATCTTATCTTTGATTATGGTTGGATTGATGCTTGACGTATTGGATAGATGGCTTGATTTTAATGTTCTTAGGTCATTTCACTCATATCGATGTATTGTTACATTCTAAGAATTGAGGTAGTGATTTTATGTTCAAGAGTTGATTTATAATTAACAATTTGAATTAAGAATGGTCTAGAGTTAGATCTCTCAAAAAAGGATCCAACAAAGGTTTAGGATTTTAAAATCGGATTTGCATGCTAGGTATTGAATTGTTCTTAATCAGAGAATTTAATATTCTAGAATGATATTTTGAATAAGATATCTATTTTTATTTAACTAGTTTTTCATAACAACTTAGTTTACTTTTGATTTAAGTCATTATTAGTAAAAGGTGAGGTGGATAGTTTCTTTAGCAGGAGTATTTTATCTATAGATATTATTCACTATTTAAGTGTTGTTCTGTATTTAATTTATTTTAGTCTAGTCTTAGTTTTTGATTTACTTAATTGTTAATATAGTTTAAAACTCTTTTAAATTTATTAACTTAGGAAATAATCTCAAATTAATTCAACTCAATTATAGATATTTTGCTTAGCAATCCATATTCCTTTGGATTCAATATTCCTAGGATCTTAATTATATTTTTCTATATTACTAGCCAATCTAGTACACTTGCCAGACACTAGTCAAGTTTTTAACACTGTTGTTGGGGAACAGTGGTATTGTTAATTTGATATCTTTGATTAAGTAAGTCTGAGATTTTTATTGTGTTTGTTTTTGATATAGTGATTATCTTTACAGGAAGATTATGAGATGTGAGATGATGTCAAAGATTATGAATTCTTGCTTTTGATAGAGCAAATGAATGACTTAAAGAGAGAAGTGTAAGCACTACAGCTTTTACATACATATTCACTAATTTCTTATTTACCATCTTTTGTTAATTCTTATTCTCTATGGGTGCTACAAAAGTCCACCACTTCCAAAGTTCAAAGTCTTATGGATTTGCTTGATAGTCAGGAGAAACAGTTTAAGGCTGAAAAGGAAGAATGGGAGGCTAAATTTATAATTTAAAAGGAGAAGTTAAGGAATTAAGATTTAAGAGAATTTATTAAAGGATCAAGAAAACAGAATTAAAAGGTTGGAATCCCAACTAGAACTATAAAGTG
The DNA here is from genome assembly GCA_037975025.1 of Excoecaria agallocha. Classification (NCBI taxonomy): domain Eukaryota; kingdom Viridiplantae; phylum Streptophyta; class Magnoliopsida; order Malpighiales; family Euphorbiaceae; genus Excoecaria; species Excoecaria agallocha. Next base: position 7,271,817 of record CM075823.1, on the reverse strand, counting down.
TTTCAATGTAATTTCAAAGTGATGGTGGTAAGGAGGAGGAAGTAAATCATGCATTAATAGTGGATAAACAAGTATCTAGTTTTGGGATGCATCAAGTAGAAAAGGGATAACTCATCCTTAAAGACAAAACATTTGTTTGTTTGGAAGATGTGTTGTAGCCTGAATTTATCCAATTGAAGGATTTGTTAAGGCTAGAAGAGCCATTAGATTTCATTTTTAATGAACCAAAGGTTGAGTCATACTTTATTAAAGACATGGAATTTCCAGCCTTGGTGAACTTTGAAAAGTTTCACCTACATATGGGAGAAAATAAGGAGTAAAGTTCGGAAAGACCTTTATTTAGATCACAAGCTCAGCCTCCAGATAATGACATGAGTCAAGCTAGGACTCAATAAACCATGACTCTTCTAACCCTTCTTTTTTAAATTTTCATCAATCTTTTAATGAGTTGTGTTTAATATGTTATTTTAAATAGTTCTTATACTATCTTTAGTTAAATTTGATAGGCTTATATAATTTAATTCATGTTCTTCATTTTTTAGGTATACTATGTATTTGTCATTCAATTCATGAGTTTAAGAATTAGAGGTTGGAAAAAAAAGCTACTTCTGATGGTACTTGTGCTTAATTATTGTATTTAAATTAAGATATACTTTTAGACCAATTAAATGAGCTCATATCGTTTTTAAGGTGCCAATTAAGGAGAAATACAATTTAGTTGAACCTAAGGTGGATTTATACTTTTTGAGTGTGTGAAAGTTGACAGCAAGTGCAAAATTCGAGGTATGTGTTCTTTTCTTTATTTCATTTCAGTGATTTTGATCTTGAAATTGGTTTAGTGTTAAAGGTTGGCGAGTAATTAGAGTTGGATGTGCTTAATTTTTTGGGAGCTCGTGTGATTTTAATTAGTAATTTGAAAGTCATTTAGAGTGGGAATGAGGAAGAAAAACAAATGGGGTTCAGATGAAAATTGGGTTTTAATCTTAAAAGTGTGAAAATTTGGATGTTTGAGGTTGTCTCTTGAGGTACATTTCCCTCCACCAAGGGAATGCCTAGATGAAATCTCCTCGATAGAAGGAGATTTCACTCTACCGAAGCAGGCCTGCATACATTTCGTGTTTTTTTCCTTGTAGTCTAAAAGGTGTCTCCTCTACAGAGGGGACTTTTCCCTCCACTGACAGCCCTTTAGCTTCCCAACTTGAGATAATCACCTCGGTAGAGGGAAATTTGCTCCACCGAGGGATTGCCCCTATAAAAGCCTTATTTCATCCCTCTATCGAAGTGATTTACCACCCTTACCCTATTCAATTAAATCCAGTGGCATTCTGTATCTATTAAATGAATATTTAATGTGATTAACAATTACTAATATGATTAGCATATTTGATTTTTTTAGGGATACATAATAGGGTTTTAGGTAGAAAATTGTTAATGAGATTTAATTTATTTTAGTCTAGTCTTAGTGTTTGATTTGCTTAATTGTTAATTTAGCTTATAACTCCTTTTAATTTAAAAACTTGGAAAATAATCTCAGATTAATTTAACTCAATTATAGATATTTTGCTTCACAATCCATGTTCCCTGGGGTTCAATATTCTTGGGATTTTAATTATATTTTCATATTTTACTAGCCAATCTAGTACACTTGCCAGACACCGGTAACTTTAAACTTCCAAAATTACACTTACATGTGCCAAAATACTTGATAACTCTGATTTATTATTTATTTACAATGTATTTTTATCTATGTTTACATCTCATTTTGCATGTTTTTCATGTTTTAAGTGTTAAATTTCTCTTTTTATGCCAAATTGAATTATATTAAGAATCGGGAAGTTTTTATGTGTTTAATGGTGCAATTTTGACTTTTGTACAAAAAAGTTGACTTACACTCGGTTGAGACCATTTGTCTCGGCTACGTGCCCTACAGATTCTCAAAACACACCATTTTACCAAGGGACTCAGATGAGATCGATTGTCTCCACCATATCCAGTAAAGAGCTCGAGGATGATCTAGTCTAGAAAGGTATGCATGGTTGAGAATAAAGTGTCTCAACCGTGTGCTACTTCTACAGTACTTTTTTAATTGATTGGACTTGGTTAAGACCATTTGTCTTCACCATGTCCCTCTACATATTAGCATAAAAGCTACGTTTTGTTTTGCTTTAAAGGAGACCTTTTTAGGTTTTTAAAGTTTCAGGTTTTTCTCCGTAGTTTTAGCTCTTAGTTCTTCATACTTTTAGGGTTTTATACTTAGTTTTCATAGATTTACTTGTAAAAATTACATTTTCAATATAGTTTATACCAAAAATACATAGCAATAGCATAGATTATAGAGTAAAGTTACAGTTTGCAATCAAGCTTGACTTGGAGAAGAAGAGGAGAAGCCATTGCAACTTCATATCTACATTCCTAAATGGGTTTAAAAGTTTCTTCTTTCCTTTTCTTTGTTGTTTTCATTATGTGTAATAAGTAGTTCTTTTGTTGTTTGGGGATCTTTAAATCCCCTGAACCATGTAAGGATATGAACTCCTTTGTTTAAATATATGTTTCAGATATTTCTTTTCCCTAGTGCTTATCTTGGTATGGATGTTATTCAAGTATTTATGCTTTTAATCTTATTCAAGTTGATGGATTTATGCTTGTTTAATAGTTATATCTTTCATGCTCTATTTTTCATCACATATTTTGTAGTTTTGATGGCATTTTCAAAATGGGAGCTATTAGATCTAGGGTTTTTGTGTTGTAAAACTAGAAAAAGAGAGGAAAATGAATAGGTATTAAAGTAGTAAGCTCTGGAATGGGATACTAGTTCATATCTAGGTTTTGTAACTTATGCTTATGCTGGCTATCAGATTGGCTCCGGAATGAGAAATCGGGTAGTTAGAGTAGTAGGTTTTGAAATGGGATACTAAGGGTTTAGATGGGTTATCCACATCTGAGATATATTAATGTTATGTTAAAATGAATCTTACAAAGGAATAGGGAGGATTAGATTCCTGAATAAGGGAGGATTAGATTCCTAAATAAGGTTTCTAGTCATTGTTAATTTTATCCATTTCATATTTTCTGTTTTTATCATTTTATTTAATTTATACTTTGTGTTTAATGTAATTTTATGTTAATTGTTACTATCACTAATTTCATCACACCCAACAAATAATTGGAACATTCTTTTAACACATAATTCCAATCAATGGATTATTCTTATGCTTGCCTTATTTCCCTTAGGTTCGATATCTCTGGGCCTTAAAAATACCTAACTTTATTTTTTTGTCGATTCAGTGCATTTGCTAACATTCGATCAAGTTTTTGGTGTAGTTATCTAGGAAATTGGTGTGTTTATTTGCATATATTTTTTATTGTTTTGTGTGTTTTTCTTTTACTTATCTTTGTTTGCTTATTCTTTTTAAGTTATTTTGGTGCATGAATAGAATTTGCAAACATCAGGTAGCACCATTTGATCCTGAAATCGAAAGGACTTTGCATCAAAGAATGAGATAAAATCAACCTAAAGACATGAATGATCTACCAAATCTGAATGTACCCCATGAGGATGAAAAATGAGAAGGGTAACAATAAGAAAGAAATCACAATGGCCCAAGACTAAGGACCATTCAAGATTATGCCATTCCAAGGTAAAATGAAGAGCATAGAAAAATAGTGCTTCCTCGACAACAATACTTTTAGCTAAAATCGACAATGATCACTATGGTTCAAAGGAACTAATTTTTGGATTGGAGATAGTGGACCCCGGCACAACAGTTGGAAATTTTCTTGGAGATAAGTGACATGATCTAAATACAAAGTGTGTCAATGGATACAATTAGATTGAAACTATTTTCTTTCATGCTCATAGGGAAAGCTAGAGATTGGTTGTCAATGCTTTCAATTCAATCTATCCATTCATGGCAGAAAATGTAGGACAAGTTTCTTATTATGTTTTACCCACCCACAAAAATGGTGAGCATACGGAATAGCATATATAATTTCCAGCAAATGAATGATGAAACCTTCCATAAAGCTTGAGAAAGGTTTAAGAGGTTGTTTAAAAGTTGTCTGCATCATGAAATTGCAATGCACCAGTTAATGTCAATATATTATGCAACGTGTAACTAAACTACAAGGTCTTTATTGGATGTCGTATCGAGGGGAAGCTTTATGAACAAAATCATGGAAGAAGCATTCTTTCTTATTGATAAAATGGCTATAAATGAGGCTCAGTGGTCTAGCTCAAGAGCATTAATGAAGAGACAAGGAGTTCACAATGTAAATAAGGTGGCAATGCTAAAAGCTTAATTGGAGCTATTAAAGGAGTTAAATGGTTGAAAGTTCATAATATCTCTGTAATTAGCCAAGAAGGGAGTGCATTTGAAGGAGAAAATTTAGGAAGTGATGCAAGGGCAATTAAGCCATACACCTAAAGGATGGAGAAGTAAATTCCTTGCATGAGTACAAGAGGAATGATCCATTCAGCAACCATTATAATCTCGAGTGGAGGAATCATCCAAACTTTTCATAGAGAGAGGGAAGTCAAGCCTCTACCTCAAACACTAACCTAAGAGCCCTATTTAATCCATTTTCACATAACCAAGCCAACCACAACCATGATTATCATCAACAACACCAACTACTAACTTCAAATACTCATTTCCAAAACCATATCAAGCACCTCAAGCTCACCAACCACATTTCCAACCTCATGGTTTCCAACCTAGACAACCCCAACCATAAGAAAAGAAATTGAACCTTAAGGATATATTTGCTAGTTTCATGACTAGCCAAAATCAATTTGTGACAAGCCAAGAAGAAAAGTGGAAGGCTTCAGAGCAATGGAATAGGATCCAATCTACAGCGATAAGGAATTTGGAGATCCAAGTTGGCCAAATAGCAAATTCCAACTCAACAAGGTCATCAAGTGTTTTTCCATCAAATGTTGATTGGAATTTGAAGGAGAAAGTGAAGCCCATCTCTTTGAGAAGTGGTAAAGAGCTAAAAATTAAGGAGAAAGGTAATTAATCTACTTCAGTTTTAGTGGAGCTTACAATGTAGGTATGTGCACCTAAGCCCAAAGATTTTATTGAAATGCAAGAACCTACAAAACAAGGTAAGAAAGTTCCATTTTAAAATAACATTCATACATTTTAGATGTGGATAACCCATCTAAACTCCTAGTATCCCATTTTGGAGCCTACTACTCTAACTACCCAATATCCCATTCTAAACCTTACCCGATAGCCAACATAAACGTGGGTCCCAAGACCTAAATATAAACTAGTATCCTATTTTAGCGCTTACTATTTAAATACTTATTCATTTTCCTATCTTTTTCTGATTTTTCAACACCTAAACCCTAGATCTTACAGCTTCTTTTTCAAAAATGCCATCAAAACTACAAAAAAATGTGAAGAACAATACAACATGTATGATATAAACAATAAACAAGCATAAATCTATCAACTTGAACAAGATTAATAGCATAAATGCTTAAGTAACATCCATACCAAGATAAGCACAAGGGAAAAGAAACATCCAAAATATATTTTAAACAAATACTTTTATATTCCTTACATAGCTTAGGGGATTCAAAGATTCCCAAATAACAAATTGACTACTCACTACTCATAATGAAAATAACAAGAAAAAGGTAAAAAGAAACTCTTAAACCCATTTGAAGATGTGGATCTGAAGTTGCAGCAATTTTTTATCTTTTTCTCTAAGTTAAGCTTGATTGAAAACTATAATTTTAATCTATGAAATACACTGTAACTATGTATTTTTGTATTTTTAGTGTAAAACTATATTAAAAGTGTAATTTTTACAAGTAAATCTATAGAAACTAAGCATAAAAACCCTAAAGTATAAAAAAGCTATAAGCTAAAACTGTAGAAAAAAACCCTAGAATTCAAAAATCTAAAAAGATCTCTTTTATAGCTAGACAGAATGCAGCTTTTATACTAATCCAGAGTCAGACACAATGGAGACCAATGGTCTCAGCTGAGTCTAATTGGTAAAAGAGTATTGTAATAGTAGCACATGATTGAGACACTTTGGTCTCAGCCGTGCATACCTTCTAGACTGAATCAACCTTGAAATTTGCATTGGACATGGTGGAGATAATTGGTGTCAGCCGAGTCCTCTAGTGAAATGGTGCATTTTGAGGATCTACAAGGCACATGATTGAGACAAATGGTCTCAGCTGAGTGCTAGCCATTTCTTCTGTACAAAATTTAAGAATACACCATTAATCACTCAAAAACTTCACAATTCTCAAAATAGTTCTATTTGGCATAAAAAGTGAATTTCAACACTTAAAATGGAAAACACACAAAACAAGATGTAAACATAAATAAAAAATACACTTAAAATAAACACTAAATTAAAGTTTTCAACTGCCCCACACTTAACTTTTACTCACCTTCGAGCAACTAGACAATCAAATTTCTGCAAACCCAAACTCAGATAGAAAAATCATAAGTTCTAAGAAAGGTAAATAACACTACAGCATAAGTTACAAACTATCGCTCTAAATCAAAAAGAATTCAACTTAAATCATACTAGCTAGTCTTCTAATTTGTGTGTAATAGGCTTAATGATAACTTTTGAATTATAAAACTCAAGTGCAATCTGACAACCAAGAAAAGAATTTGTATGCAAAACTATGCACATATGATTTTGCTCTTGAAATTTAAAAGACATCATAGGGTTGTCCTTTAGCACTGGAACATGAAGGTTATCTCCGTAAATAGTTCTAAACAAAGCAAGATCATTAGATCTTATATGGATTGTAACATGGTTGAGGTATGGCTTACAATGAAAGGTGTAAGATAGAATAGCCATTCAATAACTCCAATCAACCTAATAACACTTTAAAAAAAAATTAGCTCACGTTCTACCCTTTTCTCAATTCAAAAAAGGTTCTAATAATACCCAGAATGCATAATACGATTGCTTAAAATTCGGATTTATAAAAGAAGGACTACATTAAAATGTTCACTTGATAGTGCCATCGATTGATCAAATTAGAAGCTCTAAAGTCCCTTTTTTAAATACAGTAAGCTACCCCACACTTATTACAAACTATAAATCAAGACTTTATGTTTTTTCTACCTTTTTTTTTAAAGGCAGAAAAGGGGGGGACTTACCAACATTGATACCAAATACACTACATTCTGGAAAAGATTCCTAGACATTCAAAAGATAATTCTAATATAAAATTCTCCTTAACATTCAATCCTCAACTTAGCTTATCTTTCTTTTAGTCCTGAAAACTTTTTTTCTTACTTACTTCAAGAATGGCCAGTTCTAAACGGATAAGAAAAAGGCTTTAAGGCTAGGATAATTTCATGAGTGTATCAAAAATTAAAAATTTGATATGAAATTAGCATACCTCAATAGGCTTAAAGGGGTTATACAAAGGAAATAATTTAGTATCGGGTAGGTCAAAAGTCTTTTAGAGGCTTAAAATGAAAACTTGCCTAAATCACTTCAAGCTCTATCTTCGAACTGCTATGAATGCTTTAAAGGGTGATGAGGAAGGTTTTAGTGCTCTAGAATTCCTATTTGATCACCTTCATGCACTGGCTTTTTTGATTTTTCTTAAAATAGGCCTAAAGAGCAAATTATTTTTGGAGACCTACTGGTATTGATCTAATTGAATCTAAATGAAAAGGCAAATAATCAAAAACTAGCCACTCTTTGGTAATTCAACTGCCCTAAATAAGCTTTTCCTAAACTAAGTTCAGAATGTCCATAACAGGAACAACTAAAGGCAAGCTAAGTAAAAATGCAAAGGTCTTTAATAACAACCAAAGACAACAACCAAAAAAAATAGAAAACTAAGACAAAAATTAAAACTATAAATTGAATAAAAAGATGTTAAATAACTAAAGACAACTAAAAATCATCATTCCTATAAAGGTAGAGGAGGAAACTAGGCATTAAAGCACGACCACGTTATCCCCAAGGCAGCAATGATCTGGTCTATATGCTCCGTCATGGTGTCAAAGCAGTTTGTGATAGTAGTGTACTACTTAGAAGAAAGGGTAATGGCTGCCGCCTCAACTCGCTGAAGCTTCATGGCTCCTTTGTTCACAGCCTCTCTATATTATACTTGGGTGGATACCATTGTGTAGCCTTACCTCAAAAACCTTTGGTTTTCTATTAAAATAGCCATCTTTTTCAACATCTTCTTATCGATGACAATAGGATTTTTGATCGATTTTCCTAGGCTGGTGTAGTTGACTGCTCTAGCCAAAGTAGTTATAATGCCTCCAAAAGCAAGTTTTGAATCCCTTTTTTTATAAATACTCAAGTCATCAATCTTAGCTGAAATGAATACAGCTCCATTAAGGTGAATTCCATATTCTATTGCATAAAGGATAGTGGTCTCATTTGCATTGACATTTCCAAGACCCCCGTGATTGCTAAAGACTACTAAAGCTGAGTACCTATGCATGATCCTAAAGGGGTGGTTCTTTAAGTGATGGGCTTTGGTATTACTCGCATCGAACATGGTGAGGTCCTCCTCATCACAAATCCCATTCCAAACCTTTTGCCTATTTAAATTATCAATTCCCCTTATAGAATGTGAATAAAAACCCAAATAGGTGGAGAACTCATTGAAAGTCATTTGGTGTGAAGTGCCATTGAGCCAAAAATTGACATTGCCTTCATCAGCATGATTGTCTTTCCCTATATAGATTCGGATAGTGGTTAAGAAATCCTGCATAAGATTGGGGTAGACTTTCTTCCTCCGCTTTACGAATGCCCTCCAGCTAACACCATCAATAAAGTGATCAATCTCATTCTTCATGTAGAGCTCTTGCATCAACTCCATGTCAATGTAGGGAGTGGCCAAGTATTCTTGTCGATTAAATATAGGCCATTCCTCCTTGAATTCATTAGGAAACCATCCAAAAGCCTTTGATTTTCTAGATTCTTAGGGGGCAGAGGATGAAGATCCTACCTTCATCCTAGTGTGCCTAGGTGCCACTGCAAAAGCAAACCATTCTCCATTAGATTTTAACACATTAAGCTTAAACATATAATACAAGAGAGGGAATTGAACAATTAAAGCACAAAATGCAGCATAAAAGATGAAAATTTGATAAATACATCACAAACAATTAAATGTGCTTCAAGCAACAATCTACAAGCATGCAAGTGCAAAAAAAAAAACTAGGACAACTATAATGCTTAATGTACAAACAATAATTCAATGCCTCCTACAACCATTACTAAGACTAATCCTCTTCAAGCAAAACAAATACAAACATGCCAAGATGCCAAAAAAATCACATTGAGTAAAGATATAAAGAGTACAAAATCCTAAGAGGGAACTATCAAAAATTAAACAAAAATGTTGACAAAAATAATGCACAAAACATGGCATAAAATAAAACATAACACAATAGTTCTATTCTAGTACTAAAACATTAAAGGAATCAAATAAATAAATACACAAGATAGCATTGTATATATGATTTTTAGGTTTATTTACAAATAGACACGATAGAGTGCCCTAAGCACATGGTTAAGACCAATTGGTCTCGGGCAAATTAGGCACAAAATTAAAATACACAGTTCTGCAAAATTCAAAGGACACAGCTAAGACCAATTAGCTTCTACTGATTCAACGAATATGTTTTGAAAAAACTTGATAACACATGGATAAGACCAATTAATCTCAACCGAGTAACCCCTTCTGTACCAAAAATTTCTAATGCACACAGCTAAGACCATTTGGTCTCGACTGAGTGGCTCAAAATTGCACATTTCAACTCTTAATTACACATAGCTAAGACTAATTGGTCTCAGCCAAGTGGCCCCTACTGGACTGATAAACTCATGTAGCCCACGATTGTGATCAATGGTCTTGGTTAAGTTATACCCTCTGTATCCGAGCTAAGATGTTACACACGATAGAGACCATTCAATTTTAGTCGAGTGACCTATTTTGGAACTCAGATAATAAATGGGACATGACTGAGACCATTGGTCTCAGCTGAGTCCAACAAAACTTTTACACAATTTTGAAAATTTTCACACCCTCAAACATCCATATGCTCAAGACAATACTTAACAAGCATTCAAAAAATGTAAACACCACTTATTAAACTAAAAGCAAAGACATAAACAACAAATCAAACAAATATTAAAAACATAAATAAAGGAAATAAGTTCTGAGTTTAAGTTTAGAAAAAGTTTTAACAATTCGCCAACTCGACTTTTAATGCTCTTTGGCACGTCCTCTAATGTTATGAACATCAAGGTAACTTCAAATCTGGAGTCAAAGTAAGGCTTGTGATGGTGACCATTGACTTTAAATTCTTGACTATCGCTTAGGTTTTTTATGGTTACTACCCCATACCGACTGACATCCACAACATCATAAGGTCCCTTCCATCTTGACTTTAACTTTCCTAAAAATAGTCAAATATGACTATCATAGACCAACATTTTCATTCCAGAGATAAATTTTTTGGGTACTAGCTTGTAATCATACCACCATTTAGTCTTCTCCTTATATTTCTCAGCATGATTGTATGCCCAGAATCTCTGTTCTTTTAGCTCATTCAATTGTAAAACCATTCATTTTTCTGCACTAAGAAGATCAAAGTTTAAAATCTTAGTGGCTCAATAGGCTTTGTGCTCTAGTTCCACCAGTACGTGATAGGATTTGCTAAAAACTAGCCTAAAGGGGGACATTCCTATCGGTGTCTTGAAGGCCATCCTATAGGCCCACAATGCCTCATCAACTTTAAGAGACCAATCTTTCCTATATGAATTTACAGTTTTTTCTAGAATGATGTTAAGTTCTCGGTTTGACACTTCTACTTGGCCATTGGCTTGCGCATGTTACAGGATGGTGACCTTGTGCCTAATGCCAAACTTTTTCAATAATGTTTGCCACCATCACTTATAATGGCTCTAGGTGCTCCATGTCGAGTGAATATATATTTTCTCAAGAATTCTAGCACTACCTTTGCATCACAAGTCATAGTGGCAATGGCCTCTATCCATGTACTAACATAGACCACAGCCACCAATATGTATTCAAACCTCGTATGATATCGAAAAAAGTCCCATAAAATCTATCCTCCATTCATCAAATAACTCTACTTCAAGCATGTTGTTTAATGGCATTTCATCCCTCCTAGATATATTGCCTACCCTTTGACATCTATCACAAGACTGAATAAAGAGTTTTACATCATTAAATAAAGTAGGCCAATAAAATCCAAATTGAAGAATTTTTGATATTGTCCTATTTAGCCTATGATGTCCATCGGCTTCTCCACTATGGTCTGCTTTAATGATTTCATCTTGCTCCTTCTGGGGAATGCATCTTTTTAGAACTTGATTAGTATATAACTTGAAAAGATAAGGGTCATCCCACACAAAATGTCTCACATCAATCGTCAGCATTTTACTTTGCTACCAAGTATACTCCTTTGGCATGAAACCACTTGTAAGAGAATTTGCTATGTCCGCAAACCAATGAATATCAACATTACAAGCATTAAAGGCATAAATTAATTCATCTAGAAAGAAACCATTAATTTCTCCCTTTTTGATATGCTCATGCTCCAAGTGAGACAAATGGTAAGCAATGAAATTCTCGGCACCCTACTTATCCTTTATCTCCAAGTTAAACTCTTGCAGCAATAACACCCACCGAATCAACCTTAGCTTTATCTTCTTCTTCATAAATAATACCATAAAGTTGCATGATCAGACCATGTAATTACTTTAGAGCCAAGAAGATAAGGTCTAAATTTATCAAATGCATAAACTATTGCATTAAGCTCCTTCTCCGTTGTCGTATAATTGACTTGTGCTCCCGTCAAGGTCTGGCTTGCATAGTAAATTATGTAAAAGACTTTCTCTCTCCTTTGTCCCGGCATGGGTCCCACTACAAAATTACTTGCATCACATATTAATTCAAATGAAATTTTCCAATCCAAAGAAATGATTACAAGAGCTCAAATCAACCTTTATTTTAATGTGTTGAATGCCTATAAACACTCTTTAGTAAAATTAAAACGAGCATCTTTCATTAACAAATTTGATAAGGGTTTAGTGATCCTTAATAAATCTATGGTAAAATCCTACATGCCCCAAAAAGGTCCTAACACCCCTAACATTGGTTAGAAGGGGAAGTTTCTCAATCACTTTTACCTTAGCTCTATCCACTTCTATACTTTTTTCGAGATCTTATGCCCTAAAACAATGGCTTTATTCACCATAAAATGGCCTTTATCACAATTTAAAACTAAGTTGCTCCTTCCTAGCACTAAATCAAGATGCTTTAAATAGCACTTAAAATCTCTCCCATAAATGGTGAAATCGTCCATAAACATCTCCATAAATTTCTCTATAAAGTCATAGAATATACCCATCATACATTGCTGAAATGTAGCTGGTGCGTTGCATAATCCAAAAGGAATTCTCCTATAGGCAAAAGTACCATAAAGGCAGGTGAAGGTTGTTTTCTCTTGTTCTTCAAGGGCTATAGAGATTTGTGAGTACCCCGAATACCTATCTAAAAAATAGTAAAACCTATTGCCTGCCAATCTTTCTAGCATTTGATCAATGAATGGTAAAAGGAAGTGGTCTTTCTTAGTTGCCCTATTGAGTCTCCTATAGTCAATGCATACCCTCCATCCCATAATTATAAGAGTAAGGATAAGCTCATTTTGTTCATTTTTTATCACTATCATCCCCCTTTTTTTAGGAACACACTGAACCATAGTTACCTAACTACTATCAAATATAGGAATGATTATATATTCATTGAGCAATTACAAAACTTCCTTCTTAACTACCTTTTGCATTATCGGATCTAATCTCCTTTGGCTTTGCATAACAGGCTTGCAATCTTCCTCCATCCAGATGCGATGAGTGCAGTAACTTAGGTTGATCCCTTTTAGATCCAAAGTTTCCCATTCCTTGGCCCTTTCATGCTTCTTTAGCACTTCAATCAACAATTTATCTTCAATACCTATCAAAATGGAAGATATGGTTACTAGTTTGGCTCCTTCTTCTAAAAATACATACTTTAAATAAGGAGGAAGGGATTTGAGTTCAATTTTAGAATTTCCCTTTTGTAGCTCAACCCCTTTTTCATTGGAACCTCCCTTGTAATACTCCTTCTCAAGTTCTTTCACAATTTCTTTTTCAGTCCTTGTCAAATCCTCCTTCTTATCCATATGTATCAAATAACTCCCTAATGGGTCATCCATAAAAATCTTCTTTTAAACTTCTTCCTTACATTCCTCTATGGCATCCATAAAACACAGTGACTCCTCAAATTTGTATGACGGGTGCTTCATTACCTTGTTGAATTCAAATACCATCTCCTCGTCATTGAATCTTAAATTTACTGTTTGCCTGTGCACATTTATAAATGCTCTTGCTGTATTTAGGAATGGCCTTCCAATAATTAGTGGGACCTTTTTGTCCTCATCCATATCCATAATAACAAAGTCCACCGTAAAGATGAAGTTTTCCACTATAACTAATAAGTCTTCTATGATGCCCTTATGGTGCTTGATGGAACAATATGTTAATTAAAGTATCATTCTTATCTCCTTAATATCTCCCAGCTTTATATTTCTGTATATAGAATATGGCAACAAATTAATGCTTGCTCTTAAATCATATAGTGCATTTTCCATAAAATTCTTTCCTAATTCACAAGGTAGCGTGAAACTACCAAGATCCTTTAGCTTAACCAAAATTTTTTTGTGAGAATGGCACTACAATTTTTAGATAATTGAATAGTACCTACCCCTTCTAGCTTCTTTTTATTTAAGCATAAACCTTTTATAAACCTAGCATATTTCGAAATATGAAGCAAAGCCTCAGCAAATGTTATGTTTATGTGCAATTTCTTAAACATGCTTAAAATGTTTTCTAACTGCTCATTATTTTTCTCTTTCCTAGCTATAGAAGGATATGGTAAGTATGATGCATCAAATGGTAAATTAGAATTAATGATGCCTTTATCTTTTTCTTTTGACTTTGGGACCTCTTCTATAATCTCTTTTACATTTTTAGGGTTAGAATCACATACCTTTATTATTGGTTCCATCATTTTGGAAGAAGATGAAGGATTGTTACCTTGCTCAGTCCCTTTAATTTTCTTACCACTCCTTAATGAGATGGTTTTAGCTTCCTCCTTAGGATTCTAATCAACATTTGATGGAAAAATATACAATGGTGGGTTAGTTTCATCCGCACTCATGTTTGGTGATTGTAATGTTATGGTCACTATACTGTGATTTGTAACAAAAAAATCACTTAACTTTTATTTTGTAACAAAAAAAGTTAAAATGCCCAAAAATTCAAAAATCTAGCCCCCCAAAAAATCAAAAATATGAAGATAAATATATATTTTCCCTATTGGACATCTAACAAATTTTGATGTTGTCAATGACTTTTAGATTATAAGATAGTATATTTTCAGCTATTGTGACTTTTTTATTACCAAATAAAAGCTGAGTGATTTTTTTGTTACAAATCATAGTATAGTGATCATAATGTTACAATCGCTAAACATGAGTGACCATAGATGAAATTAATCCCTCGATGGCCTTGTTGAGATAGAATTGACTATTTGGCTAACTTGGTTTTCCAAATTTCTCATTGCTACATCTTGGTTCCTATTCCATTACTCTTAAGCCTTCCATCTTGCCTCTTGACTTGTTATAAATTGATTTTGGCTAGTTATAAAACTAGTAAACATATCTTTGAGGTTTGGATTCTTCTCTTATAGTGGGGGTTATCTAGGTTGGAATCAGAAGGTTGGAAGTGTGATGGGTGAATTTGAGGTGTTTTATATGGTGTTGGAAAATGAGTATTTGTTGCTTGTGGTTGGTATTGTTGATGGTAATTATGGTTGTGATTGGCTTAGTTATATAAATTTAGGTTAAATAGGGCTTTTAGGTTGGTATTTGAGATAGAGGCTTGATTTACATCTCTCCGTGAACAATTTGGGATATTCCTCCACCCAGGATTGTAGTGGTTGCTGAATAGATCATTCCTCTTGTACTCCTACAAGGCATTTACTTTTCCCATCCCTTAGGTGTATGGCTCCATTGCCCTTGCATTACCTCCCAAATTTCCTCCTTCAAAGGCACTTCCTTCTTAGCTACTTGCTGAAATGTTCTGCACTTTTAACCCATTTAATTCCTTCTTCAGTAGCCCCAATTAAGCTTTTAGTATTGTCACTTCATCTACATTATGGACTCCTTGTCTCCTTATCAGTGCTCTTCAACTAGACCACTAAGCCTCATTCATAGCCAGTTCATCAAGAAGTAAGAATGCTTCCTCCGAAATTTTGTTCATAAAGCTTCCCCCCAATGTGACATCCAATAGAGACCTTGTAGTTTGATTGTATGCTATATAAAATGTGGACATTAACTGATGCATTGCAATCTTGTGATGTAGACAGCTCTTTAATAATCTCCTAAACCTCTCCCAGGCTTTATGAAAAGTCTCACCATTCAATTGCTGGAAATTATAGATGCTATTCTGAATACTCACCATGTTGGTGGGTGGGAAAAATATAACAATAAATTTATCCTACATTTGCTTCTATTAATTGATAGATTGACTCGGTAGCATTGATAACCAATATTTAGCTTTCCTTATGAGTGTGAAAGGAAAAAGCTTTTATCTAATTGCATCCATCAACTTTTTATGTATTTGAACTGTATCACTTATCTCTAAAAAGATGTCTAAATATTGTACAAGGTTTTCTATTTCCAATCAAAAAAACCGATTCCTTTAAACCATGGTGATCATTGTCGATTTTAGCTTAAAATACTATTGTCGAGGGAGCACCACTGTTCTATGCTTTTTATTCCATCTTGTAGTGGTGTGATCATAAATAGTCCTCAGGCTTGGACCATCATGATTTCCCTTATGTTGTTGCCCTTCTCCTTCTTCATTAATAAGAAACACTTCCGGATTCAATGGTTCATTCATATCTTTCATCTGAATATATCTCCTTCTTCAATGCAAGGTCATCTCGATTTTACGATTAAAAGGTGCTAAATGATGTTAGCAATATATGGTCATACACTAAATTCACCTAAAAGGAATAGTTAAACAAAAAAATAAGTAAGAGAAAAAACATAAAATAATTAATCAAGTATTTAATTAAGCATGGCAATGTTTTCCCGACAATGGTGCCAAAAATTTGGTCGGATGTCAGCAAGTGTACTAAATCAACAAATAATAAAGTGAGGTATTTTTAAGACCTGCAAATATCAAACCTTAGGTAAACAAGATTTGCATAAGAATAAATGATTGATTGGTGATATGTGCTTAAAGAATTACCTAATTATTTATTGATTTTGTCATGCTTGATGATAAAAACAGTTAACATAAAAGATAAATAAAATGCAAAGTATGAATTAACGAGGATATTAAAAGCAGAAAATATAAAATGGATAAATTAACAATGGCTAAAGGCATTGTTTAAGAATCTAATCCTCCCCAATCTCGTGCAAGGTTCATTTTAACATAACATTTATACATTTTAGATGTGGATAACCCATTTAAACCCCTAGTATCCTATTCTGGAGCCTACTACTTTAACTATCCGATATCCCATTCCGAAGCTTACCTAATAGCCAGCATAAGTATGGGTCCCAAGACCTATATATGAACTAGTATCCCATTCTGGAGCTTACTATTTCAATACTATTCATTTTCCACTCTTTTTTATTTTTAACACATAAACCCTAGATCTCACATTTTCCTTTTCGAAAATGCCATCAAAACTATAGAACATGTGAAGAACAACAGAGCATGAATGATATAAACATTAAACAAGCATAAATCCATCAACTTGAGTAAGATTAATAGCATAAATACTTGAGTAACATCCATACCAAGATAAGCACAAGGGAAAAAATCTGAAATACATTTTAAATAAATAAGTTCATATTCCTTACATGACTTAGGGGATTTAAAGATCCCTAAACAACAAAATGAATACTCACTACTCATAATGAAAACAAAAAGAAAAAGGTAAGAAGAAACTCTTAAACCCATTTAAAGATGTGGATCTGAAGTTGTTGTAGTTTCTGTTCTTCTTCTCCAAGTTAAGCTTGATTAAAAACTGGAACTTTAATATTTGAAATACACTATAACTATGTATTTTTGTATTTTTGGTGTAAAACTATATTGAAAGTGTAATTTTTACAATTAATTCTATAGAAACTAAGTATAAAAATCCTAGAGTATGAAGAACTATGAGCTAAAATTAAAGAGAAAAATCCTAGAATTCAAAAGCCTAAAAAGATCTCCTTTATAGAAAAATAGAATGCAACTTTTATATTGATCCAAAATAGGACATGATGGAGACCAATGGTCTCGATCGAATGCAATCAATTAAAAAAGTAATATAGCTGCAGCATATGGTTGGGACACTTTGTTCTCAGCTGTGCATATCTTTTAGATTGAATCAACCACGAAGTCTACATTGGACATTGTGGAGATAGTTGGTCTCAATCGAGTCTCCTATTAAAATGATACATTTTGAGGATCTGTAAGGCACATGATTGAGAAAAATGGTCTCAACCAAGTGCTAGCCATTTCTTCTGCATAAAATTCAAGAATGCACCATTAATCACTCAAAAACTTCACAATTCTCAAAATAGTCCTATTTGGAAAAAAATTAATTTGAACATTTAAAACATGAAAAATATGCAAAATGAGATGTAAACACAAATAAAAATACACTAAAAATAAACACAAAATTAGAGTTATCACTTATTCATTTTGCAGGAAGTTAAACTTAGGGAATCTAAAAGAGACAAATATTCCACTACAACTGGTGAATAAATCCATCAAAAGACCTAAGGGGATCATTGAAGATATGTTGGTGAAGATTGCAAAGTTCATATTTCTAATGGATTTCATTGTATTAGAAATGGATAAAGATCAAACCATTACATTGGTAGTTGGATGTCTTTTTCTAAAAATAATAAAAGCATTTATAGATGTGTATGGAAAGAAAATTACCTTGTATTTTAATGATGAAAATATGGTTTTTAAAGTGACCAAGATGATGGAACGCCCATCATGTGAATTTGTAGAGTCGGTTTGTTGTAATTAGGATCGCTTTAGAGTGATAAAGACCAATTCTGAAAATGTGCTGCTGGATGCCACCCTTGGAAAATGGCTTATGCATCTAAGGAAGAAATAGTTATGATCACTGAGAGAAAGGATCAAGTGACCAAATTTCCTAAAGCAAAGTTGCTAAAGGATTTAACTCTATGCTTAGTGTCATCAGATGATTTAAGGTTTGGTGTTAGGCCAGAGATATTCAAACCACTGGAGGACATGCCATGAGAGCATTCAAAATTGAGTTGGCAACTTGTTAAACTCAAAACTTCTTCTAACTCAATCTTGGAACTTATTTTCCTTTAATTGTGTTTTTAATTTTAGTTTAAATTATTGTTTTTATGTCTTTGTTTTTAGTATTAATAAGTGGTGACTTTTAGGTTGTGAATGCTTGCTAAATGTTGTCATGATTGTATACATATATGAGGGTTTGAATTTTTTAAAAAAGTGCAAACATTTTGTTGGACTCGGCCGAGATCATTGGTCTCAAGCGTGTCTCTTTTATTGTATGAGTTCTAAAATAGGGCATTCGATCAAGATAATTTGGTCTCTACCGTGCGCAAGACCTTAGTCCAGATACAGAGGGTATCACTCGACAAGACCATTTGTCTCAACAATAAGATCAACTATCAGTCCAATAAGGGTCACTCGATTAAGATAAATGGTCTCAGCCATGTGCAATTGAATATGGATGTGTACAATTTAGGCCACTTAACCAAAACCTTTGGTCTCAACCCTGTGCATGTGAATTATTTTGGTACAGAATGGGACTCGACAAAGACCATTTGGTCTCAGCCATGTGAAATTTGGATTTTTCAAAACATATTGGGTCACTCGATTAAGACCAATTGGTCTCAGCCATGTACTTTAAAAAATCAATGTTGTGCATTTTGAGCTTTTAAGTGTGACTCGATAGAGACCTTTTGTCTTTACCTCATCCCTAAGGCACTCTATTGTATTTGTTTATAAATAGACCCCCAATAGGCATGACGTTTCATATTCTTTCTCATTTTTCCTCTTCTTCCTTATGGATTATGGCACTCTCTCACCTTTTTCTCCCCTCAATGTGCATTTTTATCCATGTAAATCTTCAAAACAAGTAATCTAATGCACTTTATTTTGAATTTAATCTCTTTACTTTATTTCTTATTTTCCTTGAGTATGCTTTAGAATAGAAATTCCATTTTGTTAGCATTGTGTTTTTATGTGTGTGAGATGTGCTTTGAGTGTTTAAATGCACATTTACATGACTAGGGTTAGGTTTAAATCAAATTCTTCCAATTTACATCTTTTTCTTTGAGGTATGACCCATAATTTGTCACTTTGAACATTTAAGTAACCACTTTGCATGTGTTAACTTGAGATAGTGCATTTTAATGCAATTGTTGTCTATGTATGCCATGTGCTTGTCAAAATGCCTCTAAGAAGTGAAAAATGCAATTTTGCATAACTTTATCTCTTTTATATGCATAATTCTCTTTAGAGTAATATTTTTAATTAAATACAATGTGATGTTTGTGCGTAAAGGTGTATGCAATGCTAATTTTTGTATTTGTCTACACGATGCCTACAATGGGTTAGTTTTAGAGCAAAAATCCTATTTGAGTCACATTTTATGCCATGTTCTTCTTCATTTTTGGTAGTTTTCTCTTTAGCATTTTATCTTCTCTATGTTATTAGCCAATTTAGTTTTTTTGGAAACTAGGCATGATGTTAATTGTTTTGCTTAAATAGGATTAGTCATAGTGTTTGTTGTAGGAGGAATTAAATTATTTTTCTTACGTTATACATTGTAGTTATCATCATTTAATTTATGCTTGAAAACTTATTGTTTGTTTCTCGAAGCATGTTTAACCAATTCTTGTTGAATTTAACAAACTTTCATTTCCTGTACTGAAATTTATGTGCTATATGTATTGATTTCCCTCTCTTTCTTTGTTTATTTATACTTGATATTGGAAAAACTTACTGAGAATTGTTTACTCTTGCAATTGTACCAAAGAGAACTAGGATAAAGATGGGATATTCATCCTCAGCCCCACAAGTGTTAGGAAAATATAAGGTTCTATGATAGGTTCCAAATTAGTTCAAGCCAGATTGGCCAACTTTTGCAAAATCAGAATATTTAGCAACTCCTTACATTGACATGGACTTACGCATGAAGAATGAGATTGAATGCTTCATTGAAGGTGTTGGCTAGAAAGAGTTAATGGGGCGAAGAGAAACGATTTACCCCCACTTAACAAGGGACTTTTTAACAACAGTTCGAATCTATATTGGTGTAGATAACCACGTCGATGGAGGCCATGTCAGATTTAGGCTCAATTGGTCTTCACACCAAATGAGCTTTAATGAGTTTTCTACCATTTTGGGATTTGACCCCTATGCTACTAGGGGCATAGAAAATGTAAGCCAGCAGGAAATGTGGAATGAAATTAGGGATGAATAGAGCTAACACATTTTGATGCTAGCAATACCAAAGCTTACCATCTAAGGGACCACCCATTGAGGATTGTGCACACATATTTGGCTTTAGTAGTGTTTTTTCACCTTAAGGGTAAGGAAATGTGAATGAAAGTGAGATCCAGATTTTGTATGCGATGAAGAATGCCATACCACTTAATGGAGCAGCATTTCTTGTTGCAAAGTTTGATGAGTTGACGACCTACTGTAGTAAGGCGACCAAGGTTACTTTTAGAGGCATTGTCACTAAGTTGGCTAGGATGGTCAACTACATAAGTTTGGAAAAATCTATCGAGAACCCTATTGTCATAGATAAGAAGAAGCTAAAGCAGATGGTCATTCTCAAAGATGACCCGAGATTCCCAAAGTAGGGGTATATAGTGGTGTTTAATCGAGCATTATATAGAGAGATTGTGGATAAGTAGGCCACGAAGCTTCAACAAGTGGAGGCAACAGCTATCACACTTTCATTGGAGCAATACACTGTTATTATGAGCCATTTGGATGAGATGACTAAGTAGGATAGATGAGATCGTCAATGCCCTTGGAATGATGTAGTCTCGATTCGACTGCCACTTTCCTCCTCCACCTGCACAAGAGTGAAGTTTCAAGGATTTTCCTCAACCCCTAAATTTTTATGAATATTGTGTTTGTATTTTGTTAAGAGTAGCAAAAATCTTAAGTGTGGGGTGAGGGTATTTTGTGAATATGCTTTATGAAATTTTTTTGGATTTGTTAGATATTTTGCTTGTTTAACTTGAATACCATAGTAGTTTTAAAGCAGTTTTAACTTCTTTTTGTTCATTTTGTTGTTAGCAGTTAGTTTAGTATATTTAAACTTCCTTAATGTTTACTTATGATGTTTTATGTTTTACATTTAAGTTTATGTATCTTTCTTTTATAGCTTTAAATATTTTTTAGTCTATGTTTATCTTTTTACTTTATAGCTTTTGGTTGTTCTTAGTTATTTTGCATCTTTTATTCATTTTATAACTTTAAATTTTTGTCTTATTTTATTGTCTCGATTTTTTTGGGTTGTTATCTTTGGTTGTTATCAAATACTTGAGCATTTTAGTTTAGTTTGCCCTTAGTTCTTCCCATTATAGACACTCTAAACATAGTTTGAGAAAAAACTTATTTCAAGACAGTTAAATGACTAAAAAGTAGCTAGTTGTTAATTGTTTGCCTTTTTTAAGGTTCGATTAGATCAATACCAGTAGGTCTTCAAAAAAAATAATATGCACTTTATGCCTATTTTTAAAAAAATAGTGCATAAAGGTGATCGAAATGGAATTCTAGAGCATTAGAACCTTACTCATCACCCTTCAAAGCATTCATAGCAATTTGAATATAAAGTTTGAAATGATTTAGGCATGATTTTATTATAAGCCTCTAAAAGACCTTTGACCTACCCGGTACTAAATTGTTTTCCTTGCATATCCCTTTAAGCCTAATAAGGTATATTAAATGCATACCAAATTTATAATTTTTGATACAGTCATGTAATTGTCCTAGCCTTAAAGCCTTTTTCTTACCCTTTTAGAAATGACCATTCTTAGAGTGATTAAGAGAAAAAAATTTTCGGGACTAAATGAGAGATGAGTAAAGATAAGGGTTGGATGTCAAGGAGAATTTTAGAATTGGATTATCTTGTGAGTGTCTAGGATTATTTTCATAATGTAATTGCATTTAATAACAATGTTAGTAAGCCCCCTTGAAAAAAAAAACTAAACAAACGCAAACCAAACCAAAAACCAGAAAGAAAAGAAGAAAAGGAAGAATAGAGTGAAATAAAATTCTAATTTATAGCTTTTAAAAAGTGTGGGGTAGCTTGCTACATTAAGAGAAGGAGTTTTAGCGCTCGTAGCTTAATTAAGCAATTTAATGGTCAAATGAGCATGTTTGATGTTATCCTTCTCTTAGAAATCTCATTTTTGAGTAATCATGTCATACATTTTAGGTAGCCTAGAATTTAGCAATGCTTTTAAATCGAGTAAGGGTAGAGAGTAAGCTAAAAAGTTTTAAAGAGTAATTAAGGTGAGTGGAGTTATTGAATGGTTGTTCTCTTTTGCATATCTTCTACTTTTCTTTGTTAGACATACCCCAACCACGTTGCAACCCGTCTAAAACCCAATGATCTTGCTTTATTTAGAGTTATTTACGGAGATAACCTTCAAGTTTTGATGTTAAAAAATAGGCCTATGGCATCTCGTGAGTTTTAAGAGCGAAACCGTGTGTGCAAAATTGTGCATACAAAGTCTTTTCTCGATTGTCATATTGCACTGGAGTTTTAAAATTCAGATGTTGTCATTAAGCCTAACACACACACACCGGGAGACTAGCTAGTATGATTTAAGTTGAATTTTATTCAGTCTAGGATGGCAGTTAGTGACTTTTGTTATAGTGTTATTTAGCTTTCTTTAAATTGGTAATTTCTTTTTCTGAGTTTGGATATGTGGGAATTTGGTTTGTTCAGTTGCTTAAGGGTGAGCAAAATCTAAGTGTGGAGTAGTTGATAACTTTGATTTATTATTTATTTACAGTTTTTTTTATTTGTATATGTCTCATTTTTCGTGTTTTTCATGTTTTAAGTGTTAAATTTTTCTTTTTATGCCAAATGGGATTTTATTAAGAATTGTGAAGTTTTTATGTGTTTAATGGTATAATTTTGACTTTTGCGCAGAAAAGTTAACTTGCACTCGGCTAAGACCATTTGTCTCAGCCGTGTGCCTTGTAAATTCTCAAAATGCACCATTTCACCAAAGGACTCATCTGAGACTAATTATCTCTGTCGTGTCTAGTGCAAAGCTCGATGATAACTCAATCCAAAAGGGTATGTATGACTGAAACTAAAATGTCTTAGCCGTGTGTTGTTGCTACAGTACTCTTTTAACCGATTGAACTCAACTAAGACCATCTGTCTCCGCCATATCCCTCTTCAAATCAGTATAAAAGCTACATTCTATCTGGCTTTTAATGAGATATTTTGAGGTTTTTAAAGTTTAGTATTTTTCTCTATAGTTTTAGCTCGTAGTTCTTCATACTTTTATGATTTTATACTTTGTTTTCATAGATTTACTTGTAAAAATTATATTTTCAATATAGTTTATACAAAAAAAATAAAAAAAATACATAGTCCTAGTTTAAATTATAGAGTAAAGTTACAATTTTCAATCAAGCTCAACTTGGAGAAGAAGAGGAGAAGCCATTGCAACTTCAGATCTACATTCCTAACTAGGTTTAAGAGTTTCTTTTTTCCTTTTCTTTGTTGTTTTCATATGTGTAGTAAGTAGTTCTTTTGTTGTTTGGGGATCTTTGAATCCCTTGAACCATGTAAGGATATGAACTCCTTTCTTTAAATATATGTTTCAGATGTTTCTTTTCCCTTGTGCTTATCTTGGTATGGATGTTATCAAGTATTTATGTTGTTAATGTTATTTAAGTTGATGGATTTATGCTTGTTAAATCATTATATCATGCATGCTCTATTTTTCTTCACATATTCTATAGTTTTGATGGCGTTTCTAGAATGAGAGATGTTAGATCTAAGGTTTGTGTGTTGTAAAATCAGAAAAATAGAGCAAAATGAATAGGTATTGAAGTAGTAAGATTCAAAATGGAATACTAGTTCATATCTAGGTCTTAGGACCCATGTTTATACTGGCTATCGGATTGGCTCCATAATGGGAAATCGAGTAGCCAGAGTAGTAGGATCCGAAATGGAATACTAGGTGTTTAGATGGGTTGTCAACATTTAAGATATATTAACGTTATGTTAAAATGAATCTTACATGGGAATGAGGAGGATTAGATTCTTGAACAAGGTTTTTAGTCATTGTTAATTATATCCATTTCATATTTTCTATTTTTATTTTTTTATTTAATTCATACTTTGTGTTTAATTTACTTTTATGTTAATTGTTAATATTGCTAATTTCATCACACTCAACAAACAATTGGGACATTCTTTTAACACATAATTTCAATCAATCTATTATTCTTGTGCTCGCCTTATTTCCCTTGGGTTCCAGATCTTGGAGTCTTAAAAATATCACACTTTATTACATGTCGATTCAGTGCACTTGCTAACAATCGACCAATACCAAATTACGAAAATAACCCCACCTTTCTTCATTATATCCTTTGTGTCCCTATTTTATATTTCTTGTTTACTTCAAACATGCCATTAAATGCAATTTCTCTTAGGGTACATATTGGGGCCTTACAATTCACATGCAAATAAAAATTAATGTTCCAATACCTTAAAAATAGTCAATTCCTCATGTTGTTCTTTACTTTCTCCTATCGGGTTAAATTGAATTCTTTTTTACACTTCTTTAGAACATTTATTTGAAAAAAACAATCCCTAAAATTTGAGCAGGATGAAAGGAAACTTTCACGTCTGTCTTTTTTAGGAGGTTTGCAGCCATTATGTGCCAGATATATCATGGCGAATTCTCCAGAAAAAATCCTTGTTTTGGTTGGATTCTCCCTTTAAAAATATAGTAAACACATTCATGAATTTCATCTAACTCCAAAATTTCCAGCCTCTAACGTATAGAACAAAAACTAGATGAAGAAGGGAACAAGACTTACCTTGATGTCCACTTAGAACTTCACTTGATTCTTAGCTTTTCTTTTCTTACTCTTTTAGGGCAGAATTCTGTGTGTTTAGGTGATAAAATGGAGTGAAAATTCTATAAATTGGCGCTCAGGATAGCTAACCATCACCTTTTATATGCGTGAGAATTCATGCTTCTTCTAAATAAACATATACAAATCACATTTTAATTGGTTTAAGTGTTAATCTTACATAAATCTATATTTTATCCTCTTTAACTTTTTTTAATTTCAACATTAACATGTAATATTATCCTTTAATTCCAATTTGATCCATGCTCTACATCCATATATGTATATATTATTACGAACAATTTAAGAAATTGCCCTTATCTTGTAAGCTAATTTCGATTATATACTTTTCTCTACTTTTAACTCTAACTTTTTAGATTCACTTCCTGATATATCTAAATATATCCTAACAATGCTCTAACGCTAATAGCGTATATTCTGAAACCTTACAACTACTTTTGCATTCAACCAACGTCACTTTCAAATTATCCGGGTTATTAAGACCAATAAAACTTGCATTCATGAAGTCGCATATTCAACTACGGCTAAAGAAAAACAGGTTAGAATTTGGATTTACGTCATTGAGCCCAAGAAAGATAAAGCTCTTACTGTCCTAGTGTATTTGGATTCATTCAAGATACAGATTTAAGAATATAACCTTTGTATACCAATCCTCCTGATCTGAAGATAACACGCCTAATGCACAGAAAAGCATATTTTAGTAAGCACAATACATGTAGGATCAAAAGCCTTGGCATTTTCTTTTCTTTTAAAGGTAAGTAAATATGTTACTCCTTTGGATCTGCAAAAATTGAGCGAGCCAACATAGTAGCAGAACAGCTGAAACCCGTGAATCCATTGCTCTTTTCCATAGAATTGAGTCGTAGCCGTCTCCGGCTAACAATGGCCAATAATCTCACATAGCAAGGTCTGGGTCCAACCTTCTTTGAATAGCAGCCGCAGCCTACATACATGAGTTGATTGGTTTTTTATGAATAACACACCACATTAAACTATGTTAAACTGAAAATTATAAATTCATCTGCATTCCATAATCCTCACCTCGAAGTTGCCAATCTTGTACTGGTAAGCCATTTCTTCTTTGAGCTGGGCTTGCTCTTTCATCGCTTGTGCCTGAAATTACAATGAGGATGAAGGTAAGAAATTGTACTTTTTATCATGCATAAACCATAATTATCAATAGCAAATGGAAGCCCACCATTCCGCTCTGCATAGAGATCTTTAAAGCTTGCACCTGCTGTTCCTTTTGCTTCTCTCTTTCTCGCATCAATTCTTGCCTAAAACATAAATATTTCCGAATTAGCCCACAAATACAAAATCCTGACAGTTTTAAAGTTTTTAAGGTGATGAGAGTGAAATGAAAAGATTACACATGGCTATTTTTAACAGTTTTTAACGGTCAGCAGCTTACAAGTCTGAGATTTCCTTTAATAAAATTTTTCAAGAATTAAATATATATTGTTATTTAGGTCCCTTGAAAACATCAAAGATTTAGAAATAAAGGAATGTCAGAATTAGTTAGACGTTTCAAAAGACAATCATATATAATTGGTCACAATGAACAAAATGAACCGTGCCACAGTAGAATCTGAAGGACGCAGACAGACAGGAGGCATGAAAGAAAATAGACCAAAACATGAGCTTTATTTAATGTCAAAATCAAGAAACAATAATGTCAGAAGGAAAATGAATCAAAGAAGGAAAACTGATGTCAGAAAAATATAGCAGCTGTGTAAAAATATCATAAAATCTAAATTAGATTGTCTGAAAGCCACAAAAGATATATAATTCCAATCACATTTCAACTTCTTAACATGACATGATAAGATGCAATGGAACATACCGCCTTTGTTCTTCATCATTAAAAACAGTACGTTCCTTTTTCTGGACCTTTTTGATACCCTTTTTAATTTCCTTCTCCATTTGACGCTTGTAATAAGCATCAAGGTTATAATACCTGCAATAACATCATTACAGTTGCTTGTAAAACTAATAAGAAACAAACATTATTTCCACACCAAATCTCTAGGATCTTACTAAAATTTCACAACTGGCCTATTAATTACTGGCATTAGCATAGATAAAGAATCAAGTTTTAACCAGAAAAAGATGGTTTTGCAAAAAGTGTGAATCACCCAGCTTACAATTGAATAACATAAAAAGGAACACAACAAAACAGCAAAAGAGCCTTACTTTTTAGAAGGAAAGGTTGCTGTGTTGTGGTCCTCCATGAATCTGCACAGCAATAGGCCATAAGGCTAATAATACTCTAAAGATTCAAAAAGTTTTCTCAGAAGATCCACTGAAGTTTACTAATAAGCTAATTTCCATGAATTGTTTGTTTTTCAAACAAGAGTTTAAGCAGTTGAGCAGTTTTGTGTACTTACTGCTTGAACATCTGCTTCTCTTCCCAATTAGGTAGACTTTCCAGGTTCACCTGTGAAGAACTGCAACGCTCAGGAATATGGGGATGATGGAGAAAGAATAAACAAATGTAACCATAACACTACTTAAAGAGTAACCATCACTACAGCAATATAATGCGAAACTACTTTACCGTAACCAATCTATTTAAGCATCAGAATAAATATAAAAAGATACTGAAAATTAGGAAGATATTGACAAAAAAGAACAGGCAAAGAAGGTAACAATACAAGGAAATAACTATAGCTGCAATGGTCTGCAGTCAAAGTTCTAGATTCTTCAAATAATATGATAATTATATAAAGGTGTGCATCCAGAAGACAAAAGTTAGTCGTCAGTGTTGGTGGGACAATAATAATAATAATAATAATAATAATAATAATAAAAAGGAAAAAGAAAGAAAGAAAAACCTGTTTCACTTCAGCTAACCATGCAGTAAACTCTGGACGTTTATTCCTGCAAAGCAGAGATAATTAATGGGTGAAGTAATGAAAAGGGATCTTCTAGATAGTAATAATAATTCCAGTACAGAAATTATAAGACAACAGAAACTACGAAAATGCAACTGTATATGACATCATATCAAAAATTGAATTTTGAAAATAGAAATGTAAGAACACAAGCTCAAACATCAATTCAATTGCAAGAATAACATGAGATTTACAACCGCAAAAGTGATCTTAACATGCAGACAGCCAGATGCAACTATTCACAATTCTCTAAAACCCACACCTTTAGGCACTCAGTCGCTAACGTAAACTAAATGTTATGTCATATATCAAGACCGAGACCAATTGCACAAATTAGCCCTTCCAAACGAATGGATTATTATGCCTTGAAGATATATTTCAAATCAAGAGATTGAGAAAACTATATATCAAGAAATCCAAACAACACAAAAAGATTCAGAAACCTATGCATCAGTCTATTAAGAAACCGTCCGTTTGCAACATAAAAGGTTGTCTAGAACATAGTTCACGACTATATTATTTCAGCTATGGTATGCAAGAAGCGAATTCTCTGCAGAACAAGAAGCTGATCATGAGCCTAGATGCTAGTTTAATTGCATTTCTAATAATTGAAATACTAATTCACCTAAGAAACTACATATATTGTTTGAACAATTGGAACATCCCAAACACAGTTATTCATTTCATTTTTTTAAAACATTTTCATCCAAACACAAATTTTCAACTAAAATCTAAAATGAAAATTTCCCACTTGAATTTATAACATATACATATTTCCATTGAAGCAATACCAGAAACATAATTGAACGAATTAAAAAGTCTCATTCCAATAAACATACCACATGTCAGTTTCTCTAATTATCCCATACTTTCCCCATGAATTGGTGACTGCTCCCTTTTTTCCTCTTTCTAACTTGTCCTTCTTTCTCTTCTCTTTGCCTTCCTTCTTCTTAGATTCCTTTTCTTTCCTTTTTTTCTTCTTTTCTTTCTCTTTCTTTCTCCTTTTCCTCTCCCTTTCCTCTTCTTTCTCTCGCCTCCTCCGCCTTTCCTTCCTCTTCCTCCGCCGCCTCTCCTCTACGCTCTCGCTATACTCCGAACCCGAATCCGACTCCGAATACACCGATTCTTCACTATCCGAACTCGAATAAAAGTCGTAGCTTCTACTGCGTCGTTTTCGTGATCTTCGCTTCCCTTTGTCTCCTTTGCTGCGTTTTCTATCTTCTTCTTCAGATTCAGAATCGGAAACAGAGTGCTTATCTAGCGGCTTATGACTTTTGTGTTCGGTAGGTTCTGAATCGGAGTCAGTGTCCGCATTTTCTGCAGATTTACCTTTGGACTTTCTATCTTCTTCCAAGTCATTTCTTTGATTCGCAGAACCATTTCGATTTTTGCCCATTTATTCTCTTCTGGTTATGAGAAAAGCTACTCGCAGAAGAACACAGAGAATCTTATTGGCACTTTGTTCAGGAAAGAAAATTTATAGGGGAATAGAATTAGGCCGGGCCCTTATCAGAGCCCAACTTATAATTTTAAGAGATAATTACACCCTATACGACCTTTTTGAAAAAATTTTTATCAATACAAATTTTTAAGTTCTGTTTCCATAAATACAACTTATAAAATAAAACAAAACAAATAAAAGCAAAAGAAAATTTTCATTTTTAATCCAATGTGAAAATTTTTTTATTAAAAGATTAAAACAATGAAAATGTAAAATTAATTAAACAGCTAGAAAATATAGATAATATAAATATGACAAATAGAAAGTTAATACAAGATATTAAAGCCCAATTAAATCCTAGTATTGATAAAGTAAAAAATTATTAAATGAAATAAAAGTATAAAAGACTTAAAATTAGTTAAGTATCAAATATTAAGTGAATTAAATTTAAAAAATTAAGTTCTAAATAAATTAAATCAAATAAAAAATTATTTGAAATATATAACAATTAAAATGGGATATAGTGGATAATTAAATGGAAGAAATAGAAAATATATATGGATATACATATGATGAATAATTTTATCAGTTAAATAATAATTTAAAAATTTAAATCAAAATATTAAAAAAATGAATAATAAACCATACAGTTTTATAAGTATTTTATATGGAGAGGACAATTACGGTGGAGGAAGTTTAAATTTACTATCTAAAATATTTAAAAAAATCCAAATAATAAAATACTAAAGATAAAATATTCAATATGTTAAAAAAATTAAAGAAAAAGTTGGAGAATTAAAAACTAGAGTAAAAAAAATATAAAAAAAAAAGAAAAAGAAAAACTAAAAGAGCATGCATAAGAAAGAGTAACAATAAAAAAATCATATGTTAAACTTTAGAAGAATGATTAAAATTATATGAAAATAATGAAATAGATGAAAACGACATATTAGATTTAACTTATGATTTAGAAAATTTAAAAATGAATGTCAATCCAACATCCATTCAAACAAATGTACAAATAGGAGAATATTCTGAAATAATAAATGAAACTGAAGAAAAAATCATGAGAGAAAATATAAATATAAGAGAATATGAAAAACATAAAAGAAAATTTTCTAGGCAAAGGCCAATGTATAATAATTCTAAATTTACAATGAAATATGAAACATAACATATATATCCAAATGGAGTATGGTTATATTTAGATTGTGTACAAGATAAACAAAAAGAAATAGAAAAATGGATAAAAATGAATAATTTAGCAATAATATTATATGGATATGATTTACAAAAAACAAGTAATTTTCTAATAAGTACTCTAAAAGGAAATGTAGAGAAATGGTGGAATGCAATTAGGCCAGAAGATAGGCAAAATCTAAAATATGGACCACATAATGAAACTTTTACAGCAATAGATACAACAAAAGATTTATTACAAAATTTGAATTTGCTATAAAAGAATAATTTTTAGAAGATCACTGGTTATATTCAATAGATACAATTAAGATATTAGGTCAAGAATATTTATGAAAATTATAAAATTTAACAATATGTAATATGTGTTATTTAAAACCATATACATGCAAATTTAATAAATATTATTATAATATTACCAAAACAGATATATTACGATTACCAGAAATTTAATTATTAAAACAATCTTATGTAACCAAATTACAAATACCATAGGGATTAAAATTATTTAAGGAAATTTAAAATAATAATGAAATATTAGAATGAATATTAGAATGAATATTAGGAACTTATCAAACTTAAGTAACAAAAATAATAAATAAAATGTGTAATCAATCATATGAAAATAAAAAATAAGAAGAGCAGTTAATGGAGAATTACGTTGTCCAATAATTTCTAAACCAACACATTAGAGACGTTATAATAAAAATAAAAGATATAATAGATATAAAATATCAAAAAAGAAAATTTATAAACCAAAATTTAAAAATATATATATATAAGAAAGTTTAAACCTTTTAACAGAAATAAATTTAACAAAGGAAGATATTTTCGAAAAAAAAAATCAAAGATTTAGTAAGAAAATCCTAAAGAATGTACTTGTTGGATATGTAAAAAAAAATGATACTATGCAAATGAATATCCTAAACAAAGAAATAAAGAAAATCATAAGACATATAGAATATATGAAGACTTAATAGAACAAAACTATGAACCTGTAGAATATAGTGAAATATCAAAAAATGAGAATATATATGAAATAGATTCTCAATATGATTCAGATAATCATAATTCAGATAACTATGATTCAAAATTAGAAAATATTAAATTAGAATCAAACCTTGAATCTGATTCAGAAGCAGAAATTGAAGAAGAATGAGTTCTGATTGTTAATGTAAGCCCTAGCCCCAATGCATTATAATAAAACACTTTAGTTAATAAATGAGACATTTGTTTTATCTATTATATTCCTGCGTATGTCAATTGATAGAACTGTCCATAAATGTTGTTTCAGTTTAAGCTACCATGTGTGAGGCACATAGTTGTAAGACCTTGAAATAATAGAGACTTCATTCTAAATATCCCTAGTCAGTCATTGTTATGGGAATAACAATGAATTAAGACTAGTATGCTCTCTCTGATAAGATGAGTTCTGTCTTACAGATCATAAGGACTAGAGTGTCAATTAGAGATCATAGATACATGTTTAGAACATGGTATCTGGATTTGATCCGTTCTTGAGAACACTATATGGTACGAGTCATTAGTGTTTCTCATATGCAAGTTTTGCATCGGAATTCTTAGACCTAAAATCTCTATGAAACCCTTTATAAATTACTGTGTACTTTGACATACACCTAACGTGCTCGTAACAGAGAGACAAGTATGGGTATGCTTGAGTATGTATTGATTCATGTTAGAGAGCATGAGAGAAGTGAAGGGATTATCCCTCTCAATAAGAGAGAAAATATCATCGGCTACTTGATCAGTAAACTAAGAAGTGTATGGCCATACCGAGATGAAATAATGAGTAATCATTATTTATCTGAGAAGTTCAGTGTCACTGAAATATCAAGAAAGGAATTAATATATATAAGGATGACTAGTTGCATGCCTTATATTAATTCTGATATTTAAGGGTAAGGGATTATGCAAAATTGCATTAGGTCACTAAATTCCATTTGCATTTTCATTTAATTTGGAATGCTATAATATCTTGCTAGAGAATATATATAGCATTTAAATTAATTTATTAATTTATTGCCAATATTAAATGGACCTATAGGATCGCACACAAAGCACTGGACTTAAAATATTTAAATAGTGTATTGGAAATTAATTTGGACTTTTATTTAAAGTCAAATTAATGCATGCAATGGGTGAGCAGATTTTCTCTGTTAACAGTTGGTCACGAGAGAAATTTATTGGCATGTGCTAGGTTTAATTTCAATTGATCAATTATTTATGTATAATTAAGTTAATTAAGTATTAAATACTAAATTGTATTTAATCAAAATATAATACTTGAGAAGGAATTAAAGTAGCCAAAATTCAAGCTAGGAATCCTAGTTGAATTCGGCAACTAATTACCTTAGATAAGTAAGTTTGTTTTGATTAAATAAATGATGCCATTTGAATTTAAATTCTAATAGAATTTAAATTAGGATATATCTCTTAATTATTAAGTGATGGTGACTGAAATTACTCCTTAATTTTAGGCACTCACACTTGACTTAAAGTAAGTGATATATATTAATAAATTAAAAAGAATAAAGGTGTGTGCCACTTTTGCTCTTTCTCTCTTTTGGCCGTATGACTCAAGGAGAAAAGAAATCTTACTTGTTCTCTTGTGGTAGGTGGCTGATATAAAAACTAAAAAGGAAGAACAAGATGAGGGTTGAGGCTTCAAACTGATCCCATTGCCTAATACACAATTATAGAGCTAGCACTCTTGATTTTAAGCTATATTTGCAAGTGTGTGTGTGAACATAAAGAGGAGTGGCATAAAGGTTGTTCCTTTGGCATTGGTGGTGAAGATCTAAGGCAAATAAATTCATCTTAGTTGCTGGTCATCATCAAAATCAAATCTTAAAGTGCATTTAAAGTTGTAAGTTTTAAAACTCTAAAATTGCATGTTTTCAATTCTAGTTTATGGATTGCGTGGTATGTATGATCGATTTTATTATTTTTTCCGCTACATGATCATCATGTACATACCATGTCATATTCCATCACTGATAACAAAGATCACGAAATTATAGATAATAATAATACTTTTAGTTATAATAAAATATTTGACAAAAAAAATTGATCAATTAAATAATCATAGATTAAGTATTAAACATAAAAATATATTTAAAAGGAGATGGTTTGATAGATTATGCAAAGCAACATATATCGCTAAGCACTATGAATCAACAATAGATATATATTAGGCTAAAGAAAATACAATAATTCTATTAATTAATAAAGATGAAATAAATAAAGTTTTATCAAAATTACCAGATAAAATTAGGTATAAAAATTTATATTTGGGAGCAATACAAATAATAATAAAATAACATTTTAGATAAGGAATAGATAGTCCTATACAATTATTTTGTATGGACGATAGAATATTAAATGACCTAATAGATACCTTATTAGGAGCAGTATCAAGAAATTTAGTATATAAAAAATTAAAATTTACAATAATATCAGATTTTTCAATAAGTTTATAGGATAAAAATAAGTTTATAACAATAATTATAAATTTTGGTGTTTTTCAGGGTTAATTTGCAAGAAAAAGGACTTAATTGGGAAAAAAGGCAAAGATTAGGGCCAAATGTGCAAATATTGAAAGTTGATGCGAGAAAATTGAGCATTTAGTGCAGAAGCTTTACACGTGACCACGTGAAAATTAATGAAGAAGAAGATGTGGCCACGTGAAAGAGGAATTGAAGAAACCAAGCATGAACACGTGACCACGTGGATTCCAAGTGAAGGACCACACGTGGCCACGTGTGAAGGAAGCCTTATAGAACACGTGACCATGTGTTCAAATACAAAGGAGAAGTCGTGGCCACGTGATTCCTACTCCCTCTTCACGAAGGATTTTCTCGAACTTCCTGTTTTGGGCAGAGTTTGCTTCCTATTTGATTTTGGAGTTTGAGAAGCTATCCACAACGTCTTTTGCCTATAAATAGAAGGCTTAAACACCAAAGAGAGGATCCAATCTTAGAATCAATGGAGATCAATTAGGGAAATAGGATCCATCTTAGAATTAGGCTTAGTTTATTTTACATTATTTTTATGTTTTTCTTTTCAACTTTGTCTTTAGTTTTTAATTATGTTTAGGAAGTAGTTTTTCTTCTTTTGCTAATGGAACTTTGAAAACTTATATTTTCATTGTTATGACTTTATTTTGAGCTTAATTTCAATATCGGTTGATTATTTCTTGGTTTTAAGCATATTCTTATCTTTGATTAAGTTGAGATTGATTGTTGGTTTATTGAATAAATAGCTAAAAATTGGTTTTGACATAGTTAATGATTTGCATGTTCTTGGGTTAACTCTTTAATGTTTATGCATGATTATTATCCGAAATATGAGATGATTATGTGTTAATTTTATTGGTTAATACTAAGAGAGGAATAACTAAGAATAAATTGGAGTTGAATCACTTGAGAAAGGCTTCAATGAATATTTAGGAAGTTAAAATTAGATTTGCATGCTAAGTATTAGATTTGTCTATGAGTTTAATACTAAGAATGATAGACTTGAATAAAGATATCTGGCTTTATTACTAGTTTTTCCATAATCACTGGTGTTTCTATTGAACTTAAGTCATTACAATGAAAGTTAAGTTGGATAGTTTCTTTAGCAAGTGAATTTCAATTATTGTTTTGTTTTTAATTCATGCTTTTATTTTTTTTTATTGTTTATTTTGTTTAATTTTTGCTTCTAAATCAAAAACATTTGGGAAACTATCTCGGATTGATTTAATTCATACATAGATATTATCCTTAGCAATCCATGTTCCCTTGGGTACGATATTTGGGGTCTTAATCTATATTTTTCTATATTACTAGCCGATCTGGTACACTTGCTAGACACCGGTCAAGTTTTTGGCGCCGTTGCCGGGGAACAGCGGTGTTGTTTATTTAATATCTTTGATTGAGTTAGTCTGAGATTTTTATTTTTATTTTGTTTTTTATTTGGTGATTGTTCTTTGCAGGAACAATTCTGAACATCTTTCAAGATGATGCAAGATAAGGTCCAAAATTATGAATTGTTTCTTTTGAAACAACGAATGAATCATCTACTAAGAGAAAGAGAGGAGATAGAACGATTGCGTGCACAATCACAAAATCCTTATTCATCACTATCCATGGCTGAAGATTCTTATTCTCTTTGGACTTTGAAAGCATAAATGGAAGAATTGAAAAGAGAGAATCAAGAACTGCGATACTCAAAAGAGGCCTGTATCTTCGAGAATCAACGTCTTCATAACCAGCTTATATGTAAGGACGAGCAATTTAGGGTTGAAAAAGAAAGATGGAGGGCCACACAAGAAGTTATTCTCTCCAAAACCCAAAATGTTTGTGACTTGCTTATAAGAAAGGAAAGGGAATATTATGCTGAAAAGGAAGAGTTGGAGGCTACATTAAGGACTCAAGAGGAAAAGTTTAGAATTCAAGAAGAGAAAATAAGGGCTCAAGAGGAGACAATTAAAAGTCAAGAAAATTTATTGAGGGATAGAAAGCATGGAATTGAAAAGTTGGAATCTAAGCTAGAACTTTTGAGCACTCAAGGTGATGATGGTAAGAAAAAGGAACAAAATCATTCATTTATGGAGGATAAGGAACAAGAGGAACAATTCATATTGGAGGATAAGTCGTGTATTGATGTAGAAGGTGTAGGATTTTTTGTAGAGAATTTATCACCAAAAGAACAAGAAGGAAAATATTCTCTAGTGGAGTCACTAGATTCATTCCGCTAGGAGAGTTTATTTAGGCTAGAAGAGCCGGTAGAGTTCGTGATAAATGAGCCAAAGGATGAGTCATATTTTATTGAAGATATGAAGTTTCTAGCTTTGATAAACTATGACAAGTTTCTTCTACCAATGGAATAAAATGAGGAGCAACGTCCGGAAAGACCTACATTTGGATCACAAGCTCGACCCCCCGAAAGTAACAAGAGTCGAGTTGGGAATCAATAAACCAGAACTTATTCTCTAACTCTTCTCTTTAAATTTTCATCAATTTTTTTTATGTTTTGCATGTTATTTTCAATAATTTGTTTTACCATTGTTTTAGTTTAAAGTTTATTGCATGTTTGTTATTAGTTCGTGTCTTTTAATTCAGGAGTTTAAGATTAGGGGTTGGAAATAAGTTACTCCTAGTGATTTTGTGCTTAATTGTCATATTTAAGTAAGGGTTTTTAAGAGCTACAATAATTTTTGAAGTGAATTACAAATTAGTTGAACTTAATATGGATTTATGCGTCTTAAGTTATTTTCATTGTCTGAACGAGAATTTGATCCTAGTTGCTTAATGCTTCATGAACTTAAGAGGGAATTATTCAGTTTGCTAAAAGAATGGACTTGATTTGTAATTCAACTAG
Organism: Excoecaria agallocha; assembly: GCA_037975025.1. Lineage (NCBI taxonomy): Eukaryota > Viridiplantae > Streptophyta > Magnoliopsida > Malpighiales > Euphorbiaceae > Excoecaria > Excoecaria agallocha. Next base: position 7,234,641 of record CM075823.1, on the reverse strand, counting down.
TTTGAAGATTTACAATTTTTTTTGGCATAACTAAATTGGAGCTCAAAGAGAAAAGAAAAGGCATAATTAATTGATTAAATGAGTATGAGGAATGTTTTATTCATATGGTAATTGAAATTTAATTTTTGTGTGTGCAGAAAAATGAAGCCCGAGAATTCAAAAGAAAGACAAATGCGTGGCCACGCCTCCCTCAGTACAAATAAACACGTGGTCAAATGTCTAGCTCTTGGTTCTTCACACGTGGCCACGTGTTGGAGTTTTGCTTGGCAGAAGCTTCTCGCGTGCCCGTGTGCTCCAGATGGCTTTGCCTTCACACGCCCACGCACCTGCTGCCTCTTGCCCATATGCCCTCATGCGTGCCCACGTGTGGGTATGCCTTTACCTATACGAGACCACGTGTAAAGGCACTGCCAAATGACCACGGTTTTGTTTTCTTTCTTCCCTTACACTTGCATTTTCTTTGCTTTTACCACTCTCCTCACTCATACATCACCCACCACACCTTCACACACTTACATACTCATTTGATCAACACACCAACCTAAGTCTTCACATGGCCACGCACACATTATGCACACCAGCACATGTGCCCACACACAAGCAAAAACACACACCCTTACTCATTCACACTCACATACTCACTCAAGCACGCAACTAAGAGATTGAATTCATTCTTTTCATTATTTCCATCCTCATTGATTCAAGTAAGCACACTATCACTTGTTCAATATTGCACTTTACATATGTTTATTTCTTGCATTGATATTGAATAACAAGTGCTGATATGATTGCTCAAGATTTGATTGGTTTCAGGGATTCAAAATAAAGTTTTGTGCAGGAAATTTTTCATGAGTTCCTCGTTGCTTCAAAGCTTCGAGGGGCGTCACCCCTTAATCCCGCCCACTAATCGGCTAGCCGACCGCCGTGTTATCTAATCCTAGCGCCTTAAATTTTACTCAAGTCATTATTTACAATTTTGATACATCAATTGTTATATACATTTAGTTGAGCATATTATGGATGACTTGATTTTCATTAATATCTTTATGATGTATGGCATGGCTAGTTGAGACTTTTATGATGAAGCATGGTACACTTCAAGCACACATCTTTTCACTAAGGCACACACACTTAGTTTTTCATTTGCATGATGTACTTGATGAGTTTAATTCAAATAAATTGGCATAGGTTTTATTAATGTTGAATATAAGTTTGCTTTGAGATTGATTTTCAGTTATGCATTGCATTTACTCTTAGCTACTTATTGTTTGACATTGAACTTCATTGTGGCTTCATATAGGTTGAGTTTGTATTTGAATTGGCTTATTTTCTTTTGTGCTTACCATAACCAATTAAATCTTTCTCTTTCTTTTATTTTAGCCTAACCATCACCAATTATCTTTACACTTGAGATTATGCATTCATACACTGTCCACCTTGTCACCTATGGATAGTATGCATTGAGCACTTAAGCAAGTTTGGCCTAGTTACATTTCTTCGCTTAGTTACTATGAGTATTAAGTCTTGTTTATTGCACTACATTGGGTTTAGAGGCATGTATGTTTGTTAACTCAATTCCATTGATCTCATGTTTTTTTTTGACTTAATCATGGTTCTAGGTGTATGTTTAAGCTTACATTTCTCTTAGGCACTAACTTGTTTCTCAAAAGTGATGAAGTGTGCTGAAATTTTTCATACTTTGCTGAGGACAGCAAGATTTTAAAAGAGGGGGATAGAGCTCAGCTGAGCTAGATTTTGAAGATCCAACTAAGGGAGTTTTTCTTACCTTACTCATTTTCTTACTCATGAATTATTTTGTTTTAGTCATTTTTGTTTTTGTTTTTGTTGTTTAGTTTTGTTTTTAGTTTGCATGTTTAGTTTTTTAGTTTTGCATGTTAGGTTACTGAATTCATTTATCATTTATTGTACATTTAGCTTAGTTCGCCCTAGTTATTCTCAAAAATTGAACATTTTGAAATTGAATTTAGAATGTGCAATGTTTAAAATTCTTGTTTAGCATTAAAACAAGCATGTTATTTAATGAATTTCTAGCTAGTTTAACATTCAATTTGACTTATATTTGTTAGTTTCTACATTTTTAAGCACTTAAGACCAGTTTTTGAACTTAAAGAAAAATAATGCAATGAAATAGTTAAGTGATGAATTTTAGAATACTAGAACCTTCCTCATCACCCTTCAAAGCATAAAAATAACTCAATTCAACTTGAAAAGTGATCTAGGCAATTTTTTTCTTGTTGAGCTATATTTTAACTTATTTTCCTACCCTATATGCATATTTATCCTTTGTTCGCCAATTTTGAGCCTAATGAGGTATGCTTAATGCGTGCCATATTTATTTTTCTTGTTACACTCATTTATTTATTTTACCATATAGACTAAAAAGCTTTTGTCTTCCCTTCTAGAATTGGCCACTCTAGGATAGGATGGATTAATAGGAATTGGATATGTTGTTGGGTGTGATAAGATGTTTTGATTTTATTGTTAATGGTTATTATTAAAGTCAAGTGAATAGTGAATTATGACTTTGTGATTACCCATATTATTATTGTCAACATCAAAGCTAGAAAAAAATAAAGAAAAGAGAAAAAAAAAAGAAAAAAGAGAAAAAAAAAGAAAGAAAAAAAGAAAATATTGAAATAAAACTAGCATGTATGACAAAATCTTAAGTGTGGGGTAGCTATAAGGAAAAAATAGATATGACTTCTAAAAGGGTATGAATGATGAAATTGAGAGAATTTTAAGATTGTACTTTGAATTGCGAAGGGTTGGGAAATTTTGGCTAAGATTTTTATTGATTAAGTTAATGGGATGAAATTGAAGAATTATTAGTCTATTTTATCTTAGACTGGCTATTCTTATTGTTGATCTTTTATCCATTCTTTGATAACCAATACCTTAGCCCCATTACAGCCTTCAAAAGACCTAAGTGATTCTAAGTTTTGTTTTTGAGTTATTTAGTGGAGATGACCTTCGGGTTCCGGTGCTAAAGGAGAGGCCTATGGTGTTTCTAGAGTTTCAAGCGCGAAACCATGTGTATATTCATTCTAAACTTGATTATGAATTTGCATTGGTGTTTTGGATTTTGAAAATACTTAACATGTTTTGGTCTTGTACACACACAAAGAAACTAACTTATATTGTCTTGTTTGAATTTATTCTAGTTGAAAATTTTATTAAGTGCTCTTGTTAATTGCTAAACTTGGTTTTGAAATGCATGATTCTTTATTGGAGTTTGATTATTTTGAGAAGTTGGATTGTTCTAATTTGCTCAAGGGCGAGCAAGGTCTAAGTGTGGGGTATTTGATAATGGTCATTTATATAGTGTTTTTAGTATGATTTTAGGTGTTTAATTGAGTTAATTTTGTGTTAATTAGGTTAGATTTGAGTTTAATTTGTTAGTTTTATGTTTTTAGAGTTAATTATAAATTTTGGTGTTTTTCAGGGTTAATTTGCAAGAAAAAGGACTTAATTGGGAAAAAAGGCAAAGATTAGGGCCAAATGTGCAAATATTGAAAGTTGATGCGAGAAAATTGAGCATTTAGTGCAGAAGCTTTACACGTGACCACGTGAAAATTAATGAAGAAGAAGATGTGGCCACGTGAAAGAGGAATTGAAGAAACCAAGCATGAACACGTGACCACGTGGATTCCAAGTGAAGGACCACACGTGGCCACGTGTGAAGGAAGCCTTATAGAACACGTGACCATGTGTTCAAATACAAAGGAGAAGTCGTGGCCACGTGATTCCTACTCCCTCTTCACGAAGGATTTTCTTGAACTTCCTGTTTTGGGCAGAGTTTGCTTCCTATTTGATTTTGGAGTTTGAGAAGCGATCTACAACGTCTTTTGCCTATAAATAGAAGGCTTAAACACCAAAGAGAGGATTCAATCTTAGAATCAATTGAGATCAATTAGGGAATTAGGATCCATCTTAGAATTAGGCTTAGTTTATTTTACATTATTTTTCTATTTTTCTTTTCAACTTTGTCTTTAGTTTTTAATTATGTTTAGGAAGTAGTTTTTCTTCTTTTGCTAATGAAACTTTGAAAACTTATATTTTCATTGTTATGACTTTATTTTGAGCTTAATTTCAATATCGGTTGATTATTTCTTGGTTTTAAGCATATTCTTATCTTTGATTAAGTTGAGATTGATTGTTGGTTTATTGAATAAATAGCTAAAAATTGATTTTGACATAGTTAATGATTTGCATGTTCTTGGGTTAACTCTTTAATGTTTATGCATGATTATTATCCGAAATATGAGATGATTATGTGTTAATTTTATTGGTTAATACTAAGAGAGGAATAACTAAGAATAAATTGGAGTTGAATCACTTGAGAAAGGCTTCAATGAATATTTAGGAAGTTAAAATTAGATTTGCATGCTAAGTATTAGATTTGTCTATGAGTTTAATACTAAGAATGATAGACTTGAATAAAGATATCTGGCTTTATTACTAGTTTTTCCATAATCACTGGTGTTTCTATTGAACTTAAGTCATTACAATGAAAGTTAAGTTGGATAGTTTCTTTAGCAAGTGAATTTCAATTATTGTTTTGTTTTTAATTCATGCTTTTATTTTGTTTTATTGTTTATTTTGTTTAATTTTTGCTTCTAAATCAAAAACATTTGGGAAACTATCTCGGATTGATTTAATTCATACATAGATATTATCCTTAGCAATTCATGTTCCCTTGGGTACGATATTTGGAGTCTTAATCTATATTTTCCTATATTACTAGCCGATCTGGTACACTTGCTAGACACCGGTCAATCTCCAACCACCAAAAGAAAAAGCAATGGATAAGGTTTGATGGAACTAGACCCTCTATGAAGAAAATCAAAAATAATTGAAGAAAGAAAATAGAAATCTTGAAGTAAGCAATGACGTATCAAAGTGATAATAGATTGTAATAATATAGATTAATAATGTAATAAAGGCAGGGTGCAACCTCTATAAAAATCCCTTTATATATATGTAAAAGGCACGGCTGAAAAATAGCGAAAAACTCATCTTGAATATTCTCTTAAAATTTTTGGCCCGCTTACTCTTTTGTAAACTTTATCCAGAAATAAAATTCTAATTTCAGCAATTATTCTTTCTGAGTAACCCTAGTATTTAGCAAGTTGCAATCCAGTAAGAAATATAGGAAATTATTTTTGATAAACTTAGAAAATCATATCACTCGAATACCATAAATCCTCATCAGAAAAATTCATATGTTAAATTCTCTATTACTACCTGAATATCTTTCAGTATCATCTCCTAAAGTTAACAAACATTTATTTGAGTCAAGTTAAGGGTAGGAGGTACAAGGTTTGGAGAAGATCAGCTTAACCCAGATGTCTACAGTCTATGGGATGAACTATTATCAGAAATCGTTGATAACAGGAGTGGCAGCATTGAAGAAAGCATAGTGAACTTTGAAGGAGATTTATAAGGTATATCAAAACCCTGATTTTTGTTCATTTATGATTGTAATGTTCAATTCTATTTCTTATTTTGGAATTTTTCATGCTAAAGAAGAGGTGAAAAGAAAGAATACTTTTTAAGATGACAATGTTTGAATTTCTTAAACTATAATGGAAAGATTAGGAAAATAAGTAAGTGAAATACATACAAATATAGATAATATAATTCATTAATTATACTCATCATTTACTATAACAATTAGAAAGAGAAAAAAAGAACAAAAAGATTTATAACAACTTTTGAGCTAAACCCTTCTTATAATATAAACAAAAGAATAGAAAGTCTAGAATATATGATTAAGGTTAATAAATCAAGAATACAAATGTTAAAAAATATAATAAACAGAATACCTTTAGGATAAATATAAATATGATAATTAATTATTTTAATTCAAAAGATTTAAGTGAAGAAAGAAAAATAAATCAAGTAATAAATGACACAATATAAATCATATTTTTCAACAAAATTTAGACATAATAGGAGCTTCCAATTTTGATAATAATTTAAAGACTCAAATCGTAGATAATTTATATAAAGATAATTATGTTAAAAGTATCATAATTATAGAAATAATAGAAACTCATAAGGAAATAAATGGCATTAATAATAATAGAGAAAGAAGAAAAAGAAGAAATTAAAATCTATTTCTCAAAATTGTAATCTTATTAATTGAAAGGTATATAGGTTGAAACAATTCATTCTGTGGGCTATTGGTCCAAAGGATAACTTGGTTATTGTGATTGATTATTACCACATACCTTCAATTAAACAAGAAAAATAAAAAAATTTTGAAAAGATCTATAACAAATTTCGATCTTTATTGGTATTCGAGCCTATAAATACAATTAAAATTGAGTGAAATTTATATAATAAATAATTTAGAAACTAATTATAATTTGGACAATGAAGCCATAGATATAATATATAAATAGAAATATTAATAAATATAAAAATCCTAGAAAATGAATATTATGACATAAGTTTTCAATATGACTAGTTTAATAAGTTTAACTATTAAAGAAACCATAGATAAAATAATAAAAGCAAGTTATGAATTAACAGGAAAATTACGATATTATAAAGAAAAAAAAAGAGAAATGAATGTTTATATATGGAAATAAATAATAGTAGAGAAGAATATAGAATACCCAGGTTATAAGAAATTCAAGAAGAATTAATATAAATAAAAAATAAATTAAAAAATGATAAAAATAAAGTAATAACAAAGATAAATATAGCTAATATAGCTTTAGAAAACGTATGAATTCTCAAAAACAAATTGAAATTATAGAAAAGAAAAACTATATAACAAACATAACTAAAAGAATTGATTATTTAAAGAAAATAAAACAACAATAAAATTATTAATAAAAAATTATATTGGACCAAAGTTGACTTACAAAACCTATTAAAATGAGCAGTATTCCTGAAGAATTTGGAGAAAAATTAAGCTTATTAAATTTATCTTATACAGAAAGTTTAAATGAAATAATAGAAGAAATGGATAATCAAATAATTGCATTATATAATAATGAAAATGAATATCAAGCACAATACAATTTACCAAATAATTAAAGAATAGCTTTATACAAAGAAATGTTAAGAAAAAGACTATTAATAGGAAATATAAAAATTACTTTAAATTATATAAGAGATAATCTAAATAGAACTCCCTAAAAGATATAGGTACTAAATAGAAATTTTACTAAAGAAAAAAGAATACGGTACTGTAGAAAAGTTGTAATTTTGAAAGATTTTGAAAAAAGAGTTGTATATTTTTGAAAAACCCCTAATTTTAATCATAAATCCCATAAAATAAGTTTTGAACTCTGAAAGATTTTAGTCCAAAATAATTCAAACGCACATTTTCTGCTCCCGTCTGTTGCAATTTTTCTCTTTGGTCAAATAAAGCAAACAAAAATATCGAACCAAATAAAAATAATCCTAAACTAGAGCTTTAGAAGATTATTATACAAGCCGAAAATAAATCACCAAATGGATCCTCCTAACACAATTTATAAATCTGTACTTAAACTAACACAAAGTTCTTATAGTTATCTTTGTTTCATCTTTATTTGGAAATGAGGGCAAATGTGAAAACAATGGATGAGACTGTCTAAAAATTATAGAAAAGCTGAACAAATTGCCAAACTCTTGTTTGCTTATTTGATCCTATAGAAGCACATTGCTTTGCTTGCAGTTGGGGCATATCAACTCCAAAATCAATATCTGAAATCAACTTCATGTAAATTTTTGGCATAATCCTATAAAAACCATTGAATCATTCACCGTTTGGCTATATCAAGTTAAGAATTTTCTTTCTTCACCCTTATGAATGTTAGCAACTTCATGCTTGCCAAAAGCCTATCAACCTATTTCCCGCTTCTGATGTATGTCTTGATTAAGGTAAGATGCATTTCCCTACTTCTTAGGACTTTTGTTTTTAATAAAATCACAAATGATTCTATATCTTTAAAATTTCCATTATCAACAAGCCATCTCAATATGCTAGAGATCAAGACAGTTTTAGGCCTTCACTATTTATTTCCTGCTTGTACAGTCAAAGCTTCATTCTTACAGTGAAAAGATTTTTCCATATTATGCTTATCCATATATGTTGTTGCAATAATAACCCAACTATTTGATGTGCTTTTATACTTTTTCACAATATCTTGAAGCATTATTTCTGCTTTTTCAAACGTTCCCTTTTAACAATAACTAATAAGCATAACATTTGGAACTCGATAATCATAACAGTGGAAAAATGACTCCCAGTTTTGCAGTAATTTTTTAACTTCTTCAAAATCTCCTATCTTGAGAATAGAACTCGGCATGTTTATATAATCTCTACTGAGTTATTTCTTACACCAAGTTTTTGTAAGGCACCACAATCTAATTTTTATCTCTTTTCCCAATACTTGTATAATGTGAAATCAAATGATCATATGCTACTTGTCTTCAAATTTTCTTCCAAAGGAGCTTTGGTGAGCCCTTATGTACATATAATATTCTTTAGAGTTCTAGAACATTCTCTAGAATGTTCCACACATTCTTTACATATAAATATCTCGATATTTGTATGGAGAATTTTAGATAAAGAGTTTCACACATTTCTTTATATGGAGATATCTCGATATTTGTATGGAGAACTCTAGATAAAAAATTATGGCTTGTAGAATCAAATGAATCGTTACCATCCACTTAGGAGGTAGAGGATATAAATAGGTGTAACCCTCATTTGTTGTACACACACTCAAGTAGAGTAATACAAAATATTCTTCCAAACTCTTGTGTGCTTTCTCTTATTCTCTTTCTAACTTAGTTTTCTCAAGTCTAAGTTAACACTTGTGGAAAAGGCTTACTAGCATTATTTAAAGGGTTTGCATAAAATTTGCTAGCATCTCACAAGACTAGAGGATGTGTGAAAGTTAACTCATGATAGTTGGTATTAGAGCCAAGTTAAGTGAAGACATGCATAAGAGAATGTTGAATGTGACTAATGTTTTCATAGGCAACAACTAATAAGTTGTTGCCAAGAAGGGCAATGAGAAGTCCAGAGATCTAATCACCACCGTAGAGAAGAAGTTGGCAAGGATGTATGCTTCCATGACCAACTTAGGGATAAAGTTTAGGATATGGATAAACGTATTGAGGGGCAAGAATCCAAAGGGAAGGAGCTTAAGTCGCACAGGATAAAGCTCAAAACACTTGAGCTTACTCGTAATTAGCATATGGAGGAGCTTAAGGCTTTAGCCACGTAACGTATTGTCATCGTAGCTAATGGGGGAATTATTTAAGTAGGGCCATCCCTAAAAGTGAATATACCCAAACCTCCTACATATAGTAGGTAAGGAATGCAAGGGAGATCGACAACTTCATTAGGGACTTGAGGTATATTTTGACGCAATGGGCATCATAAAGGAAGCATAAAAGGCAAATAATGCTTCTCTTTTCTTTAAGGATGCTACTCTTGTATGGTGTCATCGTAGGTGTGATGATGTCAAGAGAAAGGCTAGCACCATTGACACATAGGTTGCTTTTAAATGGGAGCTTAAAAAGCAAATTTATCCTAAAGATGCTGAGAATAAAACTAGGGCCAAGCTTTAATGCCTTCAATACAAGGAAGGTCGAATTCATAAGCACGTGAAGGAATTTTTCAAATTGCTCTTAGAGATTCCAACTTATACACACCATGACCCGAAGTAGCTAGATTAGGGTTACCCTAATATGAGAAAATATTATATTTCTGATAGATAACACAAATCTCAAAGCCTCGACCTTTATTTTTTGGTTTTTCATATAAACCTTGTAGTTTTATAAGTGTCTTTGGAATTTTTTGTGACACCCTACATTCATCATAAATTTGTACACTATGAACTAACATTAGTGTATAGTTAAATAAATTAATTATCTTTTTAATGTTATTTGCTAATGGATTAACCTCACATTTGATTCTTAATTTCATTTTAGCCGCAAAGTTACTATTCATTTGGTAAAAATTTTGGTAGAATAACTGCTTACAAATTATGCTACACAAACCTGAAAATTAACAAAATAACACTCTAAAAAAAACCTCCACCTTCAAGACTTCAACATGCAATCATAATACTTCTAATGTCCATCACAATCCATTATTAAACATTCATTACATAAAGTTCACATTCAACAACCACACTAGCATACATATCATGTGTTCATTAGAATCTAGTATTTAATACATATTACATAACCATTTCTTATTAGCTAACATATTTTACACATAAATTGATATGTCCAAAAAGGGTTACCATGTACATGTCATTCATTCTTTGCTCATTTGATCTTTCAAATACCTATCCCTACACGCAGTCAAATAAAGGACATACTAAGCAATATTGTTGCCTAGTGGTGGATACAACAATACAAAATTTCATCTAATAAAATCACAATACGTAAAATTACCATTTTGCCCTTAATTATCATTTATTGCTAATTAATCTAAAATTTATTCCCTTGATGCCTTAAATTACCATTGGTTTTTCCATTACTTATTTTGGTTATTTTTCCCATATAATTCTTGCTTAAGTGGAAAATTATAATTAATTCCCTAAACTTTCTTTTTTTTTTGTATACATTACCTTAATTAACTCTCATTTTGGTTTTTTAACTACTTTTAAATTTTATTTTATTTTAAGTCTAAAATTTGCATTTTAATCCTTATACTTACTCATGCGACTGTAAAATACAATTTGGTCTTTGAAATATTTTCTAAATTACGATTTACCCTTTGTTCTTATTTGACTATTTTAATATTTTAATCACATTTTCAATACAAATTTAAGGTTTTTCCATCAATTTTTAACATAATTATGTTTTACCCCTTTGTAATCTATTCATCACATTTTTAATTTTATTTATTTTATCTAATTACATGTATGACATCTTTTATGTGTTATTTACCATTTAGCCTCTATTTTTTGCATATTTACAAATTTGCCCCTAGTTGTGCTTAGTGAAAATACTCAAACCTGATATATGCCTTATTTTTAAGCCATTTGTCACCCATATTAATTCCTATATTCATTCAAGCCCAATATTTTACTTCAATGGATTTTGGATCAATTTCTTATGACATTTATAGAATATGATAAATTAAATATGATATTTAAGCCTACTAATTAAATTGACCTTTGTTTTTCACCATTTTTTAGAAAACTAATGTTTCTCTTATCAAAATGCTCTAACATTTTACCCTGAATGTAAAAACATATGCAGGAAGATGTTTTCAAAATTTCAAATCATTCTGAATTTATTTCAGTATACTTTCAGCTCCTAAGACAAAATAAATAGATCCAAAATTCAAAATTTTGAAACTATCAAAAAAATTATTTTCACTTCCAAGAGCTCATTTATTCTATTTATAATAAGTATATACAATCAAAAAAAATTGAAGGTTTATGAAATATTTTAGGGCCCAATCAAATTTATGGCCAACCCGACAAATTTCTTCACTATCTATTTTGAACACTTAATTGTGCTTAAATTCTTCTCAAATTACATCACTAGACTTCATTTAACACTATTTCCTCATTTAGTGATTTGGTGAAAACTTTCTACCAGGTCACCTATCCCAGAATTACTTTGCGCTTCTCACGTTTAATACTTAAGTACTTATGAAATTTACTGTATTGTGCTATTATAGTAACACCAAAAGGCATTCTAGTGTTACTATTCATGCTCTATAATGTACTATACATGTCATATGAAATTTTAAGGTATTATATTTCTCACCCACTAATAAAAATTTCGTCCTCAAAATTTACCTGGAGTGAAAAGCTGGAAATATTATTGGTACGTGATCTCCCTTAGTATTGTTGCCTATACTCGTGGGTAGTCTCTTTGATGATGTTCATTTGATTCACACCTCTAGCAATCTCCTGTTACTCTTCAACATTCTTCTGGATGTTGACGTCCATAATGTTTGCATTTATGATTATCATATGGTTTAGTACTTTAAGGTAAACCAATAATAGGCACTATTGGTGAATTAGCTTGAGCTATGGATTTTTGAATTTAAGTCGGCATAGCTGGAGGGGTTTGAGGTGGAGCAATAAAATATTTAGGATTTTTACTAAACCCACTAGAAGAATCAGCAAGTGGAGGTTTTCTCTTTTGCTGGAATTTAACCTGCTTACTTACTTTTTTAGCTTATACTATTTCAATTCGTGTGGCTACCTCGACTAGGTCTTTTATATTAGTGTACTTATATGCATCCAGTGCTATCCTAATTTTATTTTTAACCACTCATTCAAACAAACTGATAGAATTTTATTGGGGGTATGTTGCAACCACGTGCTAAGCAACGTTATTGCCTAGTGGTGGATACAACTATGCAAAATTTCATCTAATATAATCACAATATGTAGAATTACCATTTTGCCCTTAATTATCATTTATTTCTAATTAATCTAAAATTTATTTCCTTAATGCCTTAAATTACCATTCATCTTTTCATTACTTATTTTGCTTATTTTTCCCATATAATTCTTGCTTAAGTGAAAAATTATAATTTGGTCCCTAAACTTTCTTTTTTCTTATATCCCTTAATTAAATCCCATTTTGATCCTTTTTGCTACCTTTGACTTTTATTTTATTTTATTTTAAGCCTAAAATTTGCATTTTAATCCTTTACTTACTCGTGTGACGATAAATTACAATTTGGCCCCAAAAATTTTCCTAAGTTACGATTTTACCTCTCTTTTCTTATTTGACTATTTTAACATTTTTAACCATATTTTCAACGCAAATTTATCATTTTGCTCCGATTTGTCATGTAATTATGTTTTTACCCCTTTGTAATCTATTCATCACATTTTTCACTTTTTTTTAGTCTAATCACATATATGCGATCTTTTATATGCTATTTACCATTTAGTCTCTATTTTTATACATATTTATAATTTTATCCCTAGTAATGCTTAGTGAAAATTCTCAAATCTGATATGTGGGGTGAGGATTCTAATGGTGTTAGATGGATTGAAGAGGCCACTTGGGGTGATCTAACTACTCCAGAGCATATTGAAGGATCAATTGGGGTGATTGGCTCCTCAATTATAAATTGAATGTGTTTTGAGGGACCATTTGGGGTTATCAGCTCCTCAACTATTAATCTAATATAAGTTGAGGGATCACTTGGGGTGATCAACTCCTCAATTGTGAACTTAATGTGGGTTGAGGGATCAGTTGGATTGATCAACTCCTCAATTATGTGCCTAATGTGAGTTGAGGGGACATTTGGGGTGACCAACTCCCCAACTATGAATCTAATATGTGCATTAGTATAAAATAAGCTATTATTCTGTCGCAATAGTTGTTTTATAGCTGGCCAATATATCCTAAAATTCTTGATTACATAATATGCACTAAAAGCATATGTTTTATTTCACTTTATGTCATGTGTTTACATAGCTTTCCATGCATTTCACATTATGCCTATATTCTCATTTGCTCATTTTTTTATCCATTTACACCCTCATGCATGTTTTCATACTAGACGTACATTATGTCCAAATCAAATCTTGAATGCTAATCAATCATATTGGGTTTAATCATCATATATCTCATTATATGTCAAATATCCAATAAATCATCAAATTATCACATGATAGGGTCCCCATTCGACCTCACCATGCATGCTTCACTTTATTTTTATTATTTTCTTCACCAATTATTATTTATTTTATAATATTTCATCATTCTATCATATTATCTTAAATTATTTCACAATTCTACCTAAGGTTCAATAATTACATAATTGAAATTTAAGCAAAATTCAAAGAAAATAAATTAAATCAAGTGTAGAGTAGTATCCACTAACCTCAAGATGGCTTGAAATTACCTATTCTTCCATTTTCTTGTCTTTTCTCTTTTTGTTCTTCTTCTCACTATGCATTCCTTCTTTAGGCTGAATTGGAAGAGAGATAAATTATAAGTTTATGTAAATTATAAGTTTATGTCATGAATTTCAACAGATAAATGCTACTAAATAATTATACTAATGATGTTGTAATTTCAACACATAAATGCTACTAAATAACTCTTTTTGAAATTAGTATAGTTAATCCTATCTCCTTTTAAAATTGTTTCTTCTGCATACATGTTATAACATCAGTGATGCATGAATGCTTTTGTTAGACATTAATCACAATCACACACAAGCATAGACAAAGCCTTCCAATCTTATTACTCCTACACTAGAGGTATGTAGTCTCTTTCCTTGGTGGGCTTATCCCATAGGTCAGCAAAATACCCGATGGACATATATGGTGCATGGTAAAAATTTAATAGCATAACCTTTTTTAATTGAAAGCGTAAGTATATGAATTTTGACTATTATGTATTTTAACTAACTTATACAAATTGGGTTGGGCCTATAGGGGCATGTCAACCTTTGATTGGTACCTTCCTAATTTTTTTGAGTTCGACCAATACATAAAGGTTCATATAGCAAACAAAAGTTATTATGGTTATACAACCTAGGAAAAGTAGCTATTGTCATTACATGGGCTTTTGTCAGAATGATGAAACTTTAAGGCTAACCAAGCATGGTCCATGCCAATAGATCTAGCTCATCATGAACATAACGACTAATGGATCACCATTTTATAAGCCAATTGGCACGAAACTTGGGTTAGTGTACATACCATACTCATGCATCATCCATAATGCATCACTCCTAAAGTTTGATCCTTGTAGCCATAATAGAATCCCACAGGTGGTCCACATGATTAGAAGGTCACCACGTTAGGAGATTAATACCTGAGTTTCCAAGATTAAGGATGAGTTCAGGGTTAGAATCAGAGGTCATTTTAGAGTTGAATTTAAGCCAGTTATTAGAAAGCAATTACGAAATAAAATCAGAGATGGATGATGAGCAATTGAATAAGATTGGAAGAGTCATGAATGAAACCATAAGGTTTTCATCTTTAAAGGAAAAGTTAAATAATTTGCTTCAAGACCTTCGATAAAATGGGATGAATTAGATTGAAGGCTAGATAGGAGGTTTTAGGATTTTGAAGAAGGGCTAATGGCCATTATTAGTAGGTTGGTGGCTTTTTTAGCACCAATCGCTAGAGCTTGGCCCATAGCTCTTGTTCATAAGATAGCTAAGCCAACATTTATTTGGAATGCTACTATAATAGATGTTACTATGCTTCAAGACTCGCCAAGGAGGAAAAGGAGGTATAAATTAGAAAATGATTACATTAAGGAAGAAGATGAAGAATATGTTCCTCCAATAATGAATATGAGAAGTAGGGGTCCTAGTGCTAAGGATGTAGCCTTAAAAAACATGAAAGAGAAGGTTAAAGCAATGTCTAGGTTATTATCTGCTGGAAGGGAAATTAACCCTGAAGATTGGAATTTAAATAGAGATGAGCCATTACCTTAGAGGTTTGAAATGCTTGACCTACTAAGATTTGATGATACTTTGGATCCTTTTGCACATGTTAAGTAATACACGCTGATAATGAAAGGCACCACCTTAACTAGAAACTAAAAGGTAGAATATTTTTGCCTGAGCTTAATGGTTCATGTGATTGACTAATATCATGGGTTAGATAGGCACACTAAGAAAGATTAGAACTTGCTAACTAAAGAATTACTGAAGCAATATGACTTTGAAAGACCTCGAATTGTTCTAATAAAATTATAATGAGCCTTTTTATAAGTACCTCACAAGCTGAAGGAACTAAGTAATGGAGATGAAGAGAAAGCCTGATATAGCCGATCAGATTTGGCTCTTCATTTGAAATATAAGTCCTTACCTAAGGGATGCCCTAAAGATGAAGGATTTAAAGGATTAGAAGATTCTAAAGGATATAGTCATAAAGGTTGAGGCAAGTATTTGGCAAGAAGAGCCAATAATGAGGGTGCAAAAAGGAATTTTGGCATAGTAAAGCAAATAAAATTAGGAAAAAAGCTGAAGTATCTGCTATAGAGGTTAAACGGAGGCACTACTCTAACCTTGGTAAGTGATTATCTTGGGTGTTTGATCTATTGAACAAAGAAGGGAAGCTTCAGCCATTGCCATTGAGGTCTGCGAAGAGTCAAAGGTTATCCACCATAGAAAAGATCAGTACTATGCCTACCACTAACATATCGGGCACCTCATTAGTTATTACCACACTTTGAGGAATAAGATTTAGGATTTGATAGATAACAAATAGATTTTAGATCATGAAAATAGAGAGAAAAATAAGAAAGAATGATACAATGTTATATTGCCTTTGGTGTTCATGATTGGGTCTAATCTGTCTAAGTGGTATGTGATGAGAGACGTATATAGAAATGAGTATCTGGTTGCTACTTGCTTTACTCCCGAAGTAACAAAGCCAAGTAAAGAAAATTGATCACTTTCAATGATTGATTATTGCGATTTTCCCACTAAAAGTGAGGATGAAAGGACAATAGATCCCATTGATATCTGAAGTTCAATCCGTGAAAGCAAGGAGAAAGTGAGGGAAAATAGAAAGTAAAAGCGATCATAAGAAGTGAAAGGATGACCTCAAAATTGAGAAGCAACCAGTTCTTACTACAGCACCAACAAAGGAAGAGGTAAAAGAAAATCAAATAATAAAGTAGCTAAAAAAGATACATGCTAATATTTCTATTTAGGATTTATTATGGCAGTCTCCATCATATAGGTAGATATTGGTGGAGGCTTTAAGTGGGTCTACTGTTACCACTATCATGGATCACTTGAGGAGCTAATCACTCCAAGTGATCCCTAAACATACATTAGATTTATAATTAAGGAGTTGATCACCCTAAGTGATCCCTTAATATATTCTGAAGTAGTTAGGTTATCCCAAGTGACCTCTCCAGTCCATTTAGTTGATGGAATATGACATGGTATGATAATCATGATAGCACAGCGAAAAAACAAAAATTTTATCATGCATACCATACATATCCAAAACTAGGAACGAAAACATGCAATTTTAGGGTTTTGAAACTTACAATAGATGATGCCTTTTTATTCTTTGATTTTGTGATGTCCAGCAACCAAGATGCCTTTATCCACCTTAGTTCTCGATCACCAATGCCAAGGAACAGCCTTTTGCGCCACTCCCTCTATTCTCACACACACACTTGCACCGACGGCTTAAAATCGAGATTGCTAGCTCTCTTTTTCGGTATTGTGTAATGGTTATATTTTGAAGCTACAAAACTTGATTTTGTACTTCTTTAGATTGCTATTACTGCTCAATAACACAAGAGAATGAGGAACAATCCTTTCTCCTTGTGAAAAATTGAACAAAAGAATTAAGAGAGAGAGAGTCACTATTCACGAGTTACTATTCATGCCACAAAAAAAATTAGGTTTAGGATTTTATTTCTTTTAATATATATGCTTATCCTTTGGCAAGTCATTAATCTGAATTCAACTATCCTAAGATAATTAATTCAAACTCTATCACTTCCTAAAGATAAGTAATATATTTTGAATTAAACTCCTTTGAATTTAAATTCAAATTTGAAATAAAACATAAGACATTTAAATAAATGAAATCACTTAATTAAATATATAAGTGATTTAATTTAATTTAAATTCCTTTAGGCTTTAATATTCAATTAACTTAATTAACACAAGATAATTAATTAATTGAAATTAAACCTTATGGGCTGAATTTCTCTCTCTCATGGACCAAAGCCCAATAGCAATATTATAACCCATTACATACATTAATTTGACTTTAATTAAAAGCCCAAATTAATGTCCAATACTTAATTTAAATATTTTAAGCCCAATGCTTTGTGTGCGATCCTATAGGTCCATTTAATGTTGGCAATGAATTAATAAATTAATTCAAAGGCTATATATATTCTCTAGCAAGATATTATAGCATTCCAAATTAAATGAAAATGCATATGGCATTTGATGACCTAATGCAATTTCGCATAGTCCCTTACCCATAAATATCAGAATTAATATAAGGCATGGAACTAGTCATCCTTATATACATTAATTCATTTCTTGATATTCCAGTGACACTGAACTCTCAGATAAATAATGATTACTCATTATTTCATCTCGGTATGGCCATACACTTCTCAGTTCACTGATCAAGTGGCCGGTGATATTTTTCTCTCTTATCGAGAGGGGTAATCCCTTCACTTCTCTCATGCTCTCTAACATGAATCAGTGCATACCCAATCATACCCGTACTTGTCACTCTGTTACGAACACGTTAGGTGTATGTCAAAGTACACAGTAATTCATAAAGAGTTTCATAGAGATTTCAGGTCTAAGAACTCCGATACAAAACTTGCATATGAGAAACACTTATGACTTGTACCATGTAGTGTTCTCATGAGCGGATCGAATCCAGATACCATGTTCTTTAACATGTATCTATGATCTCTGATTGACACTCTTGTCCTAATGATCCGTAAGACAGAACTCATAAGATCAGAGAGAGCATACTAGTCTTAATTCATTTGTTATTCCCATAACAATGACTGACTATGGATATTTAGAATGATGTCTCATTTGTTTCAAGGTCTTACAATCCATGTGCCTCACACATGATAACTTAAACCGAAACGACATTCTTGGATAGTTTTATCAATTAATATGCACAGGAATACAAAAGATAAAACTAATGCCTCATTTTATTAATTTCAAGTGTTTCGTTACAATGCATTGGGGCTAGGGCTTACACTAACAATCTCCCACTAGCACTAGTCCCAATTGGGCATAGCCCTAAGACCGAACGCTCTCAAATGAGCTTCGTGCAGATTTGGACGTAACTATTTCGTCAAAGGATCTGCTACATTGTCTTCACTTGATATCTTGCTAACCTTGACGTCCCCACGATCAATGATTTCTCTGATCAAGTGGTACCTTCTGAGTATGTGTTTGGATTTCTGGTGTGACCGGGTCTCCTTGGCCTGTGCAATGGCCCCGTTATTGTCACAGAAAATTTCTAATGGATCTAGGACGCTTGGGACCACTCCTAATCCATTAATGAAATTTTTAATCCAAACAGCCTCTATTGCAGCCTCACTTGCTGCAATATACTCAGATTCTGTAGTTGAGTCGGCAACGGTTTCTTGCTTCGAGCTTCTCCAGCTGACAGCACCACCGTTCAAAACAAAAACAAACCCAGATTGCGATCTAGAATCCTGAGTGCTGGTCTGAAAAGCAGCATCGGCATAACCTTGTATGACGAGCTCTTCTTGACCACCATACACCAAGAAGTGATCCTTAGTCCTTCGCAGGTACTTCAAGATCCCTTTTACAGCAGACCAGTGCTTCTCACCAGGGTCTTGCTGAAACCTACTGGTTATACTCAGTGCATGAGCAACATCCAACCTAGTACATAACATAGCGTACATGATAGATCCAATAGCAGATGCATATGGGATTCTACTCATGTTGTCCCTTTCCTCTTTGGTTTTAGAGCACTGTTCTTTAGTCAAAGGAACTCCCAAAGCCAAAGGTATGTATCCTTTCTTTGAGTCTCCCATACTAAAACGCTTTAGTACTTTGTCTATGTACTTTTCTTGACTTAGTCCTAAAAGCCGATTCGATCTATCTCTATAGATTCGAATACCAAGTATTGTCTCGGCTTCACCTAAGTCTTTCATTGAGAAACATTTTCCCAACCATTGCTTAACCTTTTGCAATGTTGGAATATCATTCCCAATGAGAAGGATGTCGTCCACATATAGGACCAGAAACACTACTATGCTCCCACTAACCTTCTTGTACACACAAGGCTCATCTTCGTTCTTGATGAAGTCAAATTCTTTGACTGCCTCATCAAAGCGAAGATTCCAACTTCGGGATGCTTGCTTTAATCCATAAATGGATTTTTGAAGCTTGCATACCTTCTTAGGATGCTTGGGATTGACAAAACCTTCAGGCTGTGTCATATACACATCCTCAAGTAAATTTCCGTTGAGGAAAGCAGTTTTGACATCCATTTGCCATATCTTATAATCATGATATGCAGCTATGGCAAGCAAGATCCTAATGGATTTGAGCATGACTACAGGCGAAAAGGTTTCGTCATAGTCTACACCATGAGTTTGCCGAAAACCTTTTGCTACTAGTCTACCTTTGTAGGTCTTATCAGCTTTGAGTTTGAATAGCCACATGCATTCAATTACCTTAGCACCTTTCGGTGGATCAACCAAGGTCCAAACCTGGTTATCGTACATTGATTGCATCTCGAATTTCATGGCTTCAAGCCAATTTTCCGAGTCTGGGCTCTCAATAGCTTCTCGGTAGGTAGTAGGATCCTCACGATCTACTAACTCAATAGTGTCACTGTCAGTGATTAGAAATCCATATCTCTCAATCTCTTGACGTACCCTACCGGACCTTCTAGGTTCTTGTGTAATGGGTTCTTGTTCCACAACTGGTTGTGAACTTGATCCCATTTCCAAACCATCCTCTATAGGAGTTTGTGGTGCTTGAATTTCTCCAAGTTCTACTTTACTCCCACTGTCTTTCTTAAGAAGGAACTCCTTTTTCAAGAAAACAGCCTTGCAAGCAACAAATACTTTGTTCTCGGCTTGTGAGTAAAAGTAGTATCCCTTTATTTCTTTAGGATAACCCACAAACAAGCAGACAGTGGATTTGGACTCTAGTTTTTCAGATGTTAATTTCTTAACATGTGCTTCACAGCCCCAAATCCTGAGAAAAGACATATTGGGTTCTTTCCCAGTCCATACCTCGTATGGTGTCTTCTCAACTGCTTTAGTTAGAGTACGGTTCAATAGAAACGCAGCAGTTTCTAATGCATAACCCCAAAAAGAGATAGGAAGATTAGCTTGACTCATCATAGATCGAACCATGTCCAACAGAGTTCGATTTCTCCTTTCGGACACACCATTCCATTGAGGTGTTCCAGGAGGAGTGAGCTGTGAAATAATACCACACTCCTTTAGATGACTGTCAAACTCTTGGCTTAAGTATTCGCCACCTCGATCTGATCGAATGGCTTTTATACTTTTGCCAAGTTGGTTTTCTACTTCATTCTTAAACTCTTTGAATTTCTCAAAAGTTTCAGACTTGTACTTCATCAGATAGACATAGCCATATCTACTGAAGTCATCTGTGAATGTCACGAAGTAGCTAAAACCACCTCTAGCATGTGTACTTAAAGGTCCACATACATCGGAATGTATTAGTTCCAATAAGCCATTAGTCCTCTCGCCATTTTTATTAGAAGGACTCTTTGTCATTTTTCCATGCAAACATGGCTCGCATGTATCATAAGACTCTAAGTCGAATGACCCAAGCACTCCAGTTTTGTGGAGTCTTGAAATGCGTTTTTCGTTTGCATGTCCTAAGTGACAATGCCAGAAGAAGTAGGGTTCAATTCGTTTGATTTAACCCTCTTTGTATTAATGTTGTATATGGACTCTTTGTTTTGTAAATCAAGGATATAAAGGCCATTTTGCAACATGGCATTGCCATAAGAAATGCCTTGGCGACGAATATGAGCATTGCCATTTTTAATAACAAAATCAAATTCATCATTATCCAAACATGAAACTGAAATAATGTTTCTGCTCATAGCAGGCACATAATAACAATTATTCAAAACAATACAAAGTCTGGAAGGTAAAGTGAGGTGATAGTCGCCTATCTCCATGGCAGCAACTCGTGCTCCATTCCCCATACGGAGGTCCACTTCATTCTTCCCAAGTAACCGCCTATTTCTTAACCCCTGCACATTTGAACAAATGTGAGAACCACAACCGGTATCCAATACCCAAGTGGTAGAAATAGAAAGGTTAACTTCAACAACAAAAATATCAGAACTGGACGCCTTGGCTCCATTCTTCTTTTGTTCTTCCTTAAAGAGAGCGCAATTCTTCCTCCAATGCCCTATCTTGTTGCAATGGAAGCAAGTGCTCTCACTCTCTTTGAGTTTTGGTGCCTTGGGCTTGGATTGGGCCTGAGGTGCACTCCCACTTGACTTGGGTTTTGCCTTTCCCTTTCCCTTAGCTTGTCCCTTCTTAATTCCCCTTTGAACCATTAGTACGGGATTGGTCTTTCGAATGTTTTCTTCAGCATTCTTAAGCATCCCATGAAGCTCAGTGACTGACTTGTTCATTGCATGCATGTTATAATTCATCACAAATGGATCATAAGCAGCAGGTAATGATCCTAAGATCAAGTCAGTGGCCAATTCCTTTGGCACTAGTACCTCAAGCTTCTCAAGAGTATCAAGATACCCTTTCATCTTGAGTACATGGGTACTAACAGAAGTACCCTCAGCCATCTTGCAAGAAATTAAAGCCTTTGTTGTCACGAACCTCTCGTGACGAGCTTGTTCTTGGAACATCTCCTTGAGGTGCACCATGATCGCATAGGCCTCTTGGTCCATAAATTGCTTTTGCAATTCAGGCACCATAGTGGCCAGCATCAGACAGGTCACATCATTGGAGTCGCTCTTCTTGGTCTCAAAAGTTTCCTTTTGAACCGCAGAGGCGTTCCTTCATGGTTCATCAGGCAAGGGTGCATCCAAAACATACGACTTCTTCTCTTGCTTAAGAACTATTCTTAAGTTTCGAGACCAGTCTATGAAATTGGTGCCATTCAATTTGTCCTTTTCAAGGACCGATCACAATGAGAAATTGTTGTTTGAAGATGCCATTTTCAATCTACAATAAAATTTAGCAAGATTAAATGAGGTCTTATTAATGATCCCACAAACCGAATTAATATCCCTTTAAATAATTCGCGTTAGTGATTTAATGTGGGCCAAGATCCACTTTTCTCAACAACTTATTAGTCAAGCTGAGCTTGTACACCTAACAAGTTAAGTTACTTAGGTAGGAAAACTCCAATCATGTCTCGTACATGACTCTTGGATCAAATGGGCTAACATCTTAGGATGTTATAGCACAACCCATTTATTAGTTGCCTAGGTCCGGGCATCCCTTTCCATGATAAGTCCAACCTACATTCACAACCCATGCCTCACAAAGATAATCGGGCGCATCTAGGACTCCTAGTCTACGTGACCGATGATCGATGCCTTGACATGTTTCGAATTAGGAAGGCAACTTTATGACTTACTATTTTAGGGATTCATTTTATTACGGCTTACATGGCATACGCTTTGTCATCCATACATAGCATGCATATATATATAATTGCATAAAGTAAAGTGTGACAAACATGGGCCCAAAAACCTACAACTAAGATTCTATACTATTACATAAGAATCTTCGAGTTGGGCTTCTCCACTCCGGTGGGCTTCGTCTTGATTTACAAAGTCTTCAAGTATATTCTATTCTAAGAAATAAATGAAACTTTTACAATAAAATATAATGGCTCGCAGGCCATATTTAATTACAAAAACCTAGGGCCCATGAATGCACCATGCATATCCATTCATCACACCAAACAAGCAAATGAATATACATAGCATTCATGGATCAAACAAAGTCCAATTTTAATTAGATTTAGCCAAGCCCATTAATGGAAATTGTGTACTTGAAGCTTTAAGAGATGACCCCGTGATGGGCCTAGGCCGAAGCCCAATGGACTAAATCCTCTTATTGAATAAGTTCTCTTAAAAGCCCAAAACACAAACTAGTTAGATTTGTGCTATAAATCAACTCTAGCATAATTTCCAATTTAGCCATTTTTAATTTTATGTCATACAGCCCATAAACATTAAAAATGCATATAATATGTGCTGACATGAATTAAAAATAAAATCATGAAGAACACATATATAGTACACGGCATTCATGCAAAAACAAACAAACAACAAAAACTAGTTGTTTAATGCTTATGTAATGCCATAAAATGCACAAACATTTAAATCAATTTTATGAGTCATTTAATAATCTAAATAATTCCATAAACATTGATTTAATATTCTGTACCATTTTAATCTAAATGTGTTTTTACCATTTTAATCAAAACATAACAAACAATGTTGATTAAACATGTAACAAACACAAACTAGACATAGTTTTAAGTGATTTTAAAATTAATCAATTAAATTGTCATGGACCAGAATTAAAACCAAATTTAAAACATGTCCAGACCTGATATTTAATCTTTAAAAATCACTTAAAAACATCCCAAAAACGTTTTTACATTTAATTTTGAAAACTAGTTGTTAAAATAGCAATTTACATGCCAACTAGCACCTAGTTTCATAATTAACATGTACCATCAGGTATAAATAATTAAATCCGACCATTACCAGCCCTAATAACATCTTAGGACAGTATATTAACATGTCATATTAATTATAATACCTATCTAATCAATTAAAATCGTTTTTACACCAAAACAATGCAAAAAACTCAAAACAGAAAATTTCAGATTTGCATGTTTTCAAAATAACGATTTTTAATTAATTTTTTCATGCATCTAAAGCACTAAAATAAGCATGTCTAGGCTCTGATACCACTGATGGAATATGACATGGTATGATAATCATGATAGCACAGTGGAAAAACAAAAATTTTATCATGCATACCATACATATCCAAAACTAGGAACGAAAACATGCAATTTTAGGGTTTTGAAACTTACAATAGATGATGCCTTTTTATTCTTTGATTTTGTGATGTCCAGCAACCAAGATACCTTTATCCACCTTAGTTCTCGATCACCAATGCCAAGGAACAGCCTTTTGCGCCACTCCCTCTATTCTCATACACACACTTGCACCGACGGCTTAAAATCGAGATTGCTAGCTCTCTTTTTCGGTATTGTGTAATGGTTATATTTTGAAGCTACAAAACTTGATTTTTTACTTCTTTAGATTGCTATTACTGCTCAATAACACAAGAGAATGAGGAACAATCCTTTCTCCTTGTAAAAAATTGAACAAAAGAATTAAGAGAGAGAGAGTCACTATTCACGAGTTACTATTCACGAGTTACTATTCATGCCACACAAAAAAATTAGGTTTAGGATTTTATTTCTTTTAATATATATGCTTTTCCTTTGGCAAGTCATTAATCTGAATTCAACTATCCTAAGATAATTAATTCAAACTCTATCACTTCCTAAAGATAAGTAATATATTTTGAATTAAACTCCTTTGAATTTAAATTCAAATTTGAAATAAAACATAAGACATTTAAATAAATGAAATCACTTAATTAAATATATAAGTGATTTAATTTAATTTAAATTTCTTTAGGCTTTAATATTTAATTAACTTAATTAACACAAGATAATTAATTAATTGAAATTAAACCTTATGGGCTGAATTTCTCTCTCTCATGGACCAAAGCCCAATAGCAATATTATAACCCATTACATACATTAATTTGACTTTAATTAAAAGCCCAAATTAATGTCCAATACTTAATTTAAATATTTTAAGCCCAATGCTTTGTGTGCAATCCTATAGGTCCATTTAATGTTGGCAATGAATTAATAAATTAATTCAAAGGCTATATATATTCTCTAGCAAGATATTATAGCATTCCAAATTAAATGAAAATGCATATGACATTTGGTGACCTAATGCAATTTCGCATAGTCCCTTACCCATAAATATCAGAATTAATATAAGGCATGGAACTAGTCATCCTTATATACATTAATTCATTTCTTGATATTCCAGTGACACTGAACTCTCAGATAAATAATGATTACTCATTATTTCATCTCGGTATGGCCATACACTTCTCAGTTCACTGATCAAGTGGCCGGTGATATTTTTCTCTCTTATCGAGAGGGGTAATCCCTTCACTTCTCTCATGCTCTCTAACATGAATCAGTGCATACCCAATCATACCCGTACTTGTCACTCTGTTACGAGCACGTTAGGTGTATGTCAAAGTACACAGTAATTCATAAAGAGTTTCATAGAGATTTCAGGTCTAAGAACTCCGATACAAAACTTGCATATGAGAAACACTTATGACTTGTACCATGTAGTGTTCTCATGAGCGGATCGAATCCAGATACCATGTTCTTTAACATGTATCTATGATCTCTGATTGACACTCTTGTCCTAATGATCCGTAAGACAGAACTCATAAGATCAGAGAGAGCATACTAGTCTTAATTCATTTGTTATTCCCATAACAATGACTGACTAGGGATATTTAGAATGATGTCTCATTTGTTTCAAGGTCTTACAATCCATGTGCCTCACACATGATAACTTAAACCGAAACGACATTCTTGGATAGTTTTATCAATTGATATGCACAGGAATACAAAAGATAAAACTAATGCCTCATTTTATTAATTTCAAGTGTTTCGTTACAATGCATTGGGGCTAGGGCTTACACAACCGCCGAAGTAGTTAGGTTATCCCAAGTGACCTCTCCAGTCCATTTAGTATCATTGAAATCCTCACCCTACATATCATATTTGAGAATTTTCACTAAGCACTACTAGGGGTAAAATTATGAATATGAAAAAAATAAAGACTAAATGGTAAATTATGAATAAAAGATATCATAAATATGATTAAATAATAAATAAACTGAGAAATGTGATTAATAGTTTAAAAAAGGTAAAAATGTAATTAAGCGATAAATTAGGAGAAAAAATGTAATTAAGCGATAAATTGGGAGAAAAAAATGTAATAATGTGATAAATTGGGAGAAAATTATAAAATTGCATTGAAAATGTGATTAAAGAGGTTAAAATAGTCAAATAAGTAAAGAAGGGTAAAATCATAATTAGTGAAAAATTTCAGGAACCAAAGTGTAATTTATCACTTTATGGGTAAGTATAAGGATTAAAATGTAAATTTTACAATTAAGATGGAATAAGAGTCAAAAGAAGCAAAACGGGTCAAAATTGGTTTAAACAAAGTAAAATATGGTGAAAAGAAAATTTAGGGACCTAATAGTAATTTTTCATTTAAGTAGGAACTATATGAGATTAAATGAGAAAAATAAGTAAGGGAAGGATTAAATGGTAATTTAAGGTGTTAAGAGAATAAATTTTAGATTAATTAACTAAAAGTGACAACTAGGGGTAAAATGATAATTTATTTAAAGTAGTTTTATCAGAAGAAATTTTGTGTAGTTGTATCTATCACTAGGCAACAACATTGCTTAGTGCGTGTTTTGTTTAATTGCACACAGTGACAAGTAACTGAAGACTTAATGAAGGAGAAGCGAAGTGGCATATACACGCATTCCCTCCGTCCCATTTTAAGAGGTACTTTTCTATTTTTCACGAAAATTAAGAAAATGATTAAAATACCTCAATTTCATAGAACAACTATAGTAATTGACAAAAATATCCTTTTATATTTTCAAGAATTTCATTTAATTTTATTTAAAAATAGAGAGTAATAAGAAAGAGAAATATTTAATAAGTAGTATAATAAATAGAGGTATACATGTAAACATATCCCTTAAATTCCGAAAAAGATATTTGGAGTGGGACAAATTAAAATAAGAAACAGTACCTCTTAAAATGGAATGGGGGGAGTATCACTTTTATGGATGTGGAATTTAGATATGATATGTATTAGGCATTTGATAATTGGCATGTATTATATTGTGTAACGAGTGCTAGTTAATAGTAAACTTATGGTATTTGTGTGGATGACGATTATGGGATTGTATTGTGATGATAGTTTGCGATTGATATTAGATATGTCATGATTGTGATTGGAGTATTAGAGGTAGATGTTGCCTTTTGGGAGTGTTATTTTGCAAACTCACAGGTTTGGGTAGCATGATTTATAAGTTGTTACGCAGCCAAAATTTTTACCAAATGAATAGTAACTTTACGATGCTAAAACGAATTTAGGAATAAAATGTTAAATTAAGCTAATAACCAACAACATAAAAAGGATAATCAAGTTAAGTAACCATGTGAAGTCATCAATAATATTTCATGACATACGAAATTATGAATGAACATAGTGTGTCACACCTAGTGATAGCATCCATGCCATTACATGGGCTTTTAATCTCAAGCATGATCCCTACCAATGGATCTAGCTCATAATGAGCATAACGATCAATCTGGTCACCATTTGATATACCAAAAGGTATAAGGCTTGGGCTGGTGATTATTCTTAACACTTTACCCACATTGAGAGAATAATCACTTTACCCACATTGAGTAAGGTTGTGCTTTAGGAATGCATCAAGGTAAAAAGATCAGATGCGTAACTTATTCTAAGGCCTTAGCATGTAAGTAATACATCTTTGAAAAAAGATAAAATTTATTAATCTTAAACCCATATATATTCAATTATCTAGAGATACTTTCGGAATAAAATCTTATGGTTTCTCACTGAAGTTGCCACTATGATGTGGGCCAAATCCCCTTGTCTAATTTGGGTCTCGGACACCCACTTTTAGGTCTAAGATTGGAAGAAAGGTTCATTAACTCATGAAGGTCGGTCGCTTCACAATGGTAAATGGATTCAACCTAATTCGCCAAGTCTCGAATCTCAAAAACGCATAAGACAACATCCTAGGGTTGTCCTATTCCATTATTGCAATCAACCTACAAGAGCATTGTTGGGCACCACAAGACAGTTTTAAAAAGGATTTGCCACCTAATAAAGTATTGAAAAAATTGTTCCAATCTTATGAGGACAAAACCCAAGATAGTTTGAGACCTCACTCTTATTCATACTTGTGGCCTTAAGTTGCTCGATCAGGCCGTGATTCGTTTCTAGAAGACGCAATATCGCCATCTGAGATGAAAATTTTAATAATAATTCAACCTAATATATCATAATAATGCATAAAAAAATATGCCTAAAACTCTATCAAACTCATTTTTATGCAAAGAAAACTTGATTTAGGGAAGAAAAACAAAGGTAAAAAATAAAGAAATGGGAAATGGAAAAAAAACAGAGGAAGGAAGGAAATAAATTCATACAACAAATTTAACTCTTGTTGCTAGGCCAAAAATTAGACAAAATCAAGATTAATTATATGATTTATTCAACAATTATTAACACACAAAATCAAAGAATCAATTCAAGGAAATATGAATATTTACAGACTAAATAAGAATTCTACACTGAGTTAAGAGATTCTAAGGCTTCTTCGTATTGCCTTCAATGTTGTTAACTCAAAACCAAAGGACTCTAGCACTCTAGGGCTCATCTCTTTGTTCTTCCACCTACTCTGTTTCTCGTTTCCAAAAACAAAGAGTTAAAAGCTTTTTCTTTTGGTTTCTATGTCTTTTTTCTTTAAGCTTGAACAAAAGTCGTCTATTTTTCAAAAGTGAATTGATAGGTTTTAAATCCTCATTATGAGCATTAAATGCTCATATAAGAGTGAAAATAAAAATCTAATTCTTGATCCTTTCTACCATCTGTGAAATCCGAAGAAAAACCTGAAAATACCTAGTCACAACCTTCACTGGTGAGTCAAGGGAGTGGCTGGAAATCTGGAAGAAAAGTTACCCTTTATTGCAACTTGTAACAAGTCACGGCTTTGACTTGTGCCAAATTGCGAGTGATAGTTGGCAGGCGTGATGCGAGAGATGGGACTTTAAGGTGGGATCCAGAAGTGAATCACGACCTTGACTCATCATTGAGTCACTTTTTCAGCCTTTAAATCGCGCAATTTGCCTTGCCAATGAGGAAAAGCGGTAAATTCTCAAAAAGACATTTTTAAATATAAAAATTCCTGAGGAGGGGAGTCCACAGAAAAAAAATATTTTGAAGGCATAAAATTCAAAAAGAGGCATAAAGTTTTCCATCCATTGTCTATTCATGAGCAACATTATTTTCATCAACTAACACTGATAGAAACCGTCTCAAAATTCAGTGTCTACAATATTTAAAACTTTTGCTCCAATTCCAGTATTTGAGAGTAACTGATACTGCAACAAATTGTTACGTTTTAATCTAAAATTTTTCAAAATACATAGAATTTACTAACTTGAAACCGTAGTGATTAATTATAATTTTGCTAATAACTTCAAATTTCCAAATAATTTTCTAAATACACTATTTCTCAAACTTTTTCATAAAAAAGTTCCTTATAAAAATTATCTAATATTAAATATTATGTACGTAAATGCTAATTTGTCACTGAAATTAACTCTGTACAACTGTCAATTCAGTTCAATAACCGAACCAAACCGAAAATAAAATTTTTAAGATTTTAATCAACCGAACTGAATTAAATTTATAAAATAATTGAATTCAAACCGAATCAAAATTTTCGATCGGTTTGGTTCGGTTAATCGAAAAATCGAAAATTAAAACTATTTTAAAAAAAATAAAAAAATTGTATCTAAAAATTATATAAAAATATAAATCTCTATATACTAAAGTAAAAACATCTAAATTATACAAAATAAAATTTCAAATTAAAAATATAATCCCAAAATATATAATAAATAATTCAATAAAATCATTAAATAAATTTTTTCATTTAATCGTCGAAATTTCAAATTATCATTTTAAAAATAAATATTAATAATAAATAAATATACTCATATAATTTACAACTCAAAATAAGATAATTTGCATGTATAAAATAATTATTCAATTAAAAAATTTAAAAAAATATATAATTATATAGAATTTCAGTTCGATTAGGTTTTTCTACTATTTTTTCCTTTAAAAATTGAATCGAACTGAAAATTTTTTTTCTAAAATTTAAAATTAAAATCAAATTAAAAAATCGAATTAAATTAAAAAATTGATCGATTCGATTCGATTTTTTGATTTTAGCCGAAATATACTTGACCTAACTGAAGAAATTGCTGACAAGTGCTTGGTTTTAGAGACCTACAAAATCCACCCCCTCAAAAGCTATACACGTACCGAAACACTTAACCGAAAACTTTTTTAAATAGTTTTCAATCCACTCCAATTTTTTCAGTTATTTTTAAATTCGCATTATTTATAAAAGAACCCCCTGTAAATGGTTCGGATTTTTATCCGGGAAAACTGAAAAATAGAAAGAACCGAAGCGGTTGATTTTCATCTAAACTACGTCGTTTGGTATGTAAAATTTATTTTTATATTAACCTATAAATAATAAAACCCTAAATCTAACCTCAATAGTCAATTCTCTATCTGCCTGCAATCTCTCTCGGTCGGGTTGCCCCTTTCATTCCTCTCTCCTTGCTGCTGTCTCCGGGCACCGACGATTGCCAGCATCTGTGGGTTTCTTATCGAGCTTGCATTTTAGTTGGCCCGTCATCGTTTTCTTCTCCATTCGATTGGTCTTCTACTTCGATTTACTTCTTTAATAAGCTTCTGCTTCTGTTTTGCCTCCATAATTTTTCCTTGTCATCTGTATGCAAGGTGGTTTATGCCTCCATTTTTTTTTGGTTCTGTAATTTCGATAATTTGTTTTTGCAGTGTAATATGCTTGATTTATGCCTTCATACATGTAATTTAATGTTCTTTGTTTGGTTATTTAGTGTTTTTTTTTCACGAAAACTTCTGAATTTGAAGCATATACGAGTATCCTGTAATGCATTCTGCTGATTCTTTTCTTTGTTTGGATTTAATTTAGGGAAATAGTTTATAAAGAACAGCAATTTAAAGCATAACACACTTATTTAATTCTTTTTGCTATGTTGGTTAATCTTATTTCTTTTACCTTCTGATGATTTAGATTTCTAGGTTTGAGTGAACTAGAAATTGATTGGTTAAGTAGAACGGAACCGACCATTTTCTCTCCTCTAATTATTATCACTTGCTTTCTGGCTTGTGCCAGGTGTATCCAATTGCTATGTGTTTAAGAGCCGATTGCAAGAATATGCACAGAAAAAGGGACTGGCTACTCCTGTTTATGAGACAATTAAAGAAGGTCCTTCCCATGAGCCTTCCTTCAAGTCAACGGTGATTCTTAATGACGTCAGATATGATTCATTGCCTGGGTTTTTCAATCGGAAGGCTGCAGAGCAGTCAGCTGCTGAGGTTGCTTTAATGGAGCTGGCTAAATCTGGTGAAGTTGAATGCATTTCACAGCCTGTTGTAAGTATTCCGATCCTTTAATATATCATTTTGTAAAGCCATCTTTTAGGAATTTTGTGGAACTTTTAAATTGTAATACCATGTTTAGAATTTTGCATAAAAGGTCATTGCCATAATTTCTCCTTGTTTTTCTCTCTGTTTGTATGCCTTACGTTTTTAAGAATCTTTTGATCTTGGAAATTTTGTCAAGCTGTCTAAATATTTTCTCTTGGTTAGTTTTGTTGATCAGTATACACAGTTGGACTTCTTTTGAGAAAGCAATCAGCCAAATTTTATTCTGACTAATATCATTTCCGATGTATATATCTGATGCCTTATAGTTTGCAAAACTTTAGAGTGAATGCAGTCCAATGGTGTGAAAAAAGTTTTTTGACATCCATAATGATTCTGTGCAATTCAATTGCCTGCCAATCTTTAGTGCAATATATGTCTATACTAATATTTCTATTGATATTGAAACTCCTAATGCCTAGGAAGTTTTTTGAATGACATGATACTTGATAACGCTGAGGGGAATAGAAACTAGTTTGTCTTCTATCTATGCTTCTCCATGTGTAGATGATAGAGTGGTATTCCTTTCTTTTCTTTTATTTTCTTTTCTTTTGTGGTTGGGTGGGCTTGGGTCCATGTCCCATTTTCATTCTCTCATCCTTTATTTTAGTGGCTCCATTACAATGCTTATGCATGTGGAACAAGATGATATACCTTTTTGTGCATATGAAAATGTGACACTATAGAATGGAAAGGGTGTGACACCCTAAAGGATGCACACAAGGCCTAACAATCAACTGTAGGGTACATACATAACATGCATGGTGATCCAAGGCTTCTTATGCAAGGAAACCATGCCCATGGCAATCACAAACCATTTATCCATAGACACAAGGACAAACACATGCAAAAAGGGAACTCAATTCAGTTTACAGTCCTCCAATATAATTACATCAGATCATAAGTTATAAAAAAATATGGGAATAGACAAAAGCATTATCCAAAAATATCCTACATCAAAATCTTGACCGACTCGTATTGGCCTCCCATTGCAGAACTAAGTCTCTGAGCAACCTCTAATTGCAAATCCAGACGGATAGAAAACAATCCGTGCTAAGTTATAAAGTTTAGTGGGGAAAGTATGATTAATATGGACTACTCACAGTAGTCGTCGACAAAAATTTCACACAAGAATCACATTAATAAAATAATTCTTGCAATAATTACAAAACGTTGAAAAAATTTCATAGCCAAGAGAGATTTAGGATGTAACAATGTAATAAACCCATTCATGGTGAATATATTCAATAAATGAAATAATCAGTATGGTTTCTTCTTAGGAACTTTTTCTTAACTTTAATAGCCTGTTTAAGTATTAATTCAAAAGGTGGATAACGAGAGCAATAAATGTCCATTGGTATCAACAATAGATACCCAAAGGTATCAACAATAAATATCCGAAGATACCGAACAATCGATGCAAACGGGGCTGAGCAAAGGTTCCATTAAGGAACGAACAATAGATCCAAACGGGATCGACAATAGCAGCTGCAGCAATATCTCTTTAGGCATGCCTATCTAATGCATAACTGAACTAAAACTGTAGGCTTAACATTGTTCACTTATAATATCAATGGTCTTGCTTCCCCTTTTTACAGAATAATATAGCCTTTGTGCCAATAATATAAGGATGCAAGATCTCAAGCATTTATGTAATCATACCAGTATTTCATCTCCTTAGGTAACAGGGTAAAAGTGTAGCAATTTAGGCAAAGTCATTTACTTCATTAAAACATCATGTTACAGCTTGATCATATGCAATATACTTGTAATCATATATTTCAAAGATCATACTGTTGCTTACCCTCATGCCTTTATGGTATGCCAAATAATTAAGCTCTTCATAATCAAATAGAACAGTTATAATGCAATTAACATCATATATATACAAATAAGTCTTGAAGTAATTAACTACATGCTATGCAATGGTTGGATTCTAATTTGATCTTAGGTGAGTGTATATAAATTCTCAGTTGAGCGTTAGCTTAATTTGGGTGAGTGGTAGTTTAATCTTAGATGAGTGATAATAAGGCGGCAAGAAAAGAGAGCTGTGGAGCAACACTTGGCTAAGTGATTAATTTTACTTGGCTGAGTGTTGATCCACTCGGCAGAGTGGAAGGCACACTCGGCCGAGCGAGCTAAGGGAGGCTAAAACCACTCGGCTGAGTGGATCTACTCTGTAGAGTGAGTGTGCCACTAAGCCAAGTGTTCAGCCTTGGCAAGCACACTGTCAAAATCCCCGATTCTGCAGATCAAATTCTTAAATTCAAGATATCACTAAATAATTTACAATAATGCTTATTACTCCATTCAACCTTTTTATCTTGATCTTAGATTTTAACATAACTTAACTAGATTACTCCAAAAAATGAAGATTTCACTGGTTTAAAGGTCATTAAAATCCACTATTCTCAAGGAACCCTAATCTCCTTAGGTCGGTTACTGTTCATATTTCCTACTATAGAGGCATCTGCATATAATGTACAATCCAAAACAATATTCCCTTACCTTTACACTGAGATTTTTTCACTCCTTCAAGATTCCTTTGCCCTTGTCTTTGCTTGTCTCTCCTTCTACAAACAACATTCAAAACTAAATTCCCACTTTGTTTTCATAAAATTTTCCATTAACCAAAAGAGAGATGGGAAAAAAGAGATTCCCTTGTCAAGACCCAATTGCTAGACTCTCAAAGTAGAGAAAAGAGATGGAGTCTTTTGACAGAGAAAGAAGAGAAAGCAATATATATATATCAATTCCCTCACCCAATCACATGAGGAAGTCTCTAGAAGATTGAAATTACCATTTAACTCCTTGCATATTTACTTTATCATAATATTGACCTATTTAACTTTCAAATCACAATGCTGCCCCTAATATCCATTTTTATTCTTTCAATTAACTTGCCCTCCATAAAACTTTAACCAAAAATGACCATAACTATACATAAACGTTAATTTAGCCTTCAATACCAATTAATTAAACATAATTTCCACCAGGGTCAATGTTGGGTCCTCACAAAGGACAGGCAGGCAATGATAGGAGAGAATATGTTCTATAATATTATTGCATTCTAGAGTATTTCGAAAATCAAAATGTTACTTGCCGGTTTTAATTTGGTTTTGACTTTCAATTTTGAAATTGATCCCGATTCCCTTGTTTGCATTTTCGTATCAACCTCAAAACTGAATTCATTATATAAAAACTGGTTATTTGTGGGTCAGAATTGGGCAGTTTACCTAGATTTTTCAGTTTGAGTGGATATATGTTCAAGTGTATAGTCCTCTGCGGAAGGCAGTTCATAAAACCAAATTTCATATTAATTGAACTGATTAAAGATAAATCCAGGCACCTCTTAAAGAAGATATGTTAGTTTTTCATGCTTGGTATACGTCATGATATTAAAAGATAGAGGATGTCTCCCTTTTGTCTTCCCATGTTGTTTCATCCAAAAGTCAGTTATTTTTACTGACATCTAATCTACCAATATCATACAAGTTACTGGGAAAACTTTTTCTTATTGCGATGATAATTGCATGAAGCCTTTACATTCATTATCTGTTTCGTAGTTTTGTTCTTTGCGAATGGTGATTCGTTCTAACCTTGATGGTTTTTTATTTTAATTTTTTTGTTCTAAATAGTTGACCTCATTTTATTTTTCCAGCATGAAACAGGACTTTGCAAAAACTTGCTTCAGGAATATGCACAGAAGATGAATTATGCCATCCCTTTATACCAGTGTCAAAAGATTGAAACAGCTGGTAGGGCAACACTTTTTAAATGCACAGTTGAGATTGGCGGGATTCAATACATTGGAGCATCAGCAAAAACAAAAAAAGAAGCAGAAATCAAAGCTGCTAGAACTGCTTTGTTAGCTATACAATCAAGTACTTCTGAGTCATCTTATAAAATGCTTGGCAACTCTCAGCTAACAGTAATTCCATTCAAGAAGAGGGGCGCAGAGAATGCTACTGTCCTTGAGGAGGCAGTGAATGCTCCCAAAACAAAGAAAGCCCGAATCAAAAAGAAACTCTCTAGAGCCAAAATAGGTTATAATCAAAGTGAGCATATGGCTAAATTCGGTGTTGTGGATCAAGAGTCAGAACATAATCAAATTGAGCTTACAGGCAAATTGGGTGTTATTGTGGATCCACAATTAGATCATACTGAAATTGAGCCTATGGGTGAATTGGATTTTATTGCGGAATGGCAATCAGGATCAGAAACGGACAAGACTGATGCATCTTCGGTCCAAGCAACAAGTAATGGCTTGTTACACATGGGTGCAGTGGACATTTCACGAGATGAGAGGTTTGTTCTTGACTCCTGCAATAAAGAAACAGTTGGTGGCATAGATTCTGTGAATCGGCATATTTCTGATGATTCTGAATGTATACCATCAACAACTTCGGATTGTAGTCAAAGCAAAAGTGGAATGCCCACTCTAGCAACAACTGATTTTAACGAGGGTGCGACTAAGGTACCTGGAGTTGCTCTTACTCAGGTAGAGCCTTCATCTTTCATGGCTGGTGTAAATCCAAGCAACAATGAAGTGTTATCTGGAACGGCTACTGATTCTAATGAAGATGCAGCCAAGGTGTCTGGAGTTACTCTTGTTGAGATAGAGCCTTCAACTGTCATGGCAGGCCTGAATACATTGGCAGAGAGTATTGAGGCGGGTGCTGGCCAGTGTTAATTGCTTGGAGTTGATTTTGCTGCCATAAAAAGTAGTGAACGGGAGAGAGAGAGAGAGAGAGAGATCATTAATAGTATTGAGATCATTAATAGATATGTAACATTTTTAGAACTTCAGGGTCTTAGTTTATTAGGATGTGCTAGAATTTTGTTTAGGGTTAAGTGCATATTGCAATATTGATTCCCATATTCATAGGGATACAGGTGCTTGTTTGCATTTTGGTTGGCAGCAGAGACCATTGAAAAAGTAAATAGTGTATTGCATTGAACTAATTAAATTAGCTTTCTTACATTTGCTGCCTTTCAAGTGGATCTGGCAAATGCTTCAATGGGTTGGATCATAAACAAGTTATTAATAGATTGGGTTGTAAATGTAATAAATAGATTAGGTTGCAAATGGTTTGGGTGAATCATTGGTCGGTTCATGGGTAATGGGTCGACTTATGGGTTATGGATCGATTCATTTTTTTTTCTAAATTGGACATTCATTATTTTGTTATATCACAGTTTAAATTTGTAAATATTATGTTCAAATATTTAAATTGCTAGAATATTAAAGTTCAAAATAATAAATTTTAAAAGTACTTTAACAAATAAAACTTTACATTGTGGTTAAAGCAAATAGTTAGAAAAAAATAATTCTACTTGTTATTCGAACAATAAGAAACCATATAATCACTCAATATAATTAATTTGTACATCATTAGGTTACTTTGTGTTAGATATAAATTTAATTTACTATTGAAAAACAATGTAAAATGCAATGACTATACTTGTATAAAAAAAATGCAATTAGCTTGCACAATTTCATGTCTAAAATATGTAAAATGTAATATGATTATACTTTAAAAAAATGCAATTAACTTGCACAATTTCATGTCTAAAATATGTAAAATGTAATATGATTATACTTATAAAAAAATGCAATTAACTTGCACAATTTCATGTCTAAAATATGAAAACGAATACCAAAAAATAATGGAAAAAAATGAAAAACAAACACATAATTGAAAAAAATAAAAACAAACATATATTTCATCTTTTGAATTTGGGTCATATGGGCCAATCTAACCTATTTGATCCATGAATTGGCCCAATTCAATTTTTTTTTTTTGAGTCATATAGGTTATCTAGGGATCGGAGTGAGTTTGGATCAAAATTTTACGAGTTACATAAGTTGAGTTAAATTTGATAGATCTAGTTTCAAAGGTAATTTATTTTCAACTATATTTTTCTTAGAATGAAGGATTTATTCTGTATAAATTTTTACACTTTGTTATAAAAAATTCGATGCACCATTAGTTATATTTTAAAATGAACATTTATAATTGTTACCTTAAAAAAAAAATAATCATATTTTACCCTTTAAAATTGGTAAAAAAAAAAAGGTCTATTGCACATTTAAACTCTAAACTTTTCGAGTGTTCTATTACACACTCCAACTTAACATAAAAGCATCACTCGCTATTCTAAAAAGAAATCTCCAAATAAGTGGCTTGTATATAAAAAATGTGTGGCATGATGCATATTTTACCGCCTAAAGTTGGCAAAGAATATCTATTACATACTCAAATTTTCAAATATCCTATTACACATCCCAACTCGACAAAAAAAGTACCCATCATCCCCTTTAATTTATTGTTATCAATTAATTAAGCAGGAAACAAGAATTATTTGCTGATTGTCATTTTTTTGTTTGATAATTTGCTGGATATTTTCCTAGTTAAAATTGGAATCCTTAGTATTTACTTGTTAAAATTTATATTTCCTAGTTAGAGTTTATCTTTGTATTTCCTAGTTTTTTTTTTTATGACATAGGATTCTCTTTATTTTCTTTATTATAAATAGCTGGTGTTTTTTGGAAAATGGGGCAATTTATTAAAATATTTAGAAAATAGGGGCTACAGTAAATATAATTTTAATTTTAGGTTTGCTTGAAACTGGCACCGATTAATGCCATTATTTGACTTCTTAAAATTTAAGATTTTTAGCTATTAGGCTCCTGAATGGCTGAATTTATTTATTTTTTTTTTAGGTTCTTGAATTTTAATTTTATTGACATCAAGTTTCTGGCTGAAAATTTCTGTTAAAAAGATAAAAACTTGTGATGTTGTGATTTACTGTAATAAAATAATAATTTCGTGTCAATTAATTAAATTAACTAAAAAGTCAAACAAAAAAACATATAATTTAAAAATTTTCATGGCAAATTATAAACATATTAAATTATTATTTTATTCACCAAATCACGACATTGTAGGCATTGCATCTTTTTTAAGAAAAAATTGTTATCTAAGAATCCAATGTCAATTAAAATTACATTTTAGGAATCTAATAGAAAAAAAATAGTTGTCAATAATAAAAAAAAAGTAAAAATATGCATAGACTCATAAAAAAATATTTTTTGCCATGAACATTTTTATATCTTGTCCTAAAGAGTCCGATGTAAAAGAAAATGTAATATACATATGATTTAACCTTTTCCACTCTCTTTATATAACATGTATCAAGGCATTAAGTGTAAAAAAACCGACAATTCAAAGCACCGGTTTCCAGCAATCTAGGAGTCCCATGAAGCCAAATAATGGCACTAATTGGTGTCGATTTTCAGCAACTGAAGTGCCCACTATGTCAAATATCGGCATAGTGCACAGTTGGTTTCCAACTCTCCTGCTAGTCAAACACATGAGACCCACTATGTCGGATACCGACATCATGTATTGTCGATTTTCAGCACCCCAAAGTTAAAATTATGTTTATTTTAACCCCTATTTTCTAAATACTTTAATAAATTGCCTCATTTTCAAAAAAAAAAACCCTAAATAGCTTGTATATTCTTAAAATTTTAAGATGAGATAAATAACAAAATTTTTATTCTAAAAAATTTTCATAGTATCAAAACCTTTCTCTTTTGAGAAGTTGAATTTTCTCCATCTCAAAAGGTAGAGTTTTCTCCCTCCTAGCAATATGTAAAATATATGTTTTCTTGTTAAAAATTCTTGATTTTTTTGGTTTGGTTTGAAAACTCCGAAACACCAAATATTTGGTTAAAAATCTCTAATTTTCTTGATATGGTTTGAAAACTCTATAACACCAAAAATTGGAGCTTTTCTATTTTGAGCAAGTGGTGTTTTACACCGCCACTCCCAAAGGGTATGCCATCTACAAATCGGTCTATCCACCAAATTCGGTCATCAAAAGAGCTACGAGTGATGTACACGTGTCGGTTGAAGCATTCAATGTTATTGTTCATACACCGAAGTATGTAAGCGTGTGAAGCCCTCTTCAATCGCTGCCTTCTATCCATTCTTTTTTCGATAATCTTGCTGGGATTTTCCGACTCTAGCTAGCTATTCTCGATCATTGTTGGACATTTTGGATGTTGAGTTTTCTCCATCACATGCTGATGTTCACGCTCAATATCAGCGTTTTGATATAAGACCTTTTCAATGCTGAGCATATAATGGCAGGAGCCTTAGAAAATCTCAAGAGTATGTGTTTATATAGCGGCCCAAAAATCCAAATTTGTGAAGAGTAAATTATAAGTAGTAAATAGTGCCGTATGAGACAAATTATGAGTATCCAAAATTTAAATGAAGTAAATAAATATAGAAGTCAGTGGTTCGTCTAGAGTAAATGATCGAATGAAAATGAAATTTATCAAGGAGATCATCAAGGGATTTATATTTAAATTAAATAGTAATAAAGGAAGACATAATTAAGCGATGGAAACATATAATGGCAATTGAATTATGGAAACATAATTAACTGGGATCATCAAGAATAAATGAAACTTTTGGTTAGAGAAAGATTTATGTGGGAATTATTTTTGGGCTTTCGGAAATATCTTCCACCAAAGGAAATAATAGCCACGAAAAAAATGATAACCAAAGAAATAAATAAATAAATAAAATGAGCAAAAAAAAGAAGAGGAATCGAGTGGAAGGCATATCGAAAAGGGAAGAGAGAAATGGAGAGGCAGAATGGAATCCTCACCAGCATCAACTAGACTGCACCACCGAAGACAGTGCAATGCCGTTCCCTCACTGTTGTCCTCTTCGTCTTTGGTTACTCACCTTTCTCCTTGTGAAACACTATTTCTTTTTCATTTAAAAATCAAAAGTTGCTCATTCTTTTTTCGATCAGTGTATGTGTTGGGTAGTGACACGACCACCACCGCTAGACTCTTAGGGACCAGGCACTCCTCCTTGTACTTACTGATTGTCCTCATTCATCGGTAGTAAGGAGATCGAAGCTAGAGAGGCTGAGATATTTCAGTAAAGATTTTGACCAAACCACGCTGTGTCAGGGTGCGTGACCACCTCCAGTAGGCTCGTAAAGGTCTAAGCTTCATCGTAGCAGTGATGGTGCTTCTCGATCCATTGACCAATGAAATGGGTATGAATTTGTAATGCCCATATACCCCCAAGGAGAGTGTGAGACACACAAAAACAAAGAATCAATAATTTAAATAACTACCTTTACTAACCGGACAAGGGGAAGGATTGAGATATACTTAGCTCAATACATACGTATACAGAAGTTAGAACAAATGAAAGATATATCTGTTAGCATATACAAGATTTAGTTACAGCATGACAAGGTATTGTTTATACAAAATTTTACTTAAATACTAGTTTCAACATCTCAAAAGTAAAACGATGGTCTAACATTAAGGCCTTGTTTGATTTGTGGTAGTCTATAATTCATTAATACACTATACAGTATAGTACATATGATACTGTATGATTTTAACGATACGATATTTGAAAAAATTGTTTGATAATATGCGATAGAAGTATAATATTTTCATTATTTATTTTTACTATTCTAACCTTGTTACTTTTTAAAAATTAGACAAAACCATAATTTAAGAATCATGGATAAAAATCATGGAGTATAATATTATGAGAAGAATTATGTTTCTAAATATTGTATTCAAGAGAACAATTCAGTAATGAATCATACCATACCATAAACCAAACAAGGCCTAAGGCGGATGCCAAAGCAATTTTTTTTTTTTTGACAACATGGTTGTTCCAATACCCAAAATTTGCTCCACTGCAATATATATATATATATATAAGGTAAGTGTAGATAACCATTAAGAGTAATAAGCATAGAAAGGTATTTACCATACTAAATGAAGAAACAACCTAAGGGTCCTAGTTTTACTCACAAGTCTGTGTTCCATTTTCAAGTAATATGCTAAATTTTAAAATCAGAGATTTCAACAGAAGAGGTATTAACCTTAAAGATTATAATTTAGGAGGTACCGTAACACCAATTTCAGAAAGAAACCATAAAGTGTCATAGAAACAGCTGCAAAATAAAAGGTATGCTAAGTTATTTGAGAATAGGACTTACAGACCATTCTTTTAATGATTATAATTTCACAGACCCGAAATCTGAACCCAAAAGAAATACATTTGCTTACTAAAATCATTAGTGAGAATATGTCATTAAAAATCCTCACATTGAATCTCAATGGAATTTAAGATCAAAACATCCATTAACAACCATTACGGGTCATATAAATAAATTACTAATGAATTTACATAGCTTTAGAAGTATTGAAATAAATTTAGTGAAGAGAAGCAAGAATCACAAAATACATAAGCCAAATAGATGGTGACCCAGTTGGGATGAAGTTTAGCTCAGCTAGGTTACATGCTACTGGATTGAAGTTAACCAAGTGACCCGGCTGAACTAGATTTTATCCTAGCCAGGTTATTCTCTTCTAGACTGATAGTGCACTATTGACCAGGCTGAGACAAAGGTTATATCCCTCCCTACAGAATAGTTTTAAGCTTAATTGGTAGCATTTCAAAACACATTCAAGGCATTCTGGGAGCCATTAATCCAACTTATTTATGTTAATTTACCATAAAACATAATTATACTTCAAAATTTGCTCAGAACCTATAAATAACCAAATAACCTTTCTCTTCATAAACCTAGGGATTATCTATCATTTCTCATTGATTCTCTGTTAAACATGTTTTACCTCACCCATTTCTAAAGTCCAACATAAAGAGAGCAACCTAGAGATTGCTCAACTCTGACTTCAATATATCATCATCATCAATTTAATTTTAACTTAACTTACACACAAAAATCCTAACTTATATAACCTTAATCACGTGAAATAAATTAGTGTAGGTATCCACATACATATTTTCCAAGCTTTCTCCTTGTTCTCTCTTCCTTTTTCACCTTTTCCCTTTGATTTCACTCGATT
This sequence comes from Excoecaria agallocha, assembly GCA_037975025.1. Lineage (NCBI taxonomy): Eukaryota > Viridiplantae > Streptophyta > Magnoliopsida > Malpighiales > Euphorbiaceae > Excoecaria > Excoecaria agallocha. The sequence continues at coordinate 7,191,735 of CM075823.1, read as the reverse complement.
TCCCTTGAAATCCTATCTTGGCCAAATCCCTCCATAAGTTTTTTCCTCAATTTTCTTCATCTATAATTCAAAATATACTCAAAATATTAATCTTTGCCTCAAAATCTACCTAAAAATCCATTAAACTTATCAAAATTTCACTAAATTAACTTGAATTTTTGTTTCAAACCTTTTCTTCACAATTTCATCTACTTTCTTTATGTCAAATAGGTCATTGAGATGGCTATAGATGAATTTAGGGCCTTAGAATTATTTAGAGTATGAAATTTGGTAGAATTTGGTAGGATTAGGTTAAAGAAAATGGAAGAAAAATTAAGAATATGGTGGGTGGGTGTGGGGCAGCAAGAATAAGGAAGAATTTGGGTGATTCTCCTAGAAATTTCTAATATTTGGCTCTTTTATACCCATCCTAATTAGGCCAAATTATGTCCAACCAATTAAATTTAATTCACCTTATTAATCAATATTTTGGCCTTATTATTTTTCTACCACTTATCTTTCTCAATTTCTCATAAAAATAGATCCATGATGGTATAAAAATATTTATTAGACTGTACGAATATTTTTGGATAAATTTGATATGGTTTTCTGGTTCAGTTATAAATTTGATTTTTTTATTGCAAAATAATTTTCCATAATATTTCAAGTGAATCTATATATTCAAATTATTTTTCAAAGGTTTCTAACATTATTTTTAAGCCTAAAAGTAAAATTTACCGGTCCGAAATTTAAAAATTCAAAGTTGACTGAAAATTTATTTTTCACTTTTAAATATTAATTAGAATTATTTCTAATGATTCAATGTAAGGGGAATAATGTTTTGAGATCCGTAAAATATTTTTGAGCCAATGGCCAAACCTTAATATGGTCCAAGTAAAATTTTCACTTTACATTTTGAAAATCTATTTGATCTCAATTTTATCTCAAATTATATTATCAGGCTTATCTTAATTTGTACTTTCTAATGGTAAAAAAATATTTTTGCGAAATTTGAATAATGCTATTCATTCCGATGTCATTACTCGCAATTCAAAAAATACTATTCACAAAAATTGAAATTTTGGACCATTACAAATTAAGTGTGAAATTTACCATGAAATTTTGGACCCATTAATCAAATTTAGAAACAAAAACAAAGAACATATTCTGCGCATACAATTATGGGAATCAAATTTCCAATCACAAGCATAACTTTTGCATATCATCGTCAGCAGAAAACCGAAGTAAAGTTGAGAGAATAATTAGTTAGTCTTCTCAGAATGAATAAATTCAAAAACTTTAATTAACAGAACGAACGACGAACAAGCATATATGCTTTTAGGAAAGGAAAAACAAATCTGGAATTCTTAAAATTAAACATTTTTTTTATTAAGTTTTTGTATTTTTAAAACTTAACGTTGAATTTTTATATTTTTTAAATCACTCGTATTAAATCTAATTTAAATATAGCTAATGAAATCAAAATGTACACTTTATTAATTTCATCAAAGTTCAACTAAAAAAACTCATCACATTTCACATGTCTGATGTATATTTCAATTTTAATATGTTTTGATGAATCATACCATCATTATAAGTTCTCACTCGAAAATAACAAATCATACTTTTTAACTTCACCAATTATATTTAAAGTGGACCTAATGCAAATGACATGAAAATAATGAAAATTTTAATGTCAACTTTTGAAAATACATCACAAAGAAAATATATTCTGAACATAAAATTGCAAGAAAAATGGCTATGAGATGATGAAATGGAAAGCAATACAGAGCTTTTAGATATTAATGACTTTCAGATATGACCAGGCATGAAATATTTTCCATGTTCACGAGCAGTGAAACAATATTGGTAGTGTCATTAAAGAGCAAGTGCAACACTTTTGAACTCGTTCAGGCAGGATTGGAGTATCTTCTGACGCTTCTGAAGAGATTGTCTCTCATTCTGTAGCACATCTATTGCACCAGGTGCAACAAACATGTCCATGAATTTCACATCACTCACTGCAAACAATTCCAACCCAAGCTCTACAACCAGACGATCCCGGCTATATCAATCACAGAAAAATGAAGAATTTCTCAGTCAGCTTCTCTTAAAATAGGGCATGTAAAGTCTATTCATTTCAGTTCTTAAATAAGCTCACTGACATATGCATTACAAGGCACTAGCAAATTTGAATTGGCAAGTATATTATTAATTAAAAGATTCAACACCCAGTTACTTCATTAGATTTAGAATCAGAGCTCTATGAAGAAAAATCAGATGCAATTACTAAGGTCAAATTTTTAAAAAGAACTTGAAGCACCTAGCTTATTCAAGAAAAAACAGGACATTAACTGGAGCTGATAGTGCTACCTTACAAATGGATCTAATGATCTAAATTTAATATATCAGTAGCAAACAGTAGTCAACTATATAATCCCTGAGAGGAAGATAGGCAACAAAAACATAATACCAAAATCCAAGTTCTGAAAAAACTATGTAAAATTTAGACTTGAGAAACATTTTTTTGTTTAAAGTTTGACATCCACTTTGTCCTGATGATGAATTGCCACCATGCAATTCTCATTCAATATCACATCTCATTCTAATTCAAAAAGCTATTAGAGTCAGAAGATACTCACCAAGAGGTCAAGAATCCAGAGTTCAAGGTTGACATCACACTTCGCTCAACAAGAACTTCACGTATCCTTGCAAAATGCTGAGCAGCAGACGAGCAAATTTCCAGGTAAGCTGAGCTGCATCTTGAACCACTATTATCGCCATTTCCAAATAAAATTCCACCTCCATTTTTAACTCTTAAATTTTCAGTATTTCTGCTATTTCCTGTTATTCTAGAAATCCGCTTTCTTGGACCAATTTCAATGCAGTTTCCATTCTCCTTTGCCCCACCACATAGTACATCACAAGGTTGGTCAGGAGATGGAGTCTCAGGCACAGTCATTAGGCTTTCTCCGAGACCTTTAGCTTGAGTACCTTTTCCTGGAGTGGTTTGCTGCACATTCTTTTCTGGAGGTATATTCTCTTGATCTCTCATTGTTTCATCATGGGACGATTCTCTGACATCAGCTATCTCAAAACAAAATGAACCAGCTGATGCTTGACTAAATTTAAGGTAAGATGTTGCACTCAAGCCCAAGCTTCCTGGCAGGTCATTCTCGTAACAAACCTGAGAATATGGGCTTGTAACTGAATCAAGATGATGCCGAACTAATTGCTTGCACTGTTTAGCAAGATCCCTTATAAATCTACTGTAGGCATGCCTTAAGGCAGCGTGAAAACCAACATAACCATCCATATTTCCACTTTTCCTTGCATCTACACAATGAAAAGAAATGTTAGAACCCAATCAATTAGGCAATGACTGGCACTTATTAACTCAAAAAGATCAAAATTAGAAGAAAATGTTGCAGTTATTAAAAACTGCTCATAAACTCCAAAGCATTACACGGTGTTCCAACTTCCCTCCCCCAGGCAAGGGAGGAAGTTGTCATGAGAAATTTGAGGAGTTGAAGATTAAGACATGAAGACAACAAGAGCAAATCGAACAGTTAAAAGACCACTACTTTTGGAGGTGCCAGTGAAGTTCTGCATACTAGCCATAAGACATTTATAACTTGACCATTGTTATTCTCAGCTCTTAAGAAACTATAGGGAAAGCTAAGGCATCTGGCTCTACAACAGATTGAGCATAGTTACTCATTGTCCAGTATGTATAATATGCTAGTTTTCAAACTAGAAATACCCTATATAATAACCCCAAAGATTGTTACAAGTATGATTCCGAAAATTAGCTGTTTACTTTAAGAACGCTAAGAGACTTGAAAAACATCTCACATTCTGAATTACAGGTGCGATTTCTTTCTAACGCAAGATCAAACAGGTTCCCTAAAACAAAGGCAAGCCTATCACAAGCAGTGTTAAGAAGCGGAGAAAGCCAAGACCGAGCAGCAGCACGGGCAATCTCTGCAGCAGCTTCTGTTACACCTTTACTCCCTCCTCGGCCAGCATGGGCAAGCAATATATTTGCGACCTGTCCCAGCAAAAATAAATGACTTACTGAAATGCTGCACTGTTTATAAAATGCCTCGGCTTGTATTACTAAGGAAAACTAGGTTTTGTAAATTATTACCTTCTCCCTGGACACTGGGGGGCATTCAATGGAATATGCAGCACATCTGAACTCATGCATTGCTCGCTCAAAAGCAGCTCCTCCATAGAGTCTAAGAGAAGCATTAGGAGGTTTAATGTTGACAGTAACACCTGGCCAACTTCCAATACCACTCTCTGACTGCTCCTCCTCTGTTGTTTTCCCCCACTGCTCAGGTGCCGGATCTGCTGCTCCATCAATTAAAGCTCCCTTCACCAATACACAAAAGCCAAGACAATTTTACAATTTAATGCAAACTTTAAAACCTATAGTTTTTCTCATGAAATGCAAACATGGAAACGCAAACCAATATTGCTTTCCTCAAGTTAAAGGGTTACTCATTTACCAATATGATTTATCATTAAAGAACACCCTAGATGAAATAAAAAGAAAATTGCAATGGAAATATTTGATAACAAGTAATGGAAGCAGTTTTGATAACCAACTAAAGTATTTTCCAATAAATAGTTCATGTATTGTAATTGACAAATTACTTAAGCTTATAGCCTATAAGATGTTCAAGCCAATCACTTACCACATGATTACAGATGGAAGCTGTGTGCAACATTGCAGATCGACGCAGATGAGCGACATCAGAAGTAGCCTGTATTTTTGAATCCACTTTTGCCAACTCAGTGGTAACTTCACTACAACGCTGCTCAAGCAAAGCTAGGGTTGAAGGAGCAGCTTCTTTGTATCTCTTTTGCAGCTCTGACTCCAAAAAGTCCCTCAGACTGCTGAAACCAATATAGGGTCTAAACTTTTCTTCATCAAATCCTCCATTAATGCCGTCACGTAAATGCAGCAAGACTTCTGAATCCACCTGAAATATTTGCCTGCGGAACTCTTCATTTGATACGGTGTTTCTGTCCTTTGGTAAAGCTACAAAGAATGGGCGAGTATTCTCTCCAAGGTACCCGCTTGCACTCAAATACCGGTCTACTTCCCACCGATCACTAAATTCCTGCATTCATTGAGAATCTTACATTCAGAATCAAATATTACAAGTCCACTGTGAGAGTTTAAGTTTCCAAAATATATCCACAGCTCAGAGAAAGGATTATATGATTCCACCTTTCAACTTCAACAACTGAATTATCTTCACTTTTGTAGAAAGAATAAGTCAGGCAGCCCATCACATTATACTTTCTCAAACAAGAATTTTTGACATTCCATTAATTACATATAGTATCACAAAGATGGTTACAGTAGCCACAGTTTAGGCAGAACCTTTGTGATTCAGTTCTGCTATGCAGTATATAAATAGGTCTCATTAAATGATTTTTCCTTGCACTATTCATCTTTCTTTACATGAGCCCTTTCTCAGCAAATAACCTGGACAAAGCAGCACAGAGGTACCTTAAGCCGATTGTCAAATTTGGAGACAACTATTATAGTCCTTCTAAATGCTGGGTCGATTTCCCGAATCGCATCCAGCCACAGGGATGAACACCACTCCACACTACTTTGTTGGAGAAACACAAGAATTCGATGTGGAGGACTAGCTAAGGACTTCACCATTAAAAGAATTTCATCTGGTGTATTCTCAGGTTCTCCCTTCTTAGCCTGCCAACATAGTTTTCCAATCATCAAAATCATTGAACCTCCAAAAATGAATATGTATAAAATAAAAAATGAAAAAATAAACTAAAAATTGCTCCATACTTTCTGTTCCCTACCAAGATAACCACTTACCTTAAGGACAAAGCCTGGGGTATCAATTATAGTGAGGTTAGGACAGTGTGCATATTCAGCTCGCATCACAATTGGCTTAGAAGAAACTGCAGTTTTGGTCCTTTTCAGAAGTGCATCTGTTCGTGATTTAATAATATCTGCAATTGTTGTCGCTGACACAACAGCGCTCCCATATTCCTCGGAATCCTCATCCTGTTTTAATGCTCAACTTAAAGAATCTTGCACAGCCAGAATAATGAATAAAGCAAGAAAAAAAATAAGAAAAAAACGATCAAGGAAAAATATTCATGGAGCCATCAGAATGCAAAACCTTGATTTTATATTTCGTTTCTATTTTTATTGTGTGACAACTCTATAAAACACAAAACGAAATTGCGAAAAAATGAAGACCTACACATTTTTACATTCATAACATGCCTGCATATCTAAATATCTTAAAGATATCATTGCAGAGATGGAGACTGTAGAATCTACAACCATAAGAAAACCACCGAACTCAAAATTCCAACAAAGAATTTAGCTTCATAACAGATTTAAACTGACATTTTGCTTCATTTGTCAGGAAAGGTGAAAGCATAAATTGAAAACCCTTAGTATCCCAAAAGAATCCCTAAAATGACGACTTCAAAACCTCCATGAAAATGCACTAAAAGCGCTATGATCCATGGAAAGCTATCAAAACTAAAACCCACATAAGAAATGAACAAACTGAAAAATGACAACAAAAGAAGGGACCTGAAAGCGACAACGGGGCTCAAGAGCAGAAGGATCATGAACCATCTGGAGAATGAGGGGTCTGCGAGTACCCATTTCAACATCGCGAACATTAAAGCGGAAACCAAGTAAAGCTTCAAGAAGCGAGCTTTTGCCATCGGATTGTCCACCAAGGGCTACAATTTCAGGAATAGGGAGTTTTTCGCCAAAGGCAACTGCAGCTGCTTGCAAGCGATTGTAAGCCTCGAATCTGGACGTTGTGGAGGAGTTAGGGTTTAGGTGTCTCTTGGAGTGGGATGAAGATGAATTTGATGGAGTTTTTGTGGGTGTAGTCATGTGAGCATTTGCAGCTGCCATTGTAAGGTTCAAAATTTGCAGAGACAGAAGAAGAAAGGAGGGTGAAATGGAGGCTGAGAGCGGATTTTTGAATTTGAAATTTTGGGCGATGGAGTCATTGATTTGGCTTTAACTGGTTTTAGTTTAATGGGCTCTGGTGTTTGGATGTTTTAGGCCATAACTTAATTGGGCTAAGTGCTATTCAACGTTAACACCGAATTGTAAAATCGGGCTTCATTTGTTTAAACTCTAAATAAAAAATAGCATCAACCATCTTGCACCGAGAAATTTCTTATTCAGATTGTATACATTATAAATATAATGAAAAAAAATCAAGAAGATTAAAATATGCAAAGTATAGATATCGGATTCCAAAACAGTTCAGATCAGAGTTACATGGTAAGAAAACATTATTCGTTTTTACAGATGCAGAATGTAAACTTCAAATTCCATCCTTGATTTTCACAAGAATTTAAAAGGTTTTTAACGGGTTATTCCGTTTATTTCTTAGAAAAGTGAGAATGAAATTTTGATTTTTAAAAAAGGATTTTTTTATGACAGACACCTATCTGTCGTGGGATAGACGACCGTCTGTGGCTCTCCTTCATCTGGCCATCTCCAATATAAGACCTATCTTGGTCGTCCCTACCCTATCCGTGACTCGATGACAGATGGCTGTCGCACACTGAGTCACGGCCACAAGTCATTTAGGTCAAGGTCAGGGCAAAATCGTGATTTTTGAATATTCTTTCCAATGGCACCCGTTGGTGGGCTGAGTGACGCCTATCTATTGGCCTTTTACGCTCATTCTACACATTTTCAGCAGCTAAAAGTTGATGATGAAATTTGGTTTTAACGAATCAAATTTTAAAAACAAGATTTTAGCATATTTCATGGGAGAGATAAGAGTTTGAAAGATTTTAAACTCTATCCTCTTATAAAAGGCAAAAATCCTAGTGATTTTGGGGGGCAGGATTCTCTTACAGAAGGGTGGCCACCAAGTTTCTTGAGGATAGAAAACTTGATTTATATTCCTTAAGAATTGAGGGTCGTTTACATTCTTCACAAAAAATATTTTTGTTCTTTTCAAGTGTGGAAATCAATTGAGTAAGAATCGGAGCATGGTCTCTTAATGTTACAGAAATCAACTGACGGTAACGTTCTAGGCTATATTTTATTTTGAGGAATAAATTAAAATGGCATGTAGTTTGTTTGATTTCACCATGTGAGACATTATTTTTATTTGATATCAGATTTTTCTGCCGTGTTATTTTAATTAAATGTCTATTTTATATTTCGTTACCGTGATTATCTGAATGTGATTAAAAATATGTAGAATGGCATGTTTATATGATTTTCTCCATTAATGCATGTTTGTTTTTCTCTTAATAAAATTATGGATTTTTGTGTTGATTTATGATTTAGTATGAATAAAATAAGTTTTTAGCCTCTAGGATTAATTTTGCATGTTTAGAGGGTAGAATATGCATGTTTAGGCAACATTATGATTTAATTATGTGAGTTGGTACGTTTTTCCTTTGATTCTGCCTCCTGGGTGTGATCGACGAGAAGAAGGCATGACAGATCCTCGTCTCTCTTAGTGAGGGATAGGACATCGGATGCCTTATTCCATCTTGTCCCTCGCACTTTGGATGGTCGTCCCTCATTCATTTTGGCCATCTATGGCCTATATTTCGCTTTTTTTAATGGTGTTTTTTATACATTTTCTTGCCCAAAATCATTTGCATGTCATATTTGAATTTTATGTATCATATTTTGATTCTGCCATGTGTATGTTTCTATTCTATTTATTTAATTTCAGTTCCAGTTTGCATGTTTATTTATTTTAGCATTTATCCTTATTATTCATATCACTAATTGTTCTTTCTCTCTTTTTTTATGAGCAAAGTAACTTATATGCATGGGATATTTTAGAGTTTCAAGGTTAAAAAGCCTTAGAGTAAGTTGCCTTTGAGGGTTTTTATAACTCCCTTAACACAACTGTATAACCGGCACTATTTCGACTATCCATAAGCCATAAATTTTTTTTACCAATTAATTTCTATCATCTTAATGTCCTTTCCTTTAAATTCCTAATGTGCATTTGACAATCTTAAATGGATTGCTGACTAACCTTTAACTGATTGATATACTATTCACCTAATAAAATTTCGGCAATATGATGGCTGTAAATTAAACTAGCCCCCTGAAAAGTAAACAATACACAGCCTCTTAGAGGTACAACAATATTTAAATTTAACATTTATCTATTCATTCTTTTCTTCATTTCCTGACCTGTATCATATTAATATTGCTAGTTCAAACCATCATTTGTATTCACAAAATCTTAATTCTCCACTCTCATTACATGCCATCAAATATTACAATCCAAAAATAATTAATCTTTATATACATAATTACAAGTACATAAATTCCTTGAGTATTATACATAGATATACATGCCAGACAATTATCTAAGCCAGACATTTAAAAGAAGTCCTGCAATGTGCATTCTTGCTCCTGTTTCGTTGAATCTGCATGCAGAAATATCTACGCGCTGAGCACTAAACATGCCCAGTGATGACTAGCAATCTTATCATTTTCCTATGGCTTATTATTTTTAACACGACATGACTATTAATTCTATTTAAGCCAATTTATAGAAAAATTGTTTACTTACTATTAAAGGCATTATTTTTAAATCTTATTCTCAACATTAACCACTTGGCACTTACACTTTGTTCAACTTATTAATTTAGTCTTAAACTTTCATTTTCCTCCAATTTTATCCATTCTAATTCTTATTTACCAAAATGCCCTTATTAAGCTTATTTTTCATGTTTAGACTATTTACTGGAATACAATATATCTATTAACACTTGTTTTAATATTTTTATGCAAAATTTCAATTTTGTCCTTGTGTGTTTTAAAATCTTATTTTTGGATTGTTTAGGTACTAAATTATCATTTTACCCCTTATTCATCATTCTTAATTACTTTTACCCATTGTTTACACTTTTTAAAAAATTACCAATTTGCCCCTAAACTTTTATTTTATTGTGATTAGGTCCTTTTTCATCATTAATTGCTACATTTCACTTGCTTTTTATCTTTTTAACATTTTTCTTTTAATATGCCCCTAGTACAGATTCGGCAGAAATAATCAAACTGGATACATGGAACACAGACCTTATTGGGCCACAACAGATTGAGAAATAATCCCAAGGGATCATTTCTCATAGAACAGAATCAGATACAGATAAAAGCTATGGAGATCAGTGATCCTACTCATAAAAAAGCAAGTTGTCATGACTTGTACCGCGGTATAGATATCCCTATGGCCAGCCAATTATATCCTAAGCTAGTTTTTACTGTCTGACTATTTCTAAGGGCATAGTTATGCTTACTTTTATTCAATTTCAATTATTTCGTTAACTTCATAAACTTTTCATTTCCCGAAATTTCATCCTTTCACCTTTCTATCACTTTATGCATAATGCAAATTAATTTACAATAATTTACCATGAAATGCTCATTTATTGAATTATTCTTTAATAATTCAATATTTTTACTTTGACATGTTCAATGTTTATTTTCAAAAATATTCTAATAAATTATATAAATTTCATAAAAATTTATATACACATTATTTCACATTTTCTATAATTTTCCACTCATTTTATGCATTATCTCAACATAAATCATCATTACCACTCAATACATACACCTATAATTAACTCTAAAATCACCAAATAAATTCCATATATTCTTAAAAATTTCATGGACCTTGTTTATCACTTTTGAGTTTATTTTAAACTATTATCTATCAAAATTATACAAATTACACTTAGTTACTCTTTAAGAAAAATTTGGCCACTATAAGTCACACACCAAAAAAAATTCTTCCACTTAAATTAAAGCATTGCTAAGGCATTATTTTAACCTTAACTTCAATTACTTAGCAATTTAGCAAAATTTTCCTATTTTACATAAAGAAAATTAATTAAAAATCATAGAAAATGGTAGGATTTATTAGTCACTAACCTTTTCTTTGTGATTAGCCTTGCCTAAGCTTGCTTTTCTTTACCCTTGGCCTTAGCAACTCTTTTTTCTTATCCTTCACCTACCATGGCCGAAACCCTAAGCTTAGTAAACCCTAATTTTTTACCCTCTAATGCAAAAATTAAGCTCATAAATGAATTCTATACATCAAAAACTAGAGGAAAATACTTAAAAATCAATTTAATTCAAACAAATTTCAATACTTACTCAAATACTCTAAAGCTTTCAAGCTTTGATTTCTTTAATTTCCTTGCTCAAATCAAAGGCTAGAGACTTAATTTGTAATCTAGAGGAATGAAATTATAATTCTTATGTTGAGATTTAGAAGAAATTTTGAGTAGAAATGAAGAAAATCAAAGAGAAAAAGAAAGCAAGAGGTTCGACCACCATAGAGAGAGAGAGAGAGAGAGCTGGGAAAAATTTGAGAAAATCTAAGATTTTTCAGCCTTATATACTCTCTCTAATGGGCCTAATAGTGGGCCAATAAAGTAGGCTTAGTCCACTTTAATTACTTGGCCCATTTTGGATCATTTAAGATCCAATTAAATTTCTCTCACTTTCCATCTTTAAATCACTTCAAAAATGATTATATCACTCTTATCATATCAAAAATAGGTTATACGCAAATTTTTAGCTCAATCGGAGTCCATTACTGATCCGATTCAACCTTATTTATCCTATTTGACAACTGCCGGTATCACCAAAAAATTAAATTTTCATTACCAAAATATTCTACACAAAATTTAAGAAAGAAATACAAAATTTGGCAATATTCGAAATTCGTTTGCTATTTTTAAAAATTCATGCAAATTTAAGTCAGATTTTCTATTTAAGAAATTGACTCGCTACTTTTTTTGTATTTTTAACTTTTTGAGGTTCATTTGATATCAGTTTTACTTCAAATTTCAACCCTAAACTCATCATAATCAATATTTTTCGATGGTCAAATAAAATATTTTTCACTTCCGAATGTACTTTCCAACCCGAAAAATAATATTCATCATTGAAAATTACTGTTCACGGCTGATCCGGTGTTGAGGCCATTATATTTCTCCCCTACTATAAGAAATTTCGTCCTTGAAATTTATTTGTATTGAAGAGTAGAGGATATTGCTATTCATGGTCATCTCGGGTTCCCAAATAGCTTTTTCAATGTTATGGTGATGCCATAAGACCTTCACCAATAGAATCTGCTTATTCTTAAGTTGTCGGACTTCCCTAGCCAAGATCTTCACCGTCTTCTCTTTATAACTCATATCAGTCTGTACTTGTATTTCATCTAGTGTAATTATGTGGCTAGGATTAGACCTGTACCTACGAAGCATAGACACATGAAAGACATCATGTATCTTTTCCAAAATTGAAGGCAGTTTTAATTTGTAGGCTATGGGACCCACTCGCTAAAGTATCTCATATGGACAAATAAATCTCGGGCTTAACTTGCCTTTTTTGCCAAATCTCAGAACTTTTTTCCAAGGAGATACCTTCAAAAATACTTTATTTCCGACCTAAAACTCAATGTCTCTCCTCTTCAGATCAACATATGACTTCCGGCGATACATAGCTTCTTTCAACCTGCCTTTAATGATCTGTACTTTCTCCTTGGAGTCATGGATCAAATCTGACCCCAATAACTTTCTTTCACTTAGTTCAGTCCAGCATAAAGGAGTTCTGCATTTTCTACTATAAAGTGTTTGAAAAGGAGCCATTTTCAAGCTAGACTGGTAGCCATTGTTGTAAGCAAATTCAGCTAAAGGCAAATGTTTTTCCTAGTTGGTGCCAAATTCAAGTACACAACATCGAAGCATAACTTCTAATATCTGAATCATTCGTTCGAATTAACCATCAATCTGAGGGTGAAATGTTGTGCTAAGTTAAAGTCTAGTACCCAAAGCATCCTGAAAACTCTTTCAAAAATGGAAGGTAAACCTGGGATCCCTATCAGAAATAATAGATGTTGGTACTCCATGCAATCTCACTACCTCACTTATATAGATTTCTGCCAGCCTAGATAAGGAGTAATCCATCCGAACTGGCAAGAAGTGAGGAGATTTAGTGAGCCGGTCAACAATTACCCAAATGGCATTGTGCTTCTTCTAAGTTAAAGGTAAACCAATCACAAAATCCATGGTCACCTCATTCAATTTCCATTCTGATATAATAAGAGGATGAAATAATCCTGAAGAAAACTGATGCTCTGCTTTCACCTACTGACATATCAAACATTTGCTCATGAACTCAGTCACATCTCATTTCATACCTAGCCACCAATAGTAACTCTTCAAGTCCTGGTACATCTTGTTACTTTCAGGATGTATGGCATAACTGCTATGGTGTGCCTCTGTCAGGATACTTTTCTTCAGTTCTTCATGATTGGGAATACAGAGTCTTTTCTTGTAGCAGAGACTTCCATCATCAGTTAGAAAGTAATCACCTTCACTGCCATTCTGAAGCTTGTTCATAATAGTCATTTATCGATCATCTTCTTTCTGATCTATTTTTACTTGATGTACGAAGTCTGGTTTAACTTGCATTTCAACTACTAAAGCCCCATCTGGTGCCAGACTCAAACCGATATTCATAGTCCACAGAGCTGCAAACATCACTATTAATCATTTACACTAATCATTATCTTATACAGATTCATTCAAAAGCATTAACATTACCTGACATAAATTTTCTGCTAAGTGCATCAGCTACTACATTAGCCTTTCCTAGATGGTAGTCGATATAATAGTCATAATCTTTGATCAACTCTAACCAACATCTTTGTTTGAGGTTAAGCTCTTTCTAGGTAAACAGATATTTCAAACTCTTGTGATCTGAATAGATATAACATTTCTCTCTATGCAGGTAGTGTATCCATATTTTCAATGCAAAAATAATGGCTGCCAGTTCTAAATCATGAGTAGGATAGTTTTTCTCATGAGATTTGAGCTATCGAGAGGCATGAGCAATCACCTTGCCTTCCTACATCAGAACACAGCTTAAACCATTCCTAGAGGTATCACTGAAGATCATAAAATCCTTGCCTGACTTAGGTTGAGTGAGGATAGGAGCTTCTGCCAACATGATTTTAAGCTTCTCAAAGCATTCTTGACATATGTCAGTCCACACAAATTTAAAATTCTTCTGTAGTAATCATGTCAAAGGAACTGTAATAGTGGAGAAGCCCTTTATGAATCTCTTATAATATCTAACCAATCCCAGAAAACTTCTCACTTCAATCACACTTTTGGGTAAATTTCACTGAAAGATTGCATCAATCTTGGAAGAATCCACTTAATACCCTCTATTTATATCACATGCCCCAAAAAGGATACCTCATTTAACCAAAAATTACATTTGCTGAATTTGGCATATAGTTGCTTTTTTCTCAATATTTGCAAAACAATCTTCAAGTGTCTGTCATGATCTTCCAGTGTCTTAGAATACACTAGGATGTCATCGATGAAAACCACCATAAACTAGTCTAAATAGGGATGGAAGACCTGGTTCATCAGATCCATGAAAGCGCTGGTGCATTTGTAAGCCCAAATGGCATGACTAGAAACTCATAATGGCCATACCGAGTGTGGAAAGCAGTCTTAGGCACATCAACTTCCTTTACCCCCGTCTGATAGTAGCCTGACCTCAGATCAATCTTGAAAAAGACTCCCGCTCCTTTAAGCTGATCAAACAAGTCTTCAATGTGAGGGAGGGAATATATGTTCTTTATAGTCACTTTGTTCAGTTGTCTGTAGTTGATACATAATCGAAGAGTCCCATCTTTTTTCTTTACAAACAGGATAGGTGCTCCCCAATGAGAAGTGCTGGGTCAAATAAACCCTTTGTCGAGCAATTCCTATAACTGAATCTTTAACTCATTAAACTTTGTAGGTGCCATCCTATAAGGAGCAACAGAAATGAAAGCAATGCCAGGAGCAACATTAATGGAGAATTCCACCTCTCTGTCAAGTGGTAAGCCTGGTAGCTCATTTGGGAACACATCCTGAAACTTCCTAACAGTAGACACTTTTGACACCTTTAAATTGTCTTTCTTTTCCTCTACTGCATAACACATGTAGGCTACACATCTTTTCCTGATCAATCTTTTAGCAGCAATAGCTGATATCATATCAGATAGGAAATGAGATCTCACACCTATAACGGTGATCTCCTCATCATCTTAAAGCTTTAAGGTGACTCTTTTCTTTCTGCAATCGATGGTCGCTTGGTGGATGGATAGCCAATCCATCCCCAAAATCATATCGAACTCCTGAAAAGGTAACTCAATCAGATTGGCCAAGAATACATATCCTTAGATTATAATAAGACACTGTCTATACACTTTGTTAACCACTACACTATGCCCCAGAGGATTACTTATCAATATATCTTGGTCCAAACAAGCCTCTTTCATCCCTTTACCCCGTGCCAAATCTGTGCTAATATAGGAGTATGTGGAGCCAGGATCAATTAATGCATATACAGAGTCAGATAACAGAAGAAACTTATCCACTATCACATAGGATGCATCTTTCTCTTCTCTGGCCCCAGAGGGTATAAGTCTGTCCCACAGCTTGCTTCTGACTCTGTGATGTCTGACCAGTCAGTCTAGAAACTGAAGTATTAAGGGTGGCTCCCCTACTATGATCTCGTGGTGCAGATGATCCTGTACCAAATACTGGTGAAGTAGCTAAAGCAGTCTGTAACACTAGATAATCTTTAATCTGGTGGTCTCTGGATCCACACCTGAAGCAGGCTCCTGTCAGTATGCACTCCCCAGGGTGCGTCTTACCATAATGGTCACACAAAATAGTTGACCCACTATCTCTGCCTCGGGGTGCACTGGCTGCAGAAGTCATTGTAGATTTGCCACGGGAAGCACAACCCTATCTCCGACCTGCTGGTAGATGGCCTTGAGGTGCCTGTAATCCCTTCTACTTTTTTGCCTGTCCCATATTTCCACTGGTTGATCCCTGCTTCCTCTTCTATTAAAATCGAGACTGTCTCTCAGCTTGCTCAGCTTAAGTAGCTTCTAACTTGATAGCTGTTTCGATCATAGATCGCAGATCAGGGTATTTCTGAGCCCCAATGATCTGCCTCAGCTCAGTATGTAGTCCTTTCTCAAATCGCTAACACAATCTCTCCTCTGTGGCCTGGCTCTCATCAAGATAAGCGCTTAAGTGCTCAACCTCTCTATCATACTCTGCCACTATATAGTTTCCCTATCCCAACCTTCAGAAAAGTATCATGCATTGAATTTTATACTCAGACCTTATGTATTTCTTTTCAAACTGATCAGCAAAGAACTCTTAGTTCAACCAGTTTACTGGAGTATGCCTTCTGATTGAGTCTTACCAGATAAATGTTGGACCCTGAAGTAAGGCAACTATCCCATTAAATTTTTCTTCAGGGAACTGTGGGTGATCTCAAATAGTCTCTTTATCTTAAAAAGCCACTTTTCTATTGCAGTCGGTGTCAAAGGGTCATGCCCTAAGAAGTCTTCAACCCCAAGTCTTTTTAATTGCTCCATAACAGATTTCTTTCTAGGTGGAGCCGGCAAAACCTGTACTACTATTGGTGAAGGCTATACCTAGACTTGGGCAGTCTGTAATCTATATTGAATATAGTCTGACATCTTGTTGAGGAGGGGTGTGCAAAATCGAACCAAAATCGAGAACCAAATCGAATATATTTTGGTCTATTTGGTTCAATTATTTTGATTTTTGATTCATTCGATTCTGAATTAAAATTAAAAAACGGTTTAATCAATTCAGTTTAATTTTTAAAATTGAAAATTGAAAAGATCGAAGTTTATTAAACTCACCATTTTGCTTATATGTATATATACCTATTTCTACAGAACAGTTATATCTGATTCTCCATTTCTACCCAAATTCCTAACCAGCCGCCTCCTGCCCTCCTCTTTGTCTCCCTTTGTTCTTGAAATTGATATTAGTTATGAACAGTATCTAAGTAGAAATTCAAACACTTTTCAATCAACGTTAGAAAAACTTGAATGAAACACACAATCATCTAGAAGAGAAAAAAGATTGGAGATCCAAATCAAAATCCATAAAAACTAACGAAAGATTGTATGTCCAGTACCTATAAGAAGAAAATAGAAAATAGGATCACCTGGTTTTTTAAAAGAGGGGGATTGAGATCTATAGAGAATAGAAAATGGTGAAAATCATCTAGAGTGAGAGTGTGTCTAGTGAACTTAGCAAGGTGATGCCTCTTCTTCAAAATATGCTCCACGATCTTCTCAGCAACAACGATAGAGGTGGAGGCATCTTTGATTTTAGTTTTATTAACTGTGCTGAAGATGGATGATTCAATGGAATTAAGAGTGGGTTCCTATTTATAGAAGAGCCAAGCACCAGAAATATTTTCTAATTTGGATAAAGGTAAGTGGGTTGCTTTTTGTTCTTGAGGCCATGTAAGAGATGGAGGTTCCCATCTACAATTTTTTTCTAGGGATGCATAATTTTGATTGCTACGAAAATGCTATTTTATTTTTTTAATCCAAACAAATTGTAGATGGCCTATTCTGGTTTAATGGCAAAGATGAGCTTATCATTCTCTAAAAGGTCACATATTCAATTCCTTTGAGCCACCATGATTTTTTTTTTAATTTCATACCTTATTTGCTTATCAAGTTCTTCCAGTTCAAAATTGAATAGCAACAATTCATTTCTGGTTTCTTGGAATCCAACAAATTAATTATTGATTAATAAATTTGCACAACTATTTTTTGTATCATAAAAAAGGATTACCTTGAAAATTCAATACCAACATCTAGGGTCTCCATTATATTTTTTGAATAACTTATAATTTCAATTTTAAAAACATTCTTAAGTTAGAATAATTTAATCATAAATGAATAGTTGCCATAAAATAGCTGAGAACCAAATTCCTGAACAATTTATCTATCAAATAAAATTCAAATAAAAGTTTTAAAAAATTAAATTTTATAATCCTTCTAAACAATAATAAATTATTTAAATATATATATATATTTTATTAAATTTTAATATAATATATATTAAATTATATAAAATATTTTAAATATAGAATTGCCAGTTTCGTTTAATAGTAAAACTCACTATACTATCCGTTTGTATCTAGGATATCTAGGTTAAATTATACAATTGCCTTGTTTCGTCTTAAATATACAACTGCCTAGTTTCAATTAAAATATCTAGGTTCAAATCCTTTTAACAATTATTTTTTGGATTAATTTTCATTGTTCAATTAATTAAAATATATAATTAATTTTTTCAAACTAAATAATTTCATGATTAAACATTGATTTTCATTCTTCAATTAATTAAAATATATGAAAGAGATGAAGAAAGAGAGATAGAGATCTGTGCTTTGTGGCTGTTATTTTTAGACACTTGGTTTTATTTTGTTGGATATATAGGCCCATTTAGGTTAAAAGTCTAATTAAAAAATTTCATATATAATTCAGAACCGGTTAAACCGAATCGATTGAAATTATTTCGATTCATTCGATTTTCTTATCTATAAAGTTTGATTTCGATTCGGTTCTTATATTTCCTACATTTTGATTTTCGGTCCAATCTATTTGGTCCAAAATCGAATCGAACTGACCATTTGCACACCCCTAATGTTGAGGAAGTCCATCTGGGGAGGAAGTGGAGGAGGATGAGGCGCGATCGGTGGAGGAGCTTACTGTTGTGGAACCTCCTGTTGCCCAATATTACTTGAGGCCTCACTCCTGTTATCTCATGCCTCACGACCCTGCTCAATTGACATCTATTCACTTTAAAAAAAGGGAGCAAGTACACATTAATCTCAAAACACCTTTTTCCAAATAACAGTTGGCATGTATATACGTAATTAAATCAATCATTAATACCCACTTTGATCTTAGAACCATCTAAACCACTGCTCTGATACCACTAAATGTAACATCCTTAACACAACTGTATAATCGGTATTGTTCCGACTATCCATAAGCCAAAATTTTTTTTACCAATTAGTTTCTATCATCTTAATGTCATTTCCTTTGAATTCCTAAAGTGCATTTAACAATCTTAAGTGGATTGCTGACTGACCTTTAACTTATTGATATACAATTCACCTAATAAAATTTTGGCAATATGACGGTTGTAAATTCAATTAGCCTCCTGAAAAGCAAACAATACACAGCCTCTCAGAAGCACAACAATATTTAGATCTAACATTTGTCCATTCATTCATTCTTTTCTTCATTTTCTGACCAGTATCATATTAATAATGCTAGTTCAAATCATCATTCATATTCACAAAATCTTAATTCTCCACCCTAATTACATGCCATCAAATATTATAATCCAAAAAGAATTAATCTTTATATACATAATTACAAGTACATAAATTCCTTGAGCATTATATTCATATATACATGCCAGCCAATTATATCTTGAACTAGTTTTTACTGCTTGATTATTTCTAAGGACATAATTATGTTTACTTGTATTCAATTTCAATCATTTCGTTAACTTCATAAACTTTTCATTTCCCAGAATTTCATCATTTGACCTTTTCTGTCACTTTATGCACAATGCAAATTAATTTACCATGAAATGCTCATTTATTGAATTATTTTTTAATAATTCAATATTTTTACTTTGACATGTTCAATGTTTATTTTAAAAAATATTCTAATAAATCATATAAATTTCATAAAAATTTATATACACATTATTTCACATTTTCTATCTTTTTCCACTCATTTTATGCATTATCTCAAAATAAATCATCATTACCACTCAATACATACACCTATAATTAACTCTAAAATCACCAAATAAATTCCATATATTCTTAAAAATTTCATGGATCTTGTTTATCACTTTTGAGTTCATTTTAAACTATTATCTATCAAAATTATACAAATTACACTTAGTTACTCTTTAAGAAAAATTCGGCCACCATAAGTCACACACCAAAAAAAATTCTTCCACTTAAATTAAAGCATTGCTAAGGCATTATTCAAGATCTAATTGCATTATTTTAACCTTAACTTCAATTACTTAGCAATTTAGCAAAAGTTCCCTATTTTACATAAAGGAAATTAATTAAAAATCATAGAAAATGGTAGGATTTATTAGTCACTAACCTTTTCTTTGTGATTAGCCTTGCCTAAGCTTACTTTTCTTTACCCTTGGCCTTAGCAATCCTTTTTTCTTCTCCTTTACCTACTATGGCCGAAACCCAAAGATTAGTAAACCTTAATTTTTTATCCTCTAATGCAAAAATTAAGCTTATAACTGAATTCTACATATCAAAAACTAGAGGAAAATACTTATAAATCAATTTAATTCAAACAAATTTCAATACTTACTCAAATACTCTAAAACTTTCAAGTTTTGATTTCTTTAATTTCCTTGCTCAAATCAAAGGTTAGAGACTTAATTTGTAATTTAGAGGGATGGAATTATAATTCTTATGTTGAGATTTAGAAGAAATTTTGAGTAGAAATGAAGAAAATCAAAAAGAGAAAGAAAGGAAGAGAGGTTTGACCACCAAAGAGAGAGGGAGAGCTGGAAAATATCTGAAAAAATCTGAGGTTTTTTAGCCTTATATACTCTCTCTAATGGGCCTAATAGCGGGCTAATGAAGTGGGCTTAGTCCACTTTAATTACTTGGCCCATTTTGGATCATTTAAAATCCAATTAATTTTCTCTCACTTTTCATCTTCAAATCACTCAAAAAATGATTCCATTACTCTTATCATATCAAAAATAGGTATACGCAAATTTTCAGCTTAATCGGAGTCTGTTACTGATCCGATTCAATTTTATCGGTCCAATTCGACAACTGTCGATGTCACTAAAAAATTAAATTTTTATTACTAAAATATTCTACACAAAATTTAAGAAAGATCTGCAAAATTTGGCAATATTCGAAGTTCGTTTGCTATTTTTAAAAATTCATGCAAATTTAAGATAGTTTCTCTATTTAAGAAATTGACTCGTTACCTTTTTCATATTTTTGACTTTTGGAGGTCCATTTAATATCGATTTCATTTCAAATTTCAAACTCGGACTCACCATGACCAATATTTTTCGATGGTTAAATAAAATATTTTTCATTTTCGGATGTACTTTTCAACCTGTAAAATACTATTCACCATCGAAAATTGCTGTTCACGACTGACCTAGTGTTAAAGCCATTACAGTTTTTATTTCTGTACCTCATTTAATCATTTCACTTTTTTAGATTTTATCTCTTTATTTAATTTATTTGAGGATTTGTGTTTGTAATAATAAATGGTTTTCCTTGCACATTAATTAAAAAACTCAATGATTTTTACTTATAAAATTGAGATTTTCTTAATAAAAATGAACCAATGTCCTAGTTTTTCTCTCAAAATTGACCAATAAAATAAAAGTTCAATTTTTATAAAAAAAATGGGCTCACTCATCCCTTATTTTCTAAAGAATTGCCATGGACTATTCATCTTTTGGTAAAAATGCAAGAAGGAACCAATATTCCCATCCCAATGAATTCTCCGTTTTGTATATGTTCATTTTTCCTTATTTTTGGACAATTTTATTTGTGTAATTTTTATTTACTTACTTTATAGCTTTTCCTGTATGCTTGTTGTGTGCATTTTATTTATTAATATTGTAAATCATATGAGAAGAGAGATAGAGAATTAATTATAAACACTCATTCATAGAACGATTAATCGAGATATAAGTAAGAGTGATATTCTGAATCATCTCTAATTTGGGCATCATAAAGTTAGATTTTCTTTCCTAACGTACTGTTGGATAGCAGTTCCGTGATACCTACCTCGTGTGCCCATTTAGATATCCTCGTAGGTTGATCATCAACAATAGGATATGTAAAGACTACCCTAAGGTTTTCTTGTTAACATATTCATGTTCATTCCTATCATATATGTCACCTTGTATGTAATCATTAATGACATAGGCCATTTGCACAATCATCATATTAATTAGTATTTGTCTAGTTATAACATCAAATTAGATAAAATTATATAAAAAAACAGCTTAATGTATATTAAACTTTACAACTATTTTTAGTTCTTACAACTTTACTTAGTACAAAACGATCAAATACAAAGACTAAAGCAAAATATAATATCTTCATTCTTTGTGACTCTTCTTACGGTTGACCTTGTAGTTGCAAATCTAGCCCCTACTTAAGAGTCTCAACTAGAGTACCTATACGGATAAAGACATGTGCTAAGCTATATAGCTTAGTGAAGAGCAGTTAATATGTGAACAATCACTCACAGTGGTCATTTCCAAGCACACAAATAAGCAGTTATACAAAGATATATTTATTCTCATTTATGATTAATAATAAGGAAGCATATTCTGCTACATTACTGGTAATACAAATGGTATCATGAGTATCATATTACTGTTTAATCATTTATGTATTGATACATTTCTTTTCTATGAATGCCTATTTAATTTCTATGGGTGTGGATAATGGGTGCTGTAGATACCTATATGCATCGATCATATAAATACCTGTAGGTATTATTCCTGTGGATACCCGAAGGTATTAAATTTGTGGATCCAAATAGGATCAAGACAGTGTTCCCAAATCGGGATGAAACTATAGATCCAAATGGGGTCAACTGTAATAGCTATATCTGTAACCATCTATAGGCATGCCTATCTATCCACAACTAAGTTTCAATGCAAAAAAATATAAGCATACTTCATCATATTACATAATTACACAAATAAATAGTTAAAACAATTTAATAATGTAGTTTGATTATAATTTTATATCATTAATTTCATATAGAACATTATTATAATATAGTCTGACTTAGGTACACGTATATATGCAATATGCATTACTTAGTTCTTTTATGATCATATAGTTTTTACACATTTAATGCCATAAATTATCCTTATTTTTATGTTTAGGATGCTCTACAAATGTTTAGGGAGGTTGGGGCAAGCTTTGGTTGTCTTTTGGGAACTAAAAATCAAGGTTAGAATAAAATTGGGGAGAGTTATAGTCAGTACCTAATAGCTTCTGACCGTGACATAGATGACATTTTGATTCTTGACTGAATTTGGATTATGTCACAATCAGTATAAATTTTATGCTGATCGTGAGGTCTGTTCTGCCCAGAGGTAGATTCCTAGTTTTGGTTTGTATACACTTTTAGACCTGCAACACGGTATTTTTGCCAAAGTGTCCCTTTGCAAAGTTGTTCCCCTATGTATATAGTTTTTAAAACATAAAAAATAACTCCATTTAGATATGTAAATCTTTCGATATTCAATAAACAATATAGATTGCTGCCAATGACAGGGCAGCAACCACAAGCAGAATTCAAGCTATTTTCGGTCAGTTTGGTAGGTTAATCAAAAATCCAAAAATAAACTCTTTTTTTTAAAAATAAAAAAATGTGTCTAAAAATTATACAAAATTATAAATCATAATATACTAAAATAAAAACATCTAAATTGTATAAAATAAAAGTCCAAATTAAAGAAACAATTCCAAAATATAAAATAAATAATACAGCAAAATCGTTAAATAAATTTTTTCATTTAATCGATTTTCAATTTAATCATCAAAATATCAAATTATCACCTAAAAAATAGATATTAATAATTGATAAATATACTCATTTAATTTACAACTCAAAATAAGATAATTTACATGGATAAAATAATTATTCAATTAAAAAATTCAAAAAATTATATAATTATATAGAATTTCAATTCGATTTTTTTTACGGTTTTTCCTTCAAAAATCAAACCAAAAAATTGTATTTTTCTAAAATTCAAAATTCGAAACCGAATCGAAAAATTCGAACTAAATTAAAAAAATCGATCGATTTGATTTGTTTTTTTCGATTTGAACCAAAATTTGCTCACCCCTATGATTAGGTGTGATTTTGGATATTATTTTGCATGGTATATAAGAGAATTAAGGTTGGTTTATATGTTGCAATTTGATATAAGCTTTGAATTGATAACTAGCTCAAACTTTGGTTTTGGTTCATTTGGACCAGTTTGGGTAATTTGCCTATAACCTAGCCCATATTATATTCTTAAGAAATAAGGATTTAACTTTTATGAAGAAACTCAAGGCTAATTATACTCCTAAGCTTTTCAAAAATAACCAAAAATTTAGAAGTCTACTGTTGAACTCTATTTTAGACCCGTTTGTAGTAATTTTAAGTATAAATCCAAAAATATAGCTACAAATTGTATGCTTTTTATTTCAATGGAAACTATACATGTAAGGAAATACGTGACACCCTATTAATCAATGTCGTACCTCAATGAATCACAGTAATATCTTGTTTTATAACCTTAGTACTTAACGAACTGATTATTATTAATTACTAGTTTAGTGCATAATTTACTATTCATTTGGTAAAATTTTGGGCAACATGACGGCTTGTTTTTCATGCTTCCCAAATACCTGCATGGTTAAATACACTCCCAATAAGCAATCTTCTCCTCTTTAACTTTGACAATCACACAAGCACTTCTAAAAGATCAATCCACAACCATAAGCACAATTATAGTTCCATACATATGGTCATTAGGTAACATACTAAAGTATTCCTGGTTTAATATATAATACATTATAATGTATACATTAGTTACATCCCACAAAAAATTACTAAGTTCTTCCCCAATATGTACATGCCATTCTTGTCTTCAGTCCTCATTACTTGTCCCTGCGCATGGTCACAACAAACTATGAGCTAAGTAATGGTATTGCTTAGTGGTGGATACTACTACATAAAATTTCAATGCCAATAAAATACAAATTATGTAAAATTACCATTTTACCTTTCTTGAACTCTTTTATGCTAAATAATTTAATTTAAATTTTTTCCTAGCTCTTTTAGCTTTAGTTATTTTATCTAATGATTTAGACATTCTTTTACTTCATTTTTGTCATATTTCTTAGTTTAAATGGTAATTTACCATTTGGTACCTAAATTTTTCTTTTCATCATGGTTAATTCATTATCACCTTCATTTTTTCTCGTTTCAACTTTATTTTACTTTTATTTCATCATGATTATAAAAATTTCACTTTAGTCCCTACTTTTCCATAATAAGTGAAAATTTTAATTTAGTCTCTGAACTTCTCAAAAATTATAATTTTGCCCTTATTGGCTATTTAACAATTTTAACCACTTTAATCATTTTCCATGATGCCAATTTGCGGTTTAGTCCCTATTTTCTTATGTAATTACATTTTTACCCTTTTTAAACTTGTTGATCTCATCTTTCAACTTTTTCATATATAAATCACATAATTAACATTTTTATGGGAAAAATTTACATTTTAGTCCTTATTTTTCATAATTATATTTTTATCCCTGGTATGACCAGTGGAAAAGCTCAAATTAGATATGGGGGATGAGGGCTCCAATGATATAAATAGGGACTAGATCACTTGACATGACCATGCATCCCAATTTTAAATGTGCCGGCAAACCAGAATGTATATAATAAAATAAATCTCATGGTGCAACTGCAGTATATATGTCCCTATGGCTAGCCATTATACCTTATAATCCCGAATTTACCCTCTGAACACTAAGGGCAACTTCTTTATCAATTTAATATCATTCCTTATGTATATTCTTATGGTATTCACATTATGTAACATCACTTCATGGTCATTTCACATTCACAATGGGTTATTCTTTACATGTGCATCATGCACACATATAGTTACACATGTGAGACATAAAAGTACATAATTTCCCTTATGAATACCTTTCGGCCACTTTGAGATCACTTACTTATAATGTTATTTCCTCTCCATTTATGTGTGATACATGTTTTTAACATTATCATTCATGGTT
Source organism: Excoecaria agallocha (assembly GCA_037975025.1). Lineage (NCBI taxonomy): Eukaryota > Viridiplantae > Streptophyta > Magnoliopsida > Malpighiales > Euphorbiaceae > Excoecaria > Excoecaria agallocha. The sequence continues at coordinate 7,165,937 of CM075823.1, read as the reverse complement.
CTACATGGTTACTTCATCACTTTATATGTAAAATATCAAGTTACATAAGTAATTACCATTATGTATACATACATATCATTATGTCCACATGTTATATTTCATTCTAATCCTTTCTAACATGTTCCTTTAATATCATGTTATATATTTTTCATTATATATGCCTTAAATTGTTGAATTAAACCATATAAAAGCATACTAATGGATTTAGCCACTTAGGTTCAAAGCCTTCTAAATTATTTTCATTCTTAATTCATGGTTCTAACATGTTTAATCATCATTTTATCATATCATATCAAATTATTTCACTATTTACACCAAGTTGCCTTAGTTTTTTTTTTTAATGGCAAGTTGCCTTAGTTACACAATATAAATTCTAGCTAACTCTTAGTGAAATACATGAAATTAAGTGTAGATGAGTATCCACTAACCTTGAATGGCTTAGAAGTCTCCTAGACTTCCTTCTCTTTTCTTTTCCTCCCTTGAGTTGCCTCTTCTTTTGGTTTTCTTCTTTAGGCTGAAATAAGGAAAGAATAAATCATAAGTTTAAGCTTTAATTCTAACATGTAATTGATGCTAAATGGTCTTATTTATGAGACTCTACATGTCTATATGGAAAACCCAAATTAAACTAACAAAAATTCATGGATTTACCTAATTGGTACAATTTCCTCTTACCACCAATCTTTCGATTGTTAAAATGACATAAAATTTTACCCCGCATGCATAAATACATGTGAAAAGGTGTGTCTAAAATTTTGAATTATTCTAATATCATTTCAATATATTTTTAGTTTCGAAGGCAATTTTTGCCTGTTTGAACTTAAAAATTATGAAATTGCCAAAAATGCTATTTTTCACTTCCTTGAGTGCACTTATGCTATTTATCGTGTATGTGTGAAGTTTAAATATCATTGGGGATCTTTAAATCCCCAAAATATTTGATCAAACTCCCCATTGAACCGTAAAATGTTTCTTTATTTGCTTATTTGGAGGCATATTTGATCTCAATTCCTCCCCAAATTGTACCATTAGACTCCATTTAACTCGGACTACCTTACCAAGTGTTTAACTTACGTTTTCTAGTAGGTCACCCATCTTTCAAGTTAAGCACGTTTAACTTACGAATACTGTTAAAATTTTCTACCTTACAATGATGTAATTACTCCGAAACTAAACCTTGGACTACCATTTATACTCAAGAATTTATCATGCATGTCAAATGAAAAGTTAGGGCATTACAGAATAAAAGTCTAAAAGGTCATTTGGTCTAATTTTGAGTGCAACTAGATCAAATCATGCATGCAAAGTTCAGCAAAGTAGCTACCATAAGGAGTTTTGAAAGTTTGTTAAGGGTCACAGCTAGCAAGATTTTGTTACCACTATGACCCTAGCTTCTAGATGATTATTTTGTTGAAATTGAGTGGCTTACGGTGGGCATAGATTAGTACTAGCTATTACCCTTATTTATTTTTATAGGTCACGACTGGTAGGATTTTGCTACCACCGTGACCCTAACTTTTATATGAATAATACCCTTTTTGCATAGGCCTTATGATAGGCACAAATCTGTGACCATCATGACCATTGTCTGGTTGTAATTTTTATTGAATTTTCTTCTTCTGAACCTGTTGGAATTTTCTAAAACTATTTTATATGATTATATAAACTTATTTAAAGAGCATTTAAGTATGTATTAAGATTGTTTAAAGTTATTAATTATTAAGTTTTAATCATATTTAGATCATGACGTATTACTTCAAATAAACGTTTGTGAATTAAAACATGTGGGTACATGAAATTGGCATACAAGTCTAAGGGTGGCAAGTCGTAACTTGCATGTGTAGACTTGAATGCAAACCTTATAATCCTAAATGGATATTATAACACTTGTTAATATATGTATATTAGTATAAAATGGTAAATAATCACTATAAGAAAATATCAAAATGGCAAAGAAATTCATTCGTTGCTAATTTAGCAATAAAAATTAAATTTTGTTGCTAATTAGCAATGAAAATATAAATCCATTACAAAAATTGGTTAAAGATTTTAGATTTAGCAATTAAAAAAAAGGTTGCATTCTATCACTAAAAAAAGGAAAATTTTAGCGCCAAAATTTAGCAATTAAAATTTGCAATGAAATGATAATACTGTTGCTAAAAATGGTGCTAGAAGATGGCGAAAAAACTTTGGATAAAAAAATAGCAACGAAATAAATTTCTGTTGCTAAAATAGCAACATAATCATTATTCGATTGTTATTTTAGCAATAGACAAATATTTCGTTGCAATTTTAATAATTGAATTGCATTACGACAGGCTATTTAGTAACAAAATTTATTTTTTGTTGCTAATTTAGCAACAGAAAAAATTTCGTTGCTAAATAACCTACCGCAATGCAATTTAGTTGTTAGAATTGCAACGAAATATTTTTTCCTTGTTAAAATAACAATCAAATGTATTTTTCGTTGCTATTTCATAACTTTCCTTAGGCATGAATAGTTATTTTCATCTCTACTATCTTGTTATCTTGCCCTTTAACTCTATCTCTCTCGGTGTGTGCAATTTCCCTGGATACTCTCTCTGTTTTACAATTTTCCTTGTCGACCTCTTTATTCTTTATTACCTAGGCATCATTGTAGGAGTTTCCTTAGCTGGCCATTGATCACATCTCTATTTCTGTGCAATGTCTCCATTTTTCCAATAGGTATATTTTATTAAGCTTTTTTTTATTGTTTTAAGTTGAATGAAAAAATGGCTTTTTATAGCTTATCTGTTAAAGATTTGCTTGCTGTAAATAGAGATTGCTTATGGTGTTTTGCTCTCAGTTGAGGATGGTGATCTTCTGTGGGGGGATTGGTCTGTGGAGATATAATTTATTTTTTGTGGAGGGCTTGCTTATGTTTCTATTCTTAGTTGTTCTTGGTTTTTCTATGTTTGAAGGAACTATTGTTCAATTAACATCTCTTTTTACATCTCTTAGATTTTCAACTTATAGTGGTTTGATGGGTCAGAGTTGGTTTCAGTGTTTAGGCTCTCTCTTTCTCTGGATTTTCAACTTGTTCTTGTTTTTGTTTTATTTTAGGCTCTTTGTTTATTTGGTTTTGTTGTTTTAGGCTTTCTGTTTCTTTGGTTTTGTTATTTTAGGCTATCTATTTCTTTGGTATTTTGAAGCTATTTTTATACTTGTCCAGGTTGGTATTTCATCAGGAGCATCAGCTACTACTGCTATTGGTTCTTCGATTTGGTATGTGGATGAATTTATGGATCCAACCTAGGAAGGAAATTTTTGTCCTTAATAGCTCTGTAATGCATGAATTTCATAATGTTGCAAAATTAAAGTAGGCAACCTTTGCCTGAACTATGTGAAGGATGATTTTTTCTTAGTCAAGGGTTCATGGATAAGTGTTAGATTGCTTGACCTTTCCTTTTTTTTGGGAATGAATTAATTGTGTTCAAGTGGTTTTAGTGTTTAAAGGATATAAGGAAAGTATAGTGCTACTTATATATCTTGGTTTGATGTTATTATGTTTCTTTGGCAATAAATTAATTACCATCATTCCTTAGTTCTTATTTGTTCAAAAATTTTAATTTGAATGAAATTCTTCTTTATCTTACTGAGATTGTCTTGATCTTTATTAGTATGAACATGAATTATGATCCATCTTGTATGTTTTATTTTATTATATCATAATCCAAATGTGTTATTATTGCTTCAACATAATATTGTTATATATGATGTAATTATATTGTCCTTTTAGAAGAGAAATAATCCATTTCTTTGTCTTTCAGGTTGAAAATATGCCACCTAAAAGAGAAGGGAATGTTGCTGCCCAGGCTCAGATTAACATCGGATGGAGACGAAAATGCATAAGTGTACCTATCTCATTCTTTAGGGTCAACAAGTTTAGGTGTGTAATGTCCAAATCCTTACTAGCTATATTGGGCACTACAAACCCCAATGGCTCTCCTTATCTACCGAGTGATACAACATCCAACAACCCAAATATATCAGTATAACCTGCAGATGCATCTACTCCCACACCAAATCCTAAATCTATACCGATAAATGTACCGGGGGTAAATGCTAAGGATGAAGGAGAAGGCCTCCAGCCTGGTGTGAAGGGAGTTAATGGAAGAATTTACATTAAGATTATCAATGATATGTGAGTTAAATTATAAAAAAATTTTGTATTAAAAGAAGACATAAATTTATTTCTATTGCTATGGATATCTAATTTGAAATTGATCTAAATTTGTTCATAATAATAGGTTTATTCCATCAGGTATTTGCTCAAGAAAGATCAGGTCCAAATTCAAAGAGATGATAGAAATTGAGGGTTATATATGGAAGAATCTCTCTCTGCAAACAAGGAATTTTTATTGTTAGGAGTTTGAGGCATAAATAATAAATTACATTATTTGTTTTAGAATAGCTGATTTCATACATTAATGAGATATCTATTATACTTTATAATACTTATATTATATGTTTTTTTATCAGAAAGAATTTTTTTGGAATTCAAAATTTAATAGTATCATTTATGAAGTCGGGGAAAGGCGTGCCCATCGACGCTAATTAGTGACGGAAAAAAATTAGTGACGAAATTATTCGTTGCTAAATTAGCAACTGATTTTGAATGCCGTCGCTAATATATTCTCAACTACCCTTTTAGCGACTGTTCGTCGCAGCGTCGCTAATTTAATTTAGCGACGGAATTCTATTAATTAGCGACGAAATATTTCGTCGCTAATTAGCAGTTTTTTTGTAGTGCATCCACATATTTGATACATTCGAGTATCCACAGGATTGAGACCTACGAGTATCTACATGATCGATACCTCTGGATATCCACAATATCTGTTATCTACACCCATAGAACATAGGCAGACAAATACATGAATATATAAATGAAGAGCAAAAATGTTGAATGACTAGTTCATTGTGATGACAAGTAAAATAACAATTGTTTTATATGTGTACATAAATACATACATACATACAAACATGAATATGTGAGCCTACATTGTGAGATAATCAAGGTATTATGTTATTAATTGTTTTGATAGTAACTGCTTTCTATCATTTTATTAATTGTGAAATTATTTACTAGTATTATTGTATGATTGGGAATGACCATTGTGAGTGGTTGTTTGAAATTAATATTTCTCACTAAATTTTATAACTTAGCATGAGTATTTATTCGTGTAGGTACCCAAAACGGGAGTGCTTAAAGACAAGACTTGCTGATAGAGAAGCCAACACAAGAAATAACGAATTTGGATGTATAAGTCGTTTTTTTTTTTTGATCACCTAAAGTATTTTGTAATGAGTAGTCTTGTTGTGTAAAATATTTGTAAATTAGAATTAAATTAAAAAGAATATCAGTAATATTGTGCACATGATATGCATGAAATTATGTGAATGATTAAACCAATATATGATTATATTATACAGGTTATGCTCTGACATACTCAAATATGATTTAAATTATGTAAATTAATCATGAATATAGCTGAACTATATGCATGTATAGTGCGGTTTAGAATTGTATAGAAGGGGCTTTACATTGAGCTTGCTTACAAGTGTTAATTCTTATTTGACCTTTGGCCGTGCATGTGTTATATTTGTGATTTACATTGTATCTTGGCAATTATGCTGTAATTGGTTTGCATTGATTTATACAAGGTATGAGATAGATGAATCCATGACTTGATGGCATGAATCTTTTTGTATTATGAACTTGATATGAAGCTATAGTTTTAAAATGCTTAAATGAACTAAAATGGTATATAGGTAAATAAAGAAATATAATGTATGCAACTATTGTGACATGTGTTAAAATAATATGCACACCCAAGTGATCTCGTGAGAATTGTGTGCACAAGAAGTAATTTGATTATAACACTTTTATTTCAGAAATGTTTAAATGAATTGGAATTATGCATACGAAAAACAACACAAATAATAATGGTAAGGTAAGTGCAAATTATTCACCTAAAAGCCTATAGTATATGAAATTGAAAAAAATGTGCTTAAAGATTTGAACAAGGTTGTATTATAAACATCTTGTGAGATATATACCAATCAATATATATAGGCACACATAACTATATACTTTAAGTGATCATATAAAAGACTACAGTATTAAAGGGTGACCTAAATTCTACATGCTTGTAATTAATATAAGGTTTATAATTTACATAACGTTGAAAGACAAGTGATAAATTTAATGATTCGAGATAAGCAACTTGCATAAAAGCTATAAGTGGGACAATAGTAGGTTTTGTCAACTTTTTATTTATATATTGCCTTGTAACGTTACGAACAAATTTTCTGTAAATATTATCTTTTTAATATGAATATAAGCATATGCTCATACGTGTGTGTGATATTGATGACTTTTGTGAGGGGCCGTTCCATGTTTTTTTATTTGCTTAGCATGGGTTTTTAATCCGTGTAGGTTCAGGTCAAGGTAGTTGAGCATAGGGATTATTTGCAGTATTGAAGGCCAACACAAGAGGTGGAAATTAGGATTCTAAGGTTTAAGTTTTGTAATAGTGCTTAAGGAATATAGGCAATTATGTTATTCAAAATGTACAATAATAGTTATATGTAAAAAAAATGTCATATGGTAGCACCTAAAGATTAATCTAGTAATATCATATTGATAAATAACATGTCCAAAGAGAACATGATGTGGATGAATGATTAAATTTATGCATGAACATTTAATCCAGTGCAACGGTTTCAAGTTAGAGGTTAAGGGTGTTACACTATTTAAATGGTACCGACATAATTGAAATGCATATTATATTAATCTCACATGAGATCAAATTAAAATGATTTTGAAACCCATCAAGTTATGAAAAAATTGAAAACAAAAAAGCAAATTCATCACCTTTTGTATGTCTTAAATAATTATATATATATATTTTTTATATTTTGGTAGATCCTGCAATTATTTTAAACTAATCTTACATAAGATTTAATAGATCATGCCTTTTAATCTTGCCAGTCTAGTCTAAATTGAACATAATTTGAATGATTTGAATATATAGGAATCGAATATCTACTTTCAAAAGTACAGAAATATAATATAGATAAACACTAAGACTTATTTGGATGAAATTAGTCATTGTACGGTAAATCATGGTATGGTGTGGTACATATAGTATGATAATGGAATTATTGTTAACATATTTGGAAAAATGGTATGGTATTGGTATAATTTAATAGTCTTTTTATAAAAGGAAAATTTTAAAAAAATAAAATTAAAATCATAATAGAATATAAAGAGAGTTATTAAAATTAAATAAATGTGGTAAGAAAAAACAAATACAGAAAACCTTACAAAACCACTAATTTAATGGTTTATGAATTTGGACAAAATGAATGCTCGAGTCAACCATGAATAATTCATGGTTTCAAACACACTAAACCATATTTTTATATCATTTCATTCCAAATTACGATCTGAACTAGACCTTAAATTCAGGTACCCATAATACAGTTTCATCATATAAAATTATAAGAAGAAGACTATGGCACATGAACTTGATTGATAGCACAAAATAAAATAAGCATTTTTTTTATTAATCATCCGATATTCGAATCCTACTGGACCGATTAAATTCGAATTTGATTTGTCATTAGAGGTTAATATTTCTTACTTCTCATCATGGGAGGTATCGAGAGTCAATCCTGAAATATCTTATTTCTAATCTAGCCAGTATCACCACTAGATCATCACCCCATTGATATATATGCATTATAGTTGATGGATTACTAATCTCGGTTGGTGATTAACATTTTTTGGTTGAGTGTGTTATTATTAAGATCTGTGCAATTTGTTCCAAAAAGAAAATGAAAGGTGCAAGTTATTTGAATAATATATGACAGCTTTTATTTGTGAACATTTAATACCAAGAAATATGGGATCATGAGATCAAGGAATTATATAGGCTACGTGCAGCCATTCAATTGACTTTGATTTAAGTCCTGGGAATTGTGCCGCGTATCGGGGCTTCAACGCATTAGCCGCCGGGAAAGAAGATCGTCCGCACGTTCACCGGCGGCCAATCCTTCATGTCCAAGTTATAATAGTTTTCTTTTCGTTAACCCTTTGCATTCAAAAAATTTACTTGTTTAACTATTCAGATTTTATGTTTGGACAGTCTGATGCATGAAGTAAAATATTTTTTTAAAAATATTTACATAAATTAGGTTTAAGGTGAAATTTTATTGTTAATATTTGATAAAAAAGTATAATTTATTTTAAATATGATAATTGATGTAATATTATTTTATATGTTTTAAAATTAGAAAAAAAAACATTTGTTTCTACTTTTTAATGGTGCACCACATGTCAAAAGAAGAATAAATTTTTAAAAAAATTTAAAATATAAAAAGTAAAATGCACCAGTTGAAATATTAAAAGATTAAATTTACCTTTTGACTGATAAATTATATATTTAAAATTCAAATTTACCATCATTGCTTAAAGACAAATGAATATTTATCATTCTATATCATTGGCTCAGGATCATTTTTATAATAATATTATTTGATCTAATCAAAAGTTTACCTTACTGCCGTAATAGGTAGGATCATAATATCGTTTTTCTTTTTAAATAATGAAATTTAATATGTAATTTTGAAAATTACGCTTGAATTATTGGATATAAAAATTTTTAAATTCACTGACAAATTTATTTTTCAAAAAATTAAAATCGATCTTTATTTTGAATGAAAATATTTACATCAGTTCATTGGATCATCGATTGTACCAAGTAGTGACTCTACCCTTCGAGACCCATCTCTTACACATGGTAAGGGGTGCCAAGGCAAGGATTGTAGCAGCTGCTGCTTCGAGAGCTGGTTTTGTAAATAAAAAAAAATAAATAAATACTCTACATGTGTCATGTCAAATTATTTCTTTAATTTTTTTGTCATTTTTCAACCCTGAATTTGTTTTTCAAAATAAATAATTAATATGTTTTGCAAATAATACTTGCCTCCTTTCATATATAAGCAAAGGAAAAAATATAATTAGATAATAATACTTTTTTATTAAAAGGAAAAAAATCTGTTTGTGTTTCACAGTTTATTTATTTTTTCTAATCAAAACAAATTGTTGATTAAAATAATTAAGAGGTGTTTTATCATTACATGCGACGGTATTTTCATTTGTTTTAATGAAAAATTAATATAATATTACTAAGTGGTAAAATAATTATTATCTATATATATTCACGTCAAATATATTTCATATAAATAGGCTGAAAAACTTTTATGAGACAATAAATCATTTTAAAAAATAATTTCTAAAAATATGCATTACAAGTTATTTAAAATTTGAAGTTCAATGAGATAGAAAAGTCTCTCAGTCTTTTCTCTTTACAATAGAGGTTTTCCAAGGTCAGAAACTAAACGGTGCTCATTGCATTTATGTCTAATATGTTCAAAAAAAAAATAAAAATAAAAAATCATCACTTCTATTTTTTTTTTCCCCATTCCACATTCTCCTCTAATCTGCCGACAACAATGATTTCAAACTCAGTTCCGTTCAAAGTACCCAATTTATACTGTGTCAAAATTTGACCTTCATCAAGCATCCGTTAATGTAAAATATACATTAAAAGCGGTAAAGAAAGTTGCCAATAACGTTTAACGATTTAATGGACGGAACATATTACTTTATATTAATTTAAACAGTGCGTAGGGAATTAGCACCCGCAAAAAAAGCCCCCGGTTTCAACTAATTCAAACCTAAATATCACATTTTATTCCAATTTAGAGGATAGATTTCGGCCTTCTGCCTTAGATCAATTATAAAATAGGGTTAATTACAAAAAAAAAAAAAATCTCAACTATAATATATCTTATAAATTCGATCCCCTCTTCAAAATCTTATAATATCAACTTTCAAATTTGATTGCTCTTTCAATTGAGCAATTTGAAAGAAAAATAGCAACTTAATAGCAATGGGATCCCTCGGTTGAAAGAAAAATCGAAATTATGAGTTGACATTTTAAAATTTTGAAAATAAAGTAAAAAAATTATAAAATTATATATATTCTGAACCTTAATTTATAATTAATCCTAAAAAATATTAACCAAATCACTCATTCGGATGTAAGTAAGGTGGATCTTCTTTTTTTCATAAATAAAAAATCTAGCGGATTTTTTATTTATTTATTCTTTTATAACTAAATATAACACCTTTAACAGAAGTAGCTTCATAATATTGAATCTGACAAAAAAAATGTATTAAAATATTTTCAAGATAGACAAAAATGGATATCTTCAAATTAAATCATTTTAATTTTAAAATACACATATCTATTGCAAATCTGTTTAAATTCATCCTTCTACTATCGACAAATACCCATATCCATACAATTATTCATTTAACTAATACTTGAATTTATATTAAAAAATATAAATTTTAATAAAAGTGCAACTTACAAAACAACTTTGAAATTGAAAAATAAAAATAAATGTATAGTTTGAGCTTTCAATTTTTCAAGAGTTCAAATCCTCACTCACACATACAATTTTAAATTATTTTTTAAATAAATGTATTTAAACGGGTTGGATATAGGAATGGAGGTAAAACTAGATCAATTAGCTGAAGCATTGCATTAACTGCTAAGACTTGAATATTGTACAAAGCCAGCCTATCATTATAATTAAACAAATAAAGAAAATTAAATTAAATGAACTCAGTCTAGAATCTAGAGTGCCATACTAAGATCATTAATGATTAATTAAATAAACTAGTGTAGTTAATAATTTAACACCCCAATGCTTAAAACTCAAAACTCGTAAGAGCCAGCATTAATTAATTTATTTATTTGTCACAAACTTTCTGCTTAAATTACCCACCATGCGCATCTCCTACTTTGTAGCCTTGTGCACGCATTTCCCCCTTGAGAGAGAATGGCTCCTTCCCCACCCGACCTCACTAATACCATTCTCTCCATACTAATTCCTCTCCTTATTCTACTTCTACATATTCAACAAACCTTATCCACCGATATCGAAGATGGAGAAGTTTATGTTCTTGATAACCCTACTCCGCATTTTAGGTCAAGAAGCAGATTCTTAGCAAATATTATAAAGAAAGGTATGCAATGCAATACTGATGGTTATAATATATGCAATGGAGTTTCTGCTAACAATGGCACTAGCCTTCTGTATTGCTGCAAGAAACATTGCCGGAATATTCTTGGCGATGAGAATAACTGCGGTAAGTGCGTGAACAAGTGCAAGTTTGGTGAGCTTTGCTGCAATGGAATATGTGTGAATGTTGCTTATGATGCTAATAACTGTGGCAAGTGCAACCTCAAATGTGCCAATGGGGTTGATTGCAACTATGGCTCATGTGGGTATAAGATTATAGGTCAAAGAAAAAGATTAAATAAATAAATCATGGTCTAATTTTCTTTTTTGTTCCTTTCTTTTCATTCTTATAAGGGAGAGGGTGGATGTGGATGTTTTTTGCACTAAAGCAACTTTTAATATTTATATTTTCTTTCAGTCAGCAGTATAAATCAATTAAATGAGTCTATTTGCGTTATCATCACCAATAAAGAATCTGAATCTCAGCTTCATTTATTTAAAGAAAATTGCAGTATACAGATGATCTTAAATTGTTACCTGATGCTGTTGGTAGGGAGCCTTGTGCACCAACGATGCTTTGGTTTTCCTTTTTTTTTTTTTTTTTGTGCTGATGCTAGAGATAACGAATGAATTCAACTGCAAACTTTCCTTTCTTTGTATTATTTATTTCTCCTATCTGATCCAAACCAACTCGTACATCAGAATATCATTGTCATGACAAAAGCATTGTTTTTAACATAAAGTTCAAGACCTCACCTTTAGCCTTCCTTTTCCACTAATTGAGATAATATCTCCAGTCTTCAGTGTTGTATTGTTTTTTGTGATGGTGCTCCAATTCACACGAACATCCCTGTTACTGCAATGGAAAGAACTTTGAGCTGTGTCTGGATTAAGTTGTGCTTTCTCACAGTTAAACAATTTTCTTGTATCATAATGAATATATATTACCAAACTCTCAGAAAAACGTATTTATGATCCAAATGCCAAATTGCTACTTGTTGATGCAAGGTAAAATAATGACTGCTAAATGCATTGTCAAACAAAGAGAAGACCATCAACAACTCTGGTTTAGAATGTAGATCATTCAAAATGCTATAACGAATTGATGCTAGATTCATAATTTCCAATCTTTTCAGAGTTTATGGAACTATTTGGTTCCTACTATTTTCTTTAATTCATATTCAGATTACACATCGTGTGAACTCAAGAATTCCAGAGGCTTTAATTTCAAATTATTGGCTATCTGATGTCATATTACCAGAACTGCCACCAAAAGGATTCTAGCATTTCATCTCAAAGAATTGCAATTGGTTCATGAAACCGGGATAGGAATTTAGCGGACTCATAGCTAGTATTGCTTGAATGGAAAATCTCAGTAAACATAATCAGTGGCAGCTTATTTGAAGTCATCACAACACACAGCCAGAACAGAAACTAAAAGCAGGCCCATGGAGGACAAAAATAGTGCATGTGTCAATTTAGATCCATTTATGCTAATTATTGTTTTAAATCTAGTGTAACTGTAGCCATTTCTAGTTAAACCTTCCATTTTGGCAAATACTAGAGTGCATGTCAGGGCCAGCTGCCCAAACGATATCTCTAATTTATGCTTACATCATTAGTTGAGACTCTAAACATAAAACAGCACAAGGAAAACACAGATTTTTATATACATCTTAACCATAATGCAACTAATAAAAGAACCGGTTTCTTCTACCTTTCCATAATCTAGAGGCAACAAAACCATATCGAATACAAAGCGTTATTAACAAAAGAATGAAAATTCCTAATCAAGTCATATGTGAGCTAGGATTGCTACAAATGATACTGTTACCAAAACAGGTTATACTTGACAATAATGAAAGCTGGGCACTGTTGAAAAAAGCACTTAAGTTTCCTTAGTCATTTCCAGTTAAAATCAGGCAGAGTAGTCAGTACCTGATTAAATCAACTAGTTTTGATCGAGAAATCTTGAATCCTGCACTAGCAAGAGCATCAACCCTGAGTGACGCTTCTATTGTTTTAAATGTCTTAGTCCTGAAAATGATAAAAAATGTAAACTAATGAACTTAAGCCAGATGAGAATATGCTCAAATTTTTTTCAGAAAGCATCCAACAAAATAGCTTGCCACCTTGGTGGTTCATATTCAAGAGCAAGTAATGGTATCCTTGCACAGGAAACTAGGACATTACCAACCTGCAAGAGAAATCTAACCCATGAGAATCGAATAACATGAACATATCACAATACATCAGCATGCCCTAAGAGGAGGCCTAGTAAATTTCTAAACCATGCAGGATTTGAGAAACCAGGTGAGAAATGTTCAACTAATTCGACAAAGTCATGTTCATTTAACAAGATTACTTTCATACAATTAATAATAGACATATGACGTCACAACTACTTGCATCTGAGAAAATTGGAATTTTACCTAGTAAATATCAAATGCGAAGTGGCAAATTGTCTAAAACACAACAGTTTATGCAACAAAATTTACCAAACAAAACAAATGACAGAAAATAAGACAATAGTTATTTTCTGTTTGAATGAAGCTGCAGAGAGAACTTTTAGCATTGTTCCTTTTTTATTATGATAGAGGTTCCATAGAATGAGGAAAAATTTCTGCACACTTTGTAATCTACCAAGAAAGGTAATGGCATTTGCTGAACTTTACTACTTAGGCAAATAGCAAAGTACAAAATACCTTGTCCAAAGATGCCATGACAAAATCAACAAGTTCAGGAACAAGTAAGATTTGTGCCCCTTTATCTCCCTGGGAAATAGTTACAGCATGAAACAAAAAGGAAAAAAATTAACTTCGACCAACAAAGATACATCATAGTTACATTGGAAACAAGAACAGAGATTACCTACAAATATTGATGCAACAACATGAATTCTTTGTCTATTAAAACAAAAGGAAGAAAAGCACCGATTTTTCAGGCTTAGCGTTCAGTTAGCAATTAATTTACCACTGGCCTCTGAAACAATCAAAACTGAAGCTTACTACCATGCAGCTCATATAGACAGGACTCAAATGCTACTTGTAAATGGATTACTAGGAAAATGAGCTTTCTTCTTTTCCCTATGTTTTGAATCAACGTTTCTATCCTAATTTTTCCAAATCAGTAGATTCATCTTCCTGAATTCATGCAGCTCAATCTCAGATTTGAGATTTGAGGCTAGTCTTAAATTTGAACCAAGTTTGAGCAATAATGCAATTCACCACCTAAGCTTGATACCATTTTGTTTATCAACATGTCTTATCTGTGATTCTGTTTACCTCCTAAAAAATACAAAGGTGGACTTGGTTGCCATCTTCCAGAATCAGATTCAAGAAGCATAACCCAATTCAAACCCATGGTCAAAGCTACCATCCTGCTTTGCTCAATGAAAGGCAATGCAGACATTAAATCAAGCTGTGTGTATACTTGTCTGCAAAGCGATACCTAGACTCTAGCAAAATGAAAACAAATGAAGCAAATACTAGTATACAGTCATGAATCACAAAATTAACCTAACATGGAATATAAAATGAAGATGCTCATTAAATAGGATATGAACTCCAGGAGGAAACTAAAATATATCTCGTGTGTACATTATCAACTGTTCTATTGTTCATTAAAAGAAGGCCTAGCCTTGATATAGCTTGCAAATTAACCATGATGACCTCAACAATTTTGTACAAGACAAGATCAATTCTCAACTCAATCTTACAGTCAAAACAGGAGGCAGGGGGGGGAGGAATTCCGAAAGATGGTTTGCTCCAAAATTAAGATCATGGTAGCAATATGATAAAATAAAACCCAGAAGTGCCAGCATCCAATATTAACACCGTACAAAATTGAAATATTGATACCAAGAAATGAAAAATGAAATGCTGATACCTGCAGGATTATATCCCCAACCTTTTCCCTTGAGATCCCTGTACCTAAAATCGCTCCAAGGAAGTCACCATGAGAACAGGGTTGAAAGGAAAAGTTACCTGTGATACTAGAAAAGATGTAGTAATGTTAAGAAACATTAAATCTTCAAGTGGATTTGTAGTCAGTTAAGTTCAGCTATCATGCAATTTACCTCAATGCTGCAATTATATCTGGATCATTTGTCAGTGCTTCTGGATGTCCAACTGAAAGACGGCAACGCTCAGCCTAAAGGATTTTTCAGAGACAGTAAAATGGATAATCACAATAAAAAGTTTAAACAATGATGAAAATAAACAAGTCGTTAGTTCAACCTGTGGGTATCCTCCCTGCACAACTGACTGAATGTCAGCTAGTTTTTCCAGTACAAGCATTGACTCCTTTAATGTGGGTGGAGTGAGAAAATCTGTATGGAGAACTTCTCTTCTTGAAGATGCCCTTCTAGCCTGAAAGGCAACATAAAATATGAAACTAAAGACAGACTGAAATTAGGAGGATTGTAAATTTGCATTGATAATAGACCTTAATTTTACTAACTTTAACATTTTTATTCTTATTAGAGAAAAGAAATCAAGAAATCATATGGTCAAAATTTCATAATTGCAAATGCAGTTCCCAAATAATTTTAGAGAGGTCACAAAATACCAATTCAAGAATATGCTTCACTTCTTCAATGAGACTTCTCTCTCGCACACTCTTGAGCAAATCATTAACTTCTCCCTTCATAGCTTGCGCCAACTGACATATCCCTAAGGCTATAGCATACAGTATTAGCAAAGTAAATCAAGTGTTGAATATACCATCAACCTAGCAATAGTGACAAATAGTTGATTAAAAAGAAATATTTATATATATAATAAATGGTAGTGTTCGTACATATTCCCAAGTTCCAATGCTAACTAGGGGTGCAGTCCCAGGCCTTATATATGCTGCCCCAGCCAAAGCTGGAGACTCAAGTTGTGCCATTTTTTTTTTTTTTACCAATGTCATCAGTTTGCAGATTGCTGGCTTATAAAACTAACATTATTTTGTCAGTCTCCCACGGCTACTCCAACATGAAACGCTAGTCCACTTAGTTCAGCAGATACAAACTAATCAGCTTAACACAATTAAAATGATTATCTGATTCTTCATCAATCTTTAACATCCGATTACCTAAACAATTTCTTACCTATCTACCCCACAAACAAAGCCGAAGTGCTTTTCTGAACGAAAACGCCTTATTATGATGGGTAAATGTTCACAAATTACAAAGCTAAAAAGTTTGCTAGCTTTCCTAGAAAAGGCCTTGAATACATCCAACTTCGGCAGTACATCAAACAGCAGTTACACGTTCCAGTTTCAGCTTAATAAACCTAGCGGTCACACACTTTAACCAAATCCTACCAATAATTTTTCAAATTAGTTCAATGGGCATCTTCAATCGCATAAATATAGTCGTAAAAGCGAAGAAAAGCAGAAGCTTGGTGAAGCAAACTCTGCACAAGTGGCATGGATAGTGGTGAACCTGAGTTTTTCCTTGAAGTGACGAGAGAATGAGAGGAAGGAGATGCATAGAAAGTAAGAATTGGACTTTTGCGAAGAGGTTGAGACAATGCTACAGCTTGAAATGCTCTTCTCAGAAAACAGGTTGCCGTCCCGGTTGATGTGGCTGCCATCGCCTATTCTAACCGTGTGCGGATAGAAGGTTGTTATATTTGGCCGAATACCAGAGCAGTCAGCCTTTGATAGCCTTTGTTTGCCTGAGGGTAACTTGCACCGGAATTTAATTATCAGAATAATGTAAATTTAAATTTAATTCACCGTAATTTAATTTTTATTATTTGGTTATTTTCTTTTTATATATAAAGAGGAAAATAAACTAAAACATTACAAATAAGTAAAATGAGGGATGATTAACCTTCTATTATCAAGCGATAAGAGTTCCTTAACACTAAGATGAAGGATATCAAACTAGATAAACTGAGAAGTTTGCATCATGCCTTTCTTAGCTAACAAATTAGTCGCATAATTTGTCTACCGCCTGATGTCTCCATCGGTCTTCTAATAGAAACAACAACATCGGAAAAGATGTGGTTTAACATCATTGTTCTGGGTTAGCTGCGAAATTATCTCAAGGCAATCCGTTTGAACAATAATCTTTCTCCAACTCTTTAACCAAGCTAGATGAAGGCTATGTTTAACCGCCCAAAAAAAACAAAAAAAAAAGATCCTGCATTGTTAAATCGAAAAGAAAAACCCCTAAGCCAAGTTCCAATATTATCTCTAAAAACTCCACTAGCAGCACTTAAATTGGAACCCAAAAGAGAAAAGCCATCTGTATTGAGCGCCACCCATCCCACTTCCAGTAGTGACCATTTCACCCTGTCATTCCCAACCCTGCTCCTGGAAAAAGCAATGTTTTGCAGGGAAGAAATAGCAAAAAAATCTGCCTTGGCTTCAGATAAAATCATCCGTATTTTAGACTGAACTGTCACCTGGGAATTATTAAAAACCTCATCATTTCTCCACTTCCGGATCCTCCAAACCACAAAACCAAACAAGATACTCTAGTTCATCAAGAAACGACCATTATATCTCCCTATCAGATTTGCCACCAGCCAACTTCTCCTTGAATCCTCGAAGAACGAAGCTGTCTCTTGAGGGTTCAACAGTTCCATCCAGATTTCTTTAGCTTTTTTGCAGTCACACAACAAGTGAATATCCTCCTCCTGAAAATTGCAGACATGGTAGCTGCTCGAGGAAAATGAGAGGAAATTGAAGTAATGGAATTTGTATCTTGTTTAGATGGAAGTAAATTGAATGGAAGTAAATTGAATTTACTTTAATGAATGAGGAAATTGAATTTACCATTTATCAAACCAAAACTTACCCTCTGTTTGGATGGAAGTAAATTGAATTTAATTTAACAAGCTGAGAGGAAATTGAAGTAATAAAATTTGTAGTTCTAAGTTACTTTCATTATATTGTTTGGATAACTTAAAAAGACATTGGAGTAAATTAGATTTCCACGTATATATTTCATAGTTATGTCCTTATACGCTGAAGAACATGAAGAGGAGAAGGCCACTTGACCGTGCAAGGGAAAGAGAGATGCCTTACTTGGTCGTGCAATACAAGGGAGAGAACCAATTGGCCGTGCAAAGTGAAGAGGAGAAGGCCACTTGGCCATGCAAGGGAAAGAAAGAGGCCTTGCTTGGCCGTTCATTGGAGGAAGAAAACAACAAGTGGCCGCGCATTCCCAGCCTTACCCACATGTGCGGCCGTGGAAGATGCTGGCGACTGAGAGGTGGTGATAGTAGGACAATTTTGATATTTCACATGAAACTATCCATTTTCATTTTCATTTATTCTGTTTTTTCTTCAAATTAGATAGAAATATTTTGAAGGATACAAGAAAAATTGGGAAATTCAATTTTCCTTCACTTACTCTGATTTGCTTTGTATTTTGAAACACTAAACAGTGAAAAAAGTAGGATGAGTTCTAATTACTTTCCCTTCAATTACCCTCAATTCCATCGACCCAAACAAAGGGCGAGTAAAATACCTATCTCTTACACAACAACTGGTATTTTCAAAAACAAAAGGCCAAAGCCGAACTAGAGTGCACCAAACAGGAGTGCAGGTCTTTCTTTGAGAGCCTACTGTAGTATTACACTATAACCTGCCATATTTCTTACATAAAACACGAACCCACAGTGCTGTGGGATTTTTTATCATTCTCTAAATCAATTTCACCAAAAACGTATGATTAAGCTTTACTAATCTTCTCAAACCTAGACCATCTCTATTTTTAGGATTACAAAGCTTGTTATGGATTCTTCTTTGGGGAACTGAACAACCCCATAAGAAGTCACGGCAGATGGCTTCAATTTTGTAACGCACTTCTTTTGGAAAAACCATTGTTTGAAGGGCATAGATTGGGATGGACATTAGGATTGACTGCACCAATGTTGTTCTCCTTGCAAAAGAAAGAGAGCTGGCTTTCCAGTTGCTTAAGCGACTTTTCACTCTATCAATCAAATTCTCAAAATGCCTCTTGCTATTACAGCCATGAATAATGGGCACGCCAAAATGACTGCCAAGATTTGAGCTACAAGAGAAGCTTGATAAATCCTTCAGTTTTTGTATCAAAGTACTACTAACATTTTGAGAGACAAAAAATGAAGATTTTGCTTTGTAATCCCTTTGGCCCGAGCATTGATAGAAGCCTTCCAAAACATCACAGACAACATATATGGAATCTTCAGAGGCTTCAGCAAAGAGAATTAGATCATCAGTAAAAAAAATAAATGTGAGAGAGACTCTCCTCTTCTACCCAATCTAATAGTTTTCCACAAACCCTCCTCCACTGCCTTATTGATAGCTTGGAACAGCCGCTCCATTCATAAGATGAAGATGCAAGGGGGCAGAGGATACGAGAATGAAATAATGGACAAGCTTTACTACCCCTGTTCGCTCCCTCTGTTTTCTCATGAGAGAAAAGGAAGGAATTAAAATCCCCTACCAATCACCATAGAACTAAAATCAAATAATGCAGTTTAATAATGTCAACTTTAGGTCAGCATAACTGCAGTAAAAATGAACTCCAGAATCTTAGAGCTAGAAATTTTAAAATTAATCCATTGATATGAAAATAAGAGGATCTGTAACTTAACAAAGTTCCTGCAAAAAGAATGCATAGACCTCAGAAGAAACCTGCAGCTTTAACTCGAAATGAGTGCACAAAACCAATGCTCTTAATAACTTGATCCGTAAATTTGCCATTGATTCTAGTTTCTAACATAAATGAAACGGACACATGAAGCTAAGAACAAAAATCTCTAACCACACCAGCAAAAATTGCTATAACCTGCCCCTAGCTAGTTCCAAGTAGGAAATTTAAAATCCATAAAAGAAAGAACCTGGACACCAAATCATCTTTCATCACCATCCTTGATTGCATCATTATGAGCTTCATTACCATCATCTGATGAACTGCCATCAGTAATAATGGGATTCACCAAGTTAAAGTCGTTGTATTAGTAACATTCACAACAAGTTAAAGTCGTTGTATTAGTAACATTCACAAAGGAACGTGTAAAAGAAAGGGACTTGGAAGAATTTTTTTCATGCTTGTATCAGGTGGTCTGCTTCCACTGTGCTTCCCAACTTTCAAATTACGAGGCAAATTGAATCTAGAAGAGTCTGGCAAACCATCCTCTTTACAATTGCAAGGTATTATAATATATTTTCACCAAGCACCCCAACATTTGACTAATCTTACAAAAATTTCTCTTATGATATCTATGTAGAGCCATACCAATGATCTTAATCCAAGTAACCTCAGCCAATAAGTCATCATTGTTCGTAAGAAAATTGGGGTGCTAGGGTTGCACCATTAAATAATGCCCGAGTATCGTCCAAGGACCCCCCAACAAGGCTTTATAATAGTCCTCTTTGTGGTCAAATTGCACCAAGAAAAAATTATTTTCTAAATCCACTACCTTTTATTCACCCATAAAATTCCATAACTTCTCAATTCTAGAGCATAAGAACTTATAACTAATATATTTATCCAACATCTTAACAACCACATATTGTGTCTATAATTTTGCCAACCTGGCTTCTAAACGATCAGAAATAGTAATAGAAAGTAAGCCATCCTCCCAATCTAGAGTGATTTCAGTATCATCATCCAAAGCATTGGTGGCATCAGAGTGATTATCCTCTTAATCGATATTCATATTTTAATCATCCTCATTCTTGCCATTGTCCCAGACCTAAAACTTCTGAAGGGGATCCCGAGGAGTAGTAGCCTTGCGCAGCAAGATATCACGAAAGAAATGGTTAGCAGTCAAATGACTAGAAGTGACATCCTTTTCTTGCTTGGACTTTTCAAAGATCTATCATCATAAGGAGTCGGTGGTGGCACTTTTTCCGGCATCTAGGAAACTTTGCTCTCCTTTAGGGCTTCTTCACTGATCGGTGGCTTTAGTATAACTAGATATTAGATTAATTTCGCATTTTTTTATTATGTCATTATTTGGTTATTTTAAAATAAATATAGAATAATTTGTAGTTATTATTTATAATTTAGAAAAAAAAATACTTTGAATTGAATTATAAAGTAACTTATAGTTACTCTCAAATTGGAGGTAAATATTTTAGGGTATAGAGAGTAAATTATAAAATTCAAATTACTCTGATTTACTTTGAATTGTTCTGTATCTTAACAACCCAAACATAGTAAATTTAATTTATTTTCTTTTAGTTATCAGTTACTTCTAATAACTTCCATCTAAACAAATGCGTAGTTATTTGTATTCCACTGATAATTTATTAATTTTACATTAATAATCCTCCATCCCACCATCCTTAGCATCTATTTGGATAGTGTTAGATCTCTGATTCATTAATATACTCTATTATGATAAGGTATTATTTTTAATAATAAGATATTTGAAAAAATCATATTAAAGTATGCAATTTTATAATTTATTCGCTTAATTTAATCATATGATATTTTACAATTTTATTATAAAAAAAATTGTAATTGTCTTTCAACTTTTAAAAATATAAATATTTTTATCACTTTTAATATTTTAAAATATTTTTTTTTATTTTTTATCATAAAATAATATTAATATTTTTCAAATAATTAAATAAAATATTTATTTTACTATAAGATATATTAACTTAAAAATTTAATAAATAATTCAAACAGATCATAATTTAAATAAGTTTATTACCATAATAAATAAATATTAGGTCTATAACATTCAAATATGTTAAATTTAGGTTCTAAATTATAAAATATAAATTAAAAACATAACTATTTTTATTAAAAAAAAAGTAGTGGAAGAAGAACCTACCATGAAAAGGATGATGAGTGCAGCATAAGGTAGAGGTGAATACGGATCTAAATCTTTCTCAACTGAATCGAAATACAAAAAAAAAGATGCAAAACCGAATTGTACCATTGATTTTTTGACTATAACTAAACTGAACTATATCGTTGAATTTATTTGTAATGAATCCAGATATTTTATCTTGAATCAGATCGATAATCGTATTTTATTATGCCGAACTGTTATGAAATCGAATTGCACCAAAAGAAACGATATTTATTAATTATTATATATAATACTAATAATTTATTTATAAATATTATTTATAATTTTTATTTTATATGTACTTTATAAATTTAACTTCATAATTATTTGTATTATATATTTTAATGCATAAAATTAAGATAATAATTACTTAATAAATTAAACTAAATATTTTAATTATCAATAAGATAAAGTTAATTATTATAATAATTATTGTATCTATATGAATATGAATATGGACTAAAATAATTTGTATTTAATTTAATTTATCTTTAATTTTACTCAGTTACTACTTAATTTTTATATTTGTACAAATATTTATATACATATGTAAGTTAAGTAATTTATCATATAAGTATTTTAAAAATTAATTTCATTTATTTCTAATGCCACTCAACTAGTAATTATCTAATTTTGGTACAATAACTATATGAGTATGTAAATTAAAAATGTAATTGCATACATTTATTATTTATAATGAAATTTTACTAATTAATGTAAATATATGAGTATATAATTATCTTTCCAATAATTTCATTTACTTTTAGCATCACTCAACCATTACTTATTTACTTTTTGCACAATAACTATATGAGTAATCAAGTATGTAAATTAATAATATAAATATATAGTAATCGAGTATTCTTTCAAAAAATTTTGTGAGACAGTTAACATAAAGTATTGATCAATGTCTAGCAAGTGTACTAGATCAGCTAGTAATATAGAAAAATAAGACTAAGGTCTTGAATATTGTATGGGAACATGAATTGCCAAGAATAGTATCTTTAAGTGAGTTGAATTAATTTGAGATTACATATCTCCCAAGTTTTTGAAGGAAAGGTAAGAATTAAACTAAATAAACAGCAAAGCAAAATAAAAATAAAAACTAGACTGACATAAATTAAACACAAAATAATAAGTAAAATACTCATGCTAAAGTAACTATCTGCCTTAACTTTCATTGCAATGACTCAAATCAAAAGTAACACAAGTGATTATGAAAAATTAGTTAAACAAAGCCAGATATTTTAGTCAAAAATATCATTCTAAGCATCAAACCTTTTTGTTAGGAATAATTCAACACCTAGTATAAAAATTCGATTTTAAACTCCTAAACATCCATTAAACTCTTTTTTCAAGTAAACTTAACTTTAATTTATTTTTAGTTCAACTTTTCTTAGTCTTAATCCACCCTTGCCAACACACAATTATCTCAAATGTAGAAAATAATGATGCATCAATATGAATAAATTAACCCAAGAACATACATATCATAGATCATTCTTAAAATTAATCATCAACCATTATCAAATAAATTAATAATCAATCCAATAACAATCAGATATAAGAATTTGTTCAAAATTAAGAAATAATCAAACTTGCATTGAATTAAAGCTCAAACTAAGTCATTACACTAAAAGTATGAGGGTTCAAGTATCCCTCAGAAAAAGTGAAGAAAACTACTTACCAAACAAAATTAAAACAAAAGAATAATTTAAAATAAAAAGAAACAATACTCATGAATCTTCAAACTTGCTCTTAATACTTTGTTAGAACAATAGTAGAAAGCTTTAATCTTTTAGAGAATTGAAAGCCAAGCTAAAAAAAAAATTAAACCTAAACTATGTTACATAAATTAAGAGAAAATAATAAAACACTACAAACTAACTAAAAAAACTCTAACTAAAGAACTCCTACATAATTCCGTACCTTCTTTAGTTCTGGTGCCTTAAGCATGCTTTTTAGCCTCCAAAGAAGAAGTTAACTGCCTTCATACTTCCTAAATTAGAATTTTATCCTATTTAGAAGTCTTTAACTCAATAGAGGGGCAAAAGAACTCAGGTGAGACCTTGTTAAGCTTGGGTGAGTTGATCTTTTCCCCAAATGAGGCGTTTCTAACTTAGGAGAGGTGTATTTGGCTTGGATGAGGTGATTTTAAAATTCAAAAGAGAGATTTAAGCTCTGGGTGAGGTGTTTCAACCTCGGGTGAGGTCTTTATGAACTCGGTTGAGGTGTTTTAGCACTCTCCTAAGTTTTTCCTCTCTGTACTCCATGAGAATTTCTTTCTTTAAACTTTTAAAATTACAAAATTACCTTCAGACTTCTCCTTTCTTCAATTAAGTCTTCATTTTCTTTAATTTAGCCTTTAAAAATATCAAAACTTATAATTAAACCTAAAAACACACAAATTAACTAATTAAACATGAATTCAACCAAATTAATACTAAATTAAACCACTTAATCACATAAAAAATGCTAAAAACATAGTATAATTCACAGCTATCAAATACTCCACACTTAGTCTTTGCTCATCCCAAATAAATTTGAAAAAACAACTCCTCAAAATAATCAAACTTCAATCTAGAATCATGCATTTCAAAATCATGCTTAACAATTAACAAGAGCACTTAACAAAATTCTAACTAGAATAAATTCAAACAAGATTGTTATTCAAACAAGAGCAATTCAGAGAATTTCATCTATGCCAAAGTTTGTAACAAACCACACTAAATAACGTACCCCAGTTACAAGCTTTTTTTTGCTAATCAAGAGATATATTAAACTTTAGCCACGCTTCCAATGGTAGGGACCAAAAAATATTTCTTACAAAGAAAGGCATCAAGCTATTTGCAAGGTCCCAACATATACCCTATTGGTGGTTTGGTATGTTTAGGTGCATTAGGAATATGACATGTTGACATAAGGAAATAATACCAACATAGGTAAATGAATTATAGAAAAGGATGTAAAGGGAATTAACTTAAAAGATAAGGGTATAATGGTAAATTGAATGTGTGATATGCATATGCATATTTAAGAAGCTATGAAATAAGGATTAGATTGAAATTTAAACTATAAGATCCTATGCCAAATGTAAAAATTAAAAGAAGAAGGGGGAGTAAAGATGAATTTAAGTGTTGCTTGACATTTAGACCAATTATGTGGAGGCATGTGTATGTCTCTAGAAAGTTATACATAATGGTAAAAATAAAAGGAGGGATGGGAGCAAAAAGGGATTGGAATTTTCATCTTTCCTTCTCTCATTATTATATTAATCTCATAATTCTAATTTTATTCTTTTGAATGGACTAAGGGAATTAAACAAAATTTAAGAGGAAAATAAAGTTAAATTCCATAGTTCTTCTTCCTATTTACGTCTTATTTTATTCACTAAGGCTATAAACATAAATTGAAGGGGAAATTTAGATATGTAATTGTGATATTTCAGTTGGTGAATTTGTACCTGGTATATCAAAATCCAGTAATCCATAATGTAAACATGTTATAGAATTTGGTATACCGGATGATATACTAGATATATCCGTCAGTATACCAAATTTAAGAATACAAAAAATATTCTAAATTTTGGTATACCGGTCGGTATACCAAATTTTAGAATGCAAACATATTCTAAAATTTGGTATGCCAGGTATATTAATCGGTATACCAAATTTCAGAATGCAAAATATGTTCTGAAATTTGATATACCGGATGGTATGCCAGGTGTACTGGCCGATATACCGAATATACCGTCCGATGTACCATATACTAAAGTGAAAATCATGGTTTGAAATTTTGTATATCGGCTAGTATACCTAGTATACTTGGTATATCGTCCATTATTTTAAATTT
Source organism: Excoecaria agallocha (assembly GCA_037975025.1). NCBI lineage: Eukaryota > Viridiplantae > Streptophyta > Magnoliopsida > Malpighiales > Euphorbiaceae > Excoecaria > Excoecaria agallocha. The sequence goes on along the minus strand of CM075823.1, from coordinate 7,140,159 downwards.
CAGAATGAAATTTTTGTCGGCATTCTGTCAGTAGGAGATCTTTTTATTTGTCTAAACTTGGATTGATTTTTCATCAGTACTTTCAAATCAATGTTCTCAATTATCTTTACTTGTTTACCTTCATGTCTCCTAATCTCTTCTTTCAAAATGTTGCATTTAGTTTGCTTATTTGGTATCAACAAATGGTTCTTGGTCGTGTCCATATTAGACCAAGTTAATTTAGTTTCTATTACTAGTTTAATATTAGTGCCGTCCATCTTTTCAATTTTGTCCTTGAAATCCTCTCGATTTTCTTTTCAATGTTCTGAAAATGTATTATTTTGTTCATTCATTTTCACTTTCTTATGCTTAGAAGTGCTCTCTTTCTTGAATTTAACTAGTTGTTTTTAAGTGCCTAAAGTGTTAGTCTAGGAAAAGCATGAATTAGATACTGCTCCTCCACTCCTCGAGTTTCTTGCCATTTGCATTGTTCATACCTCCTGATTCTCTCCCTTATGTTCTTAGGAAGCATACGCTAGGACATCCAATGTTCTGTATCCTTTTCACTCTCATTTCCTCGATTCTTATCATTTCCTCACTTTTAACTGGTGTTTATTGTAGATATTTCTAGACGGGAAAAAATATAGAAATCTTGAGTCCTTTACACAATCAATTAAAGCACTGAAATTGAAAAAAGCATCAAGTAATCACTTGCATAGCTAATAAAGAGTGAAAATAAAACTAATCCAGCAATGTTTATGCCAACAACAAACAAAATCTACTCGTCAAAATTGCTTGTCTTGAGGTTCTGACCCAGAGAGCTAAGATTCCGCAGACCCCACACCAGAATCCAATGTCTATGCCAACAGCAAACAAAATTTCTTCCCAAAAGGTCATGATTCAACCACACCAAAATCAAAAGCATCAGTGAATATTCCGAAGTTGAAAACACTTGAATTTTTTTACGTTATCAGGTTATATAAAGGGGCATTTTTCTTTCAAAGACGTGCCAAATTTTCCTTATCTTTTATCTGCACCACAATATAACTCATCAAAATGGCACACATCGATCTCTTTGCATGCGTTTTACCAGCAATCGTCTTGGCGTTCAATAGAGAACAAGTACCAAAAGGCTCCAATTATCTGGAAAATCACATTTTCAAACTCAAAAACGCATTTTGATAAATTAAAATAGTGTCACAAATTGAATAAAATCAAATATGCATGAGTGGCTAGCATATATAAGAAGAGATTATAAACAGCTTCTGCCCATGCCGTCCCAATAAGTACACCATAACTTTTAGTCACTTATTTGAAAAGAGGAAAGATTCATAAATCTTGGCACATCCAGTGACCAAATAACAATTTTTAGCAAGTCCTTGGCCACCAATGAAACTGCTGAGAGCTGGACCTTTTCTTGGCTAAGCTCTCAATTCTCCGATCTCTGTGCTCTTTCAACCTTGTTGCGAGGATCTATTGTTACTCAGTAGCATCAGCCTTTGCGGCGATTCTTTCTTTTGGCTAGCTATTCTTGCTCGCTTTCTTTGCAAAGTGGATGGATAAAATCAATGTGGTGGAGCTGCAAAATTATATGTAAAATTGAGAGAGGAAGAACTCAAGAAGGATCGAGAAATTATTGGAGTTTAAATAAGTTATTTTAAATAGAGGCATTTTTAAAAATAGAAATTTAAAAAACGGCAATTTTAAAAGGAGAAAGAAGGGAAAGACAATTTTAAAAACACATCTATTTTTTTGGGCATTTTTATGAGAATCCCAAAAATTAAATAAATATAATTGCAAGTGTTTACTTAACACCCTCATCTTAAACGAAAGCGTGACGGAATCTCTAAATTTTACTAAAATTTTGTCACAAAAATCCAAAGCGAATTCTAAACTGCGAAGACCTTTTAATTTGCTGAAATGAGCAAATTAAAGAATAAATTGAAGTCAACGGTTAAATTAACACTTAACCCGAATATAATCTAAAAGTAAACCATCAATGAATATTTCTCATGCTATGCACGATATATTAGCTGAAAATTAACCTACTCAACTTTGCCAGATACAGAACAGGCGTCAACCAGTTAAAATTCATTAAATTTTTAAAGTCAAAATTTTGAAACACTTAAAAAAATAAAAATATAAAATATAAAAGCAAACCAAATGTAAATCTGATTCTTCCTTGCTAAATGTTTGAACTATCTGAGTTACTACCGAAAACATTATGAGCTTTGAGTCCATCCAACAACAGGATGCAACCAACTTACAAAAATTGTCTCAGTTCAGCTACTACAAATCTAGCCACTCACATACTTACCGAGCAGAAACTTGTCCAGAGCTCTTCTACTCAATTCCAGTTTCACTTCCTTCAAAGAAGATAGTAGTATCCAGAAAACAGAATCACAAGAACAAAAAATGCAGCAGCAACAGCAATGCCCCACATCCAATAGTTGGTCGACTTCTTCCTCCTCGGGATGGCTTTTGGAAGTGAATCTCTGCCCCTTGATCGAGTCCGGTGCCTGACAGTGCTGTCCTTTCGAACTTTTTCTTTAATCAGTGCAAAACCCTCTACTTGAACTTCGGGCTTCTCAGTTTCTTCTGGCTCTGCAACTGCTTCAGCCTGTTCCTCAGTCTCAGCTGAAGGTGCAGATGCTGCAGCCTTTTTCTTCAATTTCTTTTCCCGCTCCTGCAAGTAAATAAAAAGGAATGTTAAGTTTCAAAAAACAGAACATAACAGTGTCTATTAATCAATGACAAGAACTAAAGAGTAAAGCAATAATTTCCTTAAGCTTCTTTTCAGCTTCCTTTTGAGTTCTTATTGCTGCTTTAGCTGCAGCTTTCTCAGCCAGTTTCTTCTTCCTTTCCAGGGCTTGTTTAGCTTTTGCCATCTCCTCTTCTCTCTTAAGCTCCTTCAACTTTGCTTCATCAATTTCCTTCTTTACAGGAGGATTCTTTTTCTGCTTTTCCAACCCATAGATCTCATCAGCTATATCGATATGCTCTGTCATGGCCTTTGAATCAGTCTTGCTCAATTCGTTTTGAACTTTCTGGCTAGTCGAAGTATCCTTCTGTGGAGCAGGTTTTGGATCTTCCTTCGCACGTTTTGCATTAGCTTTTGCTACTGGCTCTGGTTCAGAGGTCAAAGGTGTCTCAGGTGTCACCAGTGGCTTCTCATCAGGGTTCCTGATTCTTCCATCCCTACTCAACTGTCGACTATCAAGTGAGGGCAAAATTCTCTTTTCATAATCATCCCTAAAGGCCTTGTTACTGCTCCAGAGTGACATAAATTTCCCAACCTAAATAACAATATGAGAGTGTAGGATTAAAATCAGCAGCAATATTCAAACTGACAACAATAACTACTTGTCTAGCATACCTCCTCATGTGAAAGCTTCTCCAGAGCATTTACATCTTTCTTGGCAGCTAATTCCTTAGCTTCTGTCATGGCCTTGCGACTACTATAGAAGTGGACATTCTGATAGACATGAAACAAAGTTAATCAACTAATTTCAGCAATTGCTGAGAGATTTTACAGACAATCAAGGTCAAATATGATGTTACATAACCCGAGAGAACATATCAATTAGATTATGCTAAAAAGAAAGTGCAAAGAGGGCTACAAAAGTTAGGGGAATGACCATTAGCTCTCTCTTTAACTATGTCTTATTGGTATTCAAATTTATTATATAGTTCATCTTAAATTTGAAGTTTGTCAAAAGTAATACTAATATGCCTACAGATAGGCAGCACATAATGCCATGGATTGCACAAAAAGAATAATCATATATCAAAACATTGGAAACCAACATTTGCACGAGGGCATTCAAGAGCCAACACATCTGCACCACCAACAAGCAAGTTTGAGGAATATTTGGTTTTTATCATTTTGTGCAGAGCTGGTAAAATAGCCTTAAAGTAGAATCACATGCTGTCTGTTCATGATAATGTCAATGTGCTTGTGCTTGCCAACCTATTGTATGCTTCTGAAGGTACAAATGGTTCCACAGGGTGCAAAATGGAATCAAATTAACAAATACAGTCCCAGTCCACAATTTTCATTCAATCAACCATATACAAATGAGAAGCTAGGAAATGGTTCAAACTGAAAATTTTGATGCCACAGACTCTAGCAACAATATGAATTATCCAACCTTAACTACCCACAAGGGCGCATTTATAGCATTTTCAGTCAGAACAACCCCACTGACTGAATATGAAGAAAACTATTTGTACATTGTTAAGGAATTATAATTTGGTCCTACTAAAAAATTATGATGACCCCACGAAAAACTAACAATTTGAAGAAAACATGATCCTGGAAAATAAGATTTCAAGAGATCAGTTGGCTAGAAAGTAGAAAAAGAAAGATAATTTAGCAAAATTTCCTTGATTGAAAAAAAGAGACAGACACACGGAGAAAGACAAGTTGGGCCAAGCAATACGAAAAGCTAACTTATACTTTTTTTTAATATTTTTATTTGTATGAGTAAAATGATCTAAATCAATTTGAATAGATTTAGATTTATAGAAACAATAAACCTAAAAACTGTTAACAAAATTTTGATATCCTCTTTGTTACAATAATAATAATAAAAAAAAAACTCTTAGAACATTAAAAATTCAAATGCTCAGCATATCCATTTCTATTCTACATTGAAAAAAAAAAAATTCCCCTATCTTTACTCAATCGACATGTAGCATACAAATATGACCTAGACATCAACCAGGTTTAGCAGAAACATAATTCAGTCCGTTAAATCACTCTTCAACAGGACTCTTAGTAGAACATGCTGTAACTTTTTAGATAGATACACAGGGAGAAACAGATTCAATGAAAAAAAATACCCCTTCATCACGCAATTGCCTTAATGCTTTGATATTTTCAAATGCTTTGTCCCTCTTCTGGGTAACTGCTGTAAGCTCATCCTGTAAAGTCTTGATTTCAGCATCAAATAACTTCAATTTTTCCCTAAGCTGGGTAATTCTTCCCCAAACTGCCTGTTGCTCCTTTCTCACTCCATCCAAATCAACACCCATAAGCTACAATAACATAAAAATAGCAAGTTATCATAACAATTCTGGTAATGACAACCATTCTTCACAGTCAGAGAAGTTAAAGAAACCAGAGAATTTTAGCATATGAAGGTAAAAGCTTTGTTTCTTACTTTGACCTGGTCTTGAATAGCTTCTTTCTGGCCTAATGAATCCTGAATCTTTGCTCTCATCGCAGCATTAGCAATTACTTTTTCTCTTGTTCCTTCAAGCTGTTTTATTTCTCTGATAATTTGCTTCTCCTCTGTCAATGGGATGCTCTCATGTTGTATGCGATATTGCAAGCTGTAGATCTACATTCACCAATACCAAAGCAAAGAATAGATGAACATGCAGCAACATTTACCATCACTCAAAAGATATAGCAAAGTTCCAATGCCACACAAAAGCTAGCAACTACAGCATACCAGATCATTAAGCTCTTCCTCGGATGAACATATACCACCACGACCAGCACTGTTGGTGTTGCGCAGCTTACCAAGTGCCTGCTGCAGAGGCTCAATTTCCTTTCTTTTCTCATCAAAGATTGTTTTATACTGATCATTTTCACTCCTTAGATTCCTCACCTGTTCCATTAACTCAGCACGTTCCACCTACAACAGAAAACGAACGAATGTAAATGATTCTTAGGCTGTTCACGATTAAAAGCAACTCTTCTCACAATTTCAATAAACCGATACATCAAAATAAGGTTACAACATAATTATTAGTATAAAGACCCTAAAAATTGACATTTTAACAGAAAATATTCTCTTAGAATCCTTGCTATAGTTTTTTTGACAGATAATATTGTCGATATAAATAAGGACTGCAAAACTGCAAGAACAGCTCAACCATATAGGTGAACCTCTAACACACCTCCTTTAAGTAAAAGTCCATTGGCCTTGAAACATAGACAAGGCAAATTCATCTAATCTTGCACTAAAATTCAAATTCATCAAGACAAATCTAGACCTCACTGTCGTATAGACTTTGATACCATGTCAAAGAACCACTTGACCTACAAAAACCAAATTCATAAGCAAGGGACCAAGAATAGTTTCCTTTCTCCCAAAAAATGCATCATACCACTTGTTGCTGGAGCAGCTGGCATATAATACTAACACGTAATAACGCTTCAGGAAACACAATGAATATGTGCGTATCCAAAAGAAAATAGATAAACATGAAAAAGTTGTCCTCAGAAAACTGCTACTGCACTATGAACATCAGATTGGTAATCAAATTTCGGTCAAACATCACGAGAAGTATGAATCTAATAGCTATTAAAATAATAAAAATGACTGTTGCAGTTTCAGACTTGGCTAACTGACACCAGTCCCAGAAAAAAATGCCTATTTCAAATATAATTGCATCAAACCAACCGACCAATATCAAGATGAACTTCTGTCAATCAAGAGGAACTCTACTAAATGTTTCCTCCTATATCTAGGGGTGTGCAAAAACCGAACCGACCCGATCAACCCGACAAAATCGGGTGGGGTTAATCGGGTTGTTAGGATCGGATCGGTTTTTGATATATATGTTATTCGGGTTTCGGGTCGGGGTCACCCGAACAACCCGAAAATTAAATATATAAATAAAAAATTATAAATTTTCTACAATATTAATTAATATATAATATATATTTAATGTAATTTTAAAATTGTTAGTTTGTTGTATTTTTAAAATATTTTTTTATCGTATTTAATATTATTTATTTGTATTAATTTGAGATTTTAATTTAAATATGTAAATTAAAAAAATTAATTTCGGGTTATTCGGGTAGGGGCCCGATATTTATATAGGGTCGGATCGGGTGAAGAAAATAGGTAAATTTCGGGTTAATCGAGTCGGGTTCGGCTATGCACACCCCTACCTATATCTCTTTCATATTCTTTTGTTGACCTTCCAAGTAATTTTTCTCATATATTTATAATTTATTTTTTTCTTAAAAAAGCCACTTCTTCTATAAATAGTTAGCTTTCTTGGATTTTATTATCTTTTTATCACTTTTAATAAACTTAATTACTACTTCCTTTGTTTTTTTTTTATCTGTCACTTTTATTATTTTTACTAAATTTAAAAAATAATAAATAGATTTAAATTTAGTATTAAACTGCGTAATTAAGATTAAATTATCAAATCTAATTAGTTTTGATTTTATTAAAAAATAAAACTAAATTGAAAAAAAAAATTAAATTATATTAAAGATCTAAAAGTGACAAATAAATAAAATTTGAATTTTATTCAAAAGTGACCAATAAAAGAAAACGGAATGAGTATTAAAAAAAATATCCTCAAAAGAAAAAAAGAATGATATTACATATGTTAATGAAATGCTCTGAATCGCATGATACTCCACATTAAGTTACAGGCTCTTTATTGAGTTTTAACCAGCATAATTGCTTCAAAACTTGTAGTTTTTTTTATGAATAATGAAATTTGGCAACAGCAATTACAAACATATAGCAGTGCATCTATCTCAATCTTGGAACTGAACATTCTAGTCAAGTAATCAGAACAAGAACAGGTAAGATTTAAACATACCCTCTTTGCTTTCAATTCTTCTGTAATCTGAAACCGAGATTGATTGCACTTCTGAATCTCCCTGTCAGCCTGATCAATTTTGGATTTTATTTTTGGATCATCATAAGGCCGGTATCTTACAAAATAGAAGGCATGGATCTGCCTTGGAGCAGGCCACTCATCAACTGCATCTTTTGGGAGGTTGGCAACTGCAACATCATTCCCTTCTCCTTTCACCTGCTCCCCCTCATGTGAACCAAATTTTATGGGTTCTTTGAACCCTGATTCCTTATCTAATTTTCCATTTTCCTTAAATGAATTATCGACTTCACTAACAGTCTCAACAGGTACATGTACCATCTCAGATCCCACAACCTCCACACCCATACTTCTGAGCAAAGATCAGCTTAAAAATGAAAAATCCTGGTGAGCAAAGCAATCAACCATCATGTAAACAAAGATTCAATATAAAACATTCTGTAACAACATCAAGCCAATATATATCCATCTGGTTAATAACACCAACGAAAGGAACAAACGAAAATTTTACATTTCAGAAGATTTTACATTACCTAATGAACAAATCTACAAAACTTGTATACTAAATCAGCAGTTTGCAACACTAATCAATCAACTATGGTATTAACAGATCATAGCAGAAACAAACTAGTTCCCAAAAGAATCAAAATTCCATTCAATTGAAATATCAAATCCATTAATCAAATGAGGAAAAATAAAGGGGAAATCTTTCCCAATTAAACAACAAATCCATCATCTTCCCAATTAAACAACAAATCCATCATCAAACAGACCACATTAAACCACAAAAACCATGCTATTGATAAAGATCAATACATAGAAATCATCGAATCAACAAATCCAACAGAGAAAAAAAAAAAAAGATCAATACATACATCGGGCCAATTAACAGAAAGGGAAAAATTGAAATAGATTTGGATTTGATAATGATAAAGAAAGACGGATTATTACCAGAAATATGAAAGATGAGAAGCAGCAAAAGAAGACCCTCCTGAGAAAGGGGCCCCAATTTTTGAGTTTTAGCAAAAAAAAAAAAAAAAAACAGAAAGGGTCGGATCTCAAGAACTCTTTTCTCTCTCTCTTTCTTGATTTCTTCTCTATCTAAATTCTTAAATTTCCTACATTTACTAGGCGACTATTAGGATAGGGGAAAAAGTCGAGGGTAGTTCGGTTAATCGTGAATTTCCACGCAAACGGTTAAAAACCCTCTTTTTTTTTAAAAAAAAAAAAAATTATTTAATATATTTCCTATTATTTAATATATTTAAATTTGGAATTTTTTTTTTTACGAAGCAGTAAAAAACGTTTGACTTTTTATTTAATATGTTTCCTATTATTTGTTTTTTTTTTATTATTGATTGTTAATTTGTTATATGTGGAATGAGCTTTTTGTTTTAATAAATAAATCGAATTAAAATAATCAAAAATTAAAATTTATAAATCCGAACTAAATTATTAATCAAAATTCTTTTATATTACTAATAAAAATTAAATCTATTAACAATTTTGAAAATTTTATATAGGTAAAAATGACATCACACCATCTTAAAATTTTTTATTTTTTGTTTTGAATTTTCTATTATTAATTGAACCAACATGATAAATTAAATTTATATTTTTTAATCAAAATCAATCGGATTATTTGAATAATTAAACCCAACGAATTGAATTAGTTTAGTTTGATGTTTGGTTAAAATTAGATTTGTGTTCACCCTAATTATACTAAAGTTCAAAAAGTCAAATATATCCCTCAATTTTTTTTTTTTTTTTGACAATGAACTAAGACGATTCATGACTATTGAAATTTAGATAATTTTACTCTAATAAAAATAAGATCAAATAAATATTAATTTAAAGATATATTCAGTTTAACTGTTGAAATACTCAATAACGAAACTTATGATAAATTGAAATCTACATTTTTTTTAAATTTATTTTACTTAAAAGTTCTATATGGGTGTTAATTAGCCTTTTGCTGAAAAAAATATATGAATTGATAGGATCTAACCACAGTACAATTGGATGGAGAGCTCTTGCAGGCCAGAGATCCTAGTTCCAACTCCACAAGGCCACGTTTGTTTTTTCGTATAATATACGGAATTATATAAAATAATACCCTTAAATATAATAAAAGGTGTTTGGCTAATTTTGTTAAAAAGTAATCCCTAAATTATCTAATACATAGCTGAATTTTTATCCCATATCCACTGGATTATTATTACACCCCCTCCTTGTGAATTTATTTAAGACCTAAAACACTGTACTAATCTAAAACACTTTGCTGAATAATCAATGGCGCCACTTTCACCATCGAAATTGCCAGACCACCAATCATAGCTTTCGTCACAAACCAGCATTTTTGTTTTCCGATGAGTTTATTCCTTTTTGTTCGTTTTCTCTCTCTGACTTCATTCTTCAATTGATTTCATAATTCATTTGGCTTGGACTAAATTGATCTCTGTTTTATCTCTGTTCTAAGTTCGTGATTGTTACTTAATTTCTTCTTTATTGGTATATTTCTCCTGATGCTACTTTGTTTCTTTCATGTTTGTTTCATTTTGTTTTGTTAATTTCTATGATAAATTGTAATCTTGATTTGGAAAAACTTGAAAATCAATTTATAAATTTATAAGTTAAACGTTGAACTTTAGTTTAGGATCTTGAAATATGTTCATAGTCACATAATTGGTTGCCTGGCCAGTAAATGGGAATACAATTATCTCTAGGAAAGAAATCATGGGTTAGGTAATAATGAGATGGTATGCAAAAATAGATCAAAAGACCGCAGATCCATATAAAATTTGAAAAACTAATAAAAGAAATTATTGAAAAGAAATCAGTAGTCGTTGTCTAGCAAAAGCTAAAAATTTCATTAAACATAACCACTATATTACAAAAATCACTGGATCCACCGAATTGCATCATATTCTACCTTTAAATGCGAGTGGCAACCTTTGGAGTTAATCTTTTGTTCCTTGTGATCTCCAATACTCCCATTTTAGTTGGATAGCAGATGCCAGTCATTCCCAACTTGCTCTATTGAGATCATGTATGATTTGTGCATTAAACTTTCCTTTGTTGTTTCTTTGACGAAATGTTTTTCTATCTTTGCATGTTTGTTTGTATTTTGAGTTATGAACGATAATGAAATGAGATATAGTATCATAACATGACTTCATTACTTTGTTCCCTTCTAAGATTGAAGTCATCTAGGGTTATTTTTAACATAATATCTCATAAACCTCACTCTTACAAGTACAATTGTGAATTATGATATTGCATTTGATCTCGCATCTTTATTTTGCTTCTTTCTCCAAGCAACCAGATCATTTCCCAAGAAGATTCAACATTATGGTTTTTGAATCATGGATCTTGCTAAATTTGTGTTAGCATAAGCTTCAACTTGTAACTTGTGACTAGTAAAAAATGGGATGTTCTTTATTGGTGTTTGACTTCTAGTATTGTAGCATCTCTTAAATAGCTTGCCTATGCTTGTCTCCTAGTTAAGGTGTTAGAATGATTAGCAAAACTAATTGCAAGGGTAATATTTGGTTTTGTGTAGGCAATGTAGCTTAGTCGGGCTATGAGATCTTGGTGTCTCCATTTTCTCATTGAACCTCCACTACTCATCTTGTTGGTCAAAGGGAGTACTTTTACCCAACAAGAACAGTGTAAGGATAAGGGGCAAGGCCATAGTTAAAGAAATAGGTAGTTTTAGGTGGAATAAAAGGAGACCTATGATACATCATCTAAGTTTGCTGCTGTTGCTGATGATTAAGCATCATATTATTCCTATTTTGCATGTTTATCATCATAGATGTTGATGCTGATGGTTGATGATTGTATCCATTCATGTTCATTAACATATTTGATGGATATTGACCTGTTGGCAAATTTGATGATGATCCTTGATACCCAATATTGGATTGGATGACTCCTCCTAAAGCAGCAGCAGAATTTGCAATATTATTATTACCTCCATTTCCATGAAAGCCAACAAGATTCATCATTGAAGTAATATCATTTGCCCTTTTGTTGCCTTCCGTAGAATTTATGTTCCCATCTCCGATTTGGGTAGCATTGTTCATTTTCAAAGCTGCCACTGCCTTTTGATCTATTGCATTTGAATTTATCTTTATACCCATTTATTACCCATATCTTTTGACCCATTTATGACCCAACCTATTAATGATCCCATCCATTAATGACCCAACCCAAACCCTGTTAGTGTAAGCCCTAGCCCCAATGCATTGTAATAAAACACTTTGAATTAATAAAATGAGGCATTTATTTTATCCTTTGTATTTCTGTGCATATCAATTGATAAAACTATCCAAGAGTGTTGTTTCGGTTTAAGTTATCAAGTGTGAGGCACATGGTTGTAAGACCTTGAAATAAATGAGACATCATTCTAAATATCCCTAGTCAGTCATTGTTATGGGAATAACAATAAATTAAGACTAGTATGCTCTCTCTGATATTATGAGTTCTGTCTTACGGATCATTAGGACAAGGGTGTCAATCAGAGATCATAGATACATGTTAAAGAACATGGTATCTGGATATGATCCGCTCATGAGAACACTACATGGTACAAGTCATAAGTGTTTCTCATATGCAAGTTTTGTATCGGAGTTCTTAGACCTGAAATCTCTATGAAACTCTTTATGAATTACTGTGTACTTCGACATACACCTAACGTGCTCGTAACAGAGTGATAAGTACGGGTATGATTGGGTATGCATTAATTCATGTTAGAGAGCATGAGAGAAGTGAAGGGATTACCCCTCTCAATAAGAGAGAAAATATCATCGGCCACTTGATCAGTGAACTGAGAAGTGTATGGCCATACCGAGATGAAATAATGAGTAATCATTATTTATCTGAGAGTTCAGTGTCACTGGAATATCAAAAAAGGAATTAATATATATAAGGATGACTAATTCCATGCCTTATATTAATTCCGATATTTATGGGTAAGGGACTATACAAAATTGCATTAGGTCACTAAATGCCATATGCATTTTCATTTAATTTGGAATGCTATAATATCTTGCTAAAGAATATATATAGCCTTTGAATTAATTTATTAATTCATTACCAACATTAAATGGACCTATAGGATCGTACACAAAGCATTGGGCTTAAAATACTTAAATTAAGTATTGGACATTAATTTGGGCTTTCAATTAAAGTCAAATTAATGTATGTAATGGGTTATAAAATTGCTATTGGGCCTTGGTCCATGAGAGAGAGAAATTCAGCCCACAAGGTTTAATTTCAATTAATTAATTATCTTGTGTTAATTAAGTTAATTGAGTATTAAGGCCTAAAAGGATTTAAATTAAATTAAATCATTTAAATATTGGATGTAGTGGCCGAAATTTCAAGATGAAAATCAAGGAATTTCGGCACATGCCATTTAATTGTATTAAGTGATTTCATTTATTTAAATATCTTATGTTTTATTTTAAATTTGAATTTTAAATTCAAAGAAGTTTTATTCAAAATATATTACTTATCTTTAGGAAGTGATAGAGTTTGAATTAATTATCTTAGGATAGTTGAATTCAGATCAAAGACTTGCCAAAGGATAAGCATATATATTAAAAAGAAATAAAACCCTAAAGGATGATTAGAAGTTGGCGTGAAACCCTAATATTCTATGGTTTTGGCGTGAATTTCATATCTCCCTCTCTCAATTCTTTTGGCCCAATTTTTCACAAGGAGAAAGGATAGTTCCTCATTCTCTTGTGTTCTTGGGTAGTAATAGCAACCTAAGAGAAGTACAAAATCAAATTTTGTAGCTTCAAACTATAGCCATTACACAATACTTAAAAGAGAGCTAGCAATCTCGATTTTAAGTCGTCGGTGCAAGTGTGTGTGTGAGAATAAAGGGAGTGGCGTAAAAGGCTGTTCCTTGGCATTGGTGATCGAGACCTAAGGCGGATAAAGTCACCTTAGTTGCTGGGCATCATCAAATTCAATTTTCAAAAGGCATTATAAGTTGTAAGTTCTACAATCCTAAAATTGCATGTTTCGTTTCTTGCTTCGGAATTGTATGGTATGTATGATAAAAATTTTTGTTTTCCGCTTTGCTATCATCACAAACATACCATGTCATATTCCATCAAACCCATCCAACCCGTCCATTTGCCACATTTATTTAAAATCAAATAAAAATACAATATTCACAATTATTTTCAACACAATTTTATATTTTGAAACCGTTGAATAATTATTTCAATGTCAATACTATCAAAATTAAAAAAATAAACATTTTATTTTAATCAATTATCAATCAAATTACCTATTTTTTATTTGAAATCAATATTAAAATACACATTCAACTTATTAAAATCTAAATAATATATAAAATAATAAAAAATAAATTAAAGTAAAAATTAATAAATACAATATTAAAAATTATAAGAAAAAGTGAATTTTTTTTTACCAAGTGCCAATTGATGTGATAAACAATACTTGTTAATCCTACTTTAAATTTGAAAGCCTCAAAAGTTGTAATAAAAAGAAAAAAATGA